>OZ005741.1:279246471-279846471 GCA_963930735.1 Dioctria linearis | reverse complement strand
TCAGTATCCCAATATATTTACCGTAATATTTTCAATTATCATTTTAACCTTTCATTTCACAAACCCAATAAAGATCAATGTGATCGGTGCGTTCAGTTTAAAAATAAGACAAATCATACCCGTGAAGAAAATAGTGTATATGAAAAAGACCGAGAGGAAAACAGATTACTAAAAATTGAAAGAAATGTTGATCGAACAAATATTGACCCCAAGACTATTGTAATATGCTACGATTTGGAGAGTGTCTTCAATTTACCAAAGGAATTTGCTTCTATGTTTTATTATAAACGAAAATTGAACGTGTACAATCTGACTGCTACATTATGTTTACCGAATTCAAAAAAACATATCGTATTGCGGAGTGTGGACAGAAGTACATAGCGGCCGATCAGGGAATGATTTAGCATCAGTTCTTACAAAGTTATTGACAAAAATAGTACTGGATGTCCCACATGCCAAACATTTAGTTCTGTGGAGTGATTCATGTGTCCCTCAAAACCGTAACAGAATAACTGCGACACTGTTACACAGAAGTACTCAGAACCGGGCCATTCGCGAATCCAGGAAGTGGACGCCGTTCACAGTGTTATAGACAAATATTTGAAGAATACAGAAATTCACAGCCCACTATCATTGCATAGGATTCTAAGCAACATGAAATATCCAAACGTGATTTTACGAATAATCCAAGTAAACTCAGGTGATTTCAAATGTTTCGCTAAAAGATCAACTGAGCTTAATTTTCAGAGCGTTCCGTTTTCAAAAGTGAAGATTTTACTTTATGAAACAGGTGATCTCTTTAAGCTGAAATATAAAACTTCAGCCGGAGAGATTGATTTTAAAGAGGCAAACCTCTTAATGAGACCAAAAAAGGCTATCTTGGAACTCCAAAAACATTATTTTACAAGCCACTAACAACTATCCAGATTGCAAATAAAGTGCCAAAGGAAAAAAAAGGATATAAAAGATTTGCTGCTTTTTTGTCTGAACAGGATAAAAAATATTTTCAGGCTTTGCTTAGACTAAAATAAATTAATTAATTTTTGAAAATGTTTTATAATTGGAGAAGAGTACAATTCAGTCAAATTTTGTAAGTTTATACATTACATACGTCTATATACATACATTATGTGTAATAAAAATTATTATTTGTTTGAAAAATATCCTTTTTATGAATTTCAACAATAACACATATGTACCTACCTACATATCATTCTATTAAGAATGTCTATAGCCTATTCAAATATATTTACTTATCTGATAATAAACACATTTTTTTAAAAACATTAATATTGGATTTCCTCTAGAAAATCGTACGTGCAAGTAATTAATTTTAACCAAATTTATTTTGGCATATACGATTTTTCTTTAAGTTTTATATTAGTTAATAATTATTATTATACAATGCCTAGTAATATGGATTTTTCATCATTGGAATATCAATACCAATCCAATAAAACAAAAAAATTCTATCATATAGTTTTTATTTTTGAAGGCTCAGAATTTAAAAGTTGATTTGCTAAAATCATAAAAAATGCACACATGACTTTCGAATATACAGGCGACGCAGTGTAGCGTAGGAAACGTAAATTGCTTAGGATCAGTAACCGCCTGTGATAGGCAGAACTAGAAAAGCGTTCTGACTCAAGAAACGTCTGTGAAACGGGCCTGGACATTCTACTGACTACCCGCATAACACCCGACGTTACAACTATATGCGTTGCTTTATCAGAATCTTTACGGACTGAATTCTCTACACAACATTATCTGTCGTGTATGATATGCATTAAATGCAATAGGAACCAAGTAGCACTCCCGCCTATTCCCGGTGCAAATTCAGTCGCGTGGGTAGTCTCAGTTAACCCAAAGGAAACGGCATACGCTTTACGCATGAAGTTTTTGAAGGCAACCCGAAAAACTATAGAACAAAATTTTGAATGGTTTTTTTTTTTTATTGCTGGAGTAATTGAATTACTTCGCGCGAATGCTGCCGGATTAAAATCAATTTAAGTGATTTTTGTGATTCAGATTTTTTTGATGATATTGGGTCACGTTGCTCATTAATTAGCCCCGTTTTTACTTGGTACACTATAGTCCCATAACCAGGTTCTAGTAAAGGCTACATAAGTTACTTGCCTGAGAACGTAGAGGATACTAAATCGAGAGCTCAAGAAGTTATGCGGCCTAAGAATCATTCTCCAGAGTCTCAATTTAAAACCATCTTTAAATTAACTTGCAACCAATACCGAACACACTTGTGAAGAATCCATAATTTTACAAATGAACGAACATCGATATACGTAATAATTTTGTTCTGGACCGCAATGAGACTTGATTGTTAAAATTGTATCGTTTACCCATCACGGAGCAATTCTAAGACGTAATCACCAAACAATTGACGAAGTGGAAATTTAAGCACATCAGAGCCAATTAGTATAATTAATTAATTAATTAATTTGATATTGGTATTAAAGTTGGATGATAAAATATACTTAGTCTAGCTACTGCACCCATTCATGTGGTTGAAATCAATGGTTCCGTAATTATTTTTGATGGGCTGGACATGTTTGCATAAATTATTTCATCGGCTTTCTATAGAGATTAACATCCTTTAACCAATATTAGCCATTAGGTCTTATATCTTTTATATATACTTACTTACTTACTTTTCTCCAGCGAAAACATTACGGGTGATATTTTCGTTAAATATTTGGGTACTTTGGAAGATAATGATCACACATGATAACATTTTTGTCGGAATTGTTTCCGATTTGTGGTACTTTCTCCTTATAATTAAGACAAGTTCTCATTAGGCAATTAGTCAACTTAGTGCAGCAAATATAATTGATTAGTTCGGTTGCGTTTCTTTATTGTATGGCGTGATTTTTTGATAAGGCTTCAATCATATATTCCATGTTAGAGTGAGTGACATATTTGCATGTTTCGCGATCAGACACATTCATCCTTTTTATCCAGAATGGACAATTTCTACAAAATATTACATAGCTCACTGGACAATTTGCGTTAAATTTTTCATGCAGTACCTTCAATGTGTCGTTCAAAAATCTTTTTTGTTTTTTTTCTTTACAGCCATGTAGGCGAATCGTTTTTGTTAAGTATAAAAGATCTTCATGTTCACTCTGGTATTCAAGTTTCTACCAGTTTGTCCAATATAGCTGCATTCGCAATCCTCTCAGAGAAATTTATCTTTGGTATTTACACAAACATTCTTCAAACGAAACTCTAACTTTTAACCTTTTTTAGGGTTCCGTACCCACAGGGTAAAAACGTGAACCCTATTACTAGGCCTCCGATGTCCGTCCGTCCATAACCGGCCTCTATCTCATGAACCGTAATAGGTAGACAGTTGAAAGTATGTAACTCTATTGCGGCTATAACAATAATATAATAATAATTATGACTATCAGAACCAGCTTAACACAAGCTCGCTGCATGGACACGTTTAATAAATAAACGTCTCAACAATACATGCGATTCATCACTTAGTTGGTGTTAGTATTAGTATGTTACACTAAACATAGACCAAACAGCGAATGAGATGACATGCAATGCGACATGGAAACAGAAAATTAAGTATTATATAGATGTTTTTTTTAAAACACGCTTGGAAATGTCAACGACAAAATGCTCAGCCTTAATATTAACAACAATGCACATGCGATTGATGGGTTTATACATACTAAAGTTGGATCTTGCGGAGTTAACATGAAACAGAGGTAACCTTCTCAAATTGTGCGCACTATCACGGAAAGAGATTTTGCTAAGTAGAAGGGGAGAATCAATATTCGCGTTTAAGAGTTGATGCACAAAAGTTACATCAGCGACCATCCGACGTTTTTCGAGGGAGTGCATATTCAAAAGCCTCAAGCGATCCTCATAAGGTGGAAGAATCAATGAATTGTTCCAGGGTAGGTGCCTGAGAGCGAAGCGCAGGAAGTTCCGCTGAACAGACTCGATGCGTTCGATGTGTGTACCGTAAAATGGAGACCAGACCTGGCTACCGTATTCAAGGAGAGGTCTCACAAAGCAAGTGTACAAACGCAGTGTTATGGTGGGATTCGAGAACTCTCGATACCAACGTTTAATAAAGCCCAGCATAGAACTTCTCTTAGATACCATATAGTTAATGTGGGAGATAAAATTCAATCTATGTTCACATTTGACACCCAAGTCACAAACAGCACCCTCGCGGCGGCCAATCGTGCAATCCGAGAACACATAATCAAAGGTGATTGGTTTCTGATTCCTGTGGAAAGTCATAACCTCACATTTGTCGATATTGAGAGCCAAATCATTGTTTTTGCACCAAACGGAAAATTTGTGAAGGTCACCTTTTACCCGTTCACAATCACTAAAAGATTTAATCTGAGCGAAAAGTTTAATGTCGTCAAGACTTTGCAGTGTCTCATAACAGATACATTGTCGTTAATAGACAGAATAAAAAACAGCGGCCCTAGGTGACTTCCTTGAGGTACGCCGGATGAAGCCTTCAAGACTCTAGAGATGGAATGCCGAAATAAGACTTGATAAGTTCTTTTATTTAAGTAAGACTTCGTCCATTTAAGAAAAGTTGGAGGAAACCCATACTTTTCCATTTTAAAGAGTATCACGGAGTGAGATAACTTGTCGAACGCTTTACTAAAGTCAGTATAAATACAATCTGTCTGATAACCTTTTGCAAACCCGCCAATGGTATCCGAGACAAATTCCAACAGGTTAGTGGTTGTAGACCTGCCCGAAATAAACCCATGCTGGTTTGAAGAAAGCAAATTCTTGCAGGAAATTGATAGCTGAGAGTAAATGATAGATTCGAATAATTTAGGCATACAAGACAATTTTGCGATAGGCCTATAGTTAGAAATTTCACTTTTACTACCTTTTTTGTGGATAGGTATGATAAAAGAATTTTTCCATAGGTGAGGAAAACAACCACTATTAAGTGATTTTTGGAAAATAATTCTCAGCGGAGCTGCAAGGGCATGGCAACATGACTTATAGAAAGCTGGAGGGATGCCATCAGGGCCCGTTGTGAAGTCATTTGGAAGGCCGTTAATATGATCGAGTATATCCTCTCTCGCAATTGTAGGGATAGTGAATGAAACATTATGAGAATCGTTCATATGACTAAAGTTGTCATTTCGAGGAAGGAAATTTGACGAAGAAAATGCGTTGTCAAAAATGGAAGCAAACATATTGCAGATTTCGGATGAATCATCACTAGCAGAATCTTTGTACCTCATGGTATTGGGGTAGTTGTCTGTTTTTTTCTTCATATTAATAAACTTAAAAAAGATACGTGGGTAACGAAATAATTTCGCGCGCATGCTTTGAATATACTCATCATAAAGTGTAGAGGAAAGTTCTTTGAACTCATTATAGGATGTGAGGAAATTGTTGTGACTTATAAAGACTTTGTCCCTCATGTAACTTTTCCACAATTTATTCTTTTTATTTTTGAGATGTTTAAGTTCTTTATTGAACAATGGCGGAGATGTTTTAGAGGACCGCTGTCGCTCGCGAGGAACGTGAGAGGAAAATAAATCGAAAATAATTATGAAAAATTTAGAAACGTCTTCGTCAACACTGCTGCTGGATAGTAATGTGTTGAAATCAATAGACATAAGTCTACTGGAAAGTTCCGAAAAGTTAGCCTTTCTAAAATTGAAGAAGTATTGCGTTTCGTCACAAATAGTAATGTTTTCAGTTTCAAAACAATATGAAATTAGTAGAGGGGGGTGATATTTGTCAAGAGTAGACATTATAACGGGGCTAGATTCAACTAATATGTTACCCGCGTCAGTAGAGAAAACCAGGTCCAACTGCCTCCCCATGCCATTCTTTACATTACTGATTTGACTGAGACCAATAGATGACATAGTGTCCAGGAATAGTTATTAAGAGGAAGATAGTCATCGTCATCTTCATTAAGTACCCATTCTATATTGGGTAAGTTAAAATCACCAATAAGTAGTAGTTCGTCAAGAGGTTGCATCTTGCCGTGAATAAAATTAGATGTTGAAGTGAGTAGGTCGTAAATATTTTGACCTTTGTCATCAACACAGTTTATGGAGTCTGGCGGAATATAGCAACATAATATGTATAAGTCGTGTTTTGAGAGAGACAACTTAAGAACAATAAGTTCAATGTCAAGAGTGTTGGAAAAACTGGGAACGTCAATTTGGCTGCAATTATAATGGTTTTTGCGTGCGAGGAGTACGCCACCACTACGAGCTTCAGAATCTGTATGTCTATCTTTTCTAAAAATCTGGTAAGAATTGTCTAAGATTTCGGCGTCACGATGCAACCAAGTTTCAGTGAAAGCAACGATATCAAAACAAGTTGCACACAGAGGATTTGAAGATATTAGCAGTTTTTGTCCGAATCCCCCTTACATTTTGATAGTAAAGGGAAAGCGACTTCAGTTTTTTGGAGTAAAGTTGCTTAATTTAACTGTATTCCTAGGTTGGCGCCCAGAAGGTACAAATAGTTTAGTAAAAGCGCCAGAGGGCCAGAATAAGGGATCTAATAACTTATCCTGCACATCTGCTGAAACAGTTAAGGATGCAACCGGTTTCGAGAATTTACTAATTTTACGACAGGAAATACTCTCTGTTGCATTGTTTTTGGATTTTAGGTACGTCAGTATGTCATCACATAGCGTCAGGGGCGGATTTCCCTATAGGCCGAGTAGGCCCGGGCCTAGGGCGGCACATTTAGGGGGCGGCAAAACTTGGTGGGATTTTTGATTTTTTCTTGTAGTTGTGGGTATTTCATTACATTTTTATACTTTTTCGTTTTTTAAATAAAATAATTCGTTGGAAAGTGTTATTTTTAATTCTACTCCATTTTTTTCAAATCTACTCCGATTTATGAGGCAGCCTACTCCGCTAATTCTAGCCTGGGGTCCCTTCACTGGATATAGATCATTCAATTTTTCGTGTTTTACAGGGAGTAGGGGGCGGCAATCTTCCATAGGCCTAGGGCGGCCAAGTGATCAAATCCGCCCCTGCATAGCGTTTCAGGCGAGAACCGAGTGACAAAAACACTCGAAGGTTTTGGTATTGTTCTCAAAGAGGTACCATTACCATTCCCTAATGTGGACACAGAAGTAATAAAATTCGGTACTGTGGATTCAGAAGCAAGAACTAGAGCGGTATTATCTCCGCATTGGCTCACTGCGCTACATACGTCCACACCTGCCGAAGAGGCACCCCGACTAACAGGGATTGTCGGATTTTGCGGGCTGAATCTTTCAGTCGACAGAACCTCCCGTTTTTTAGAAGTTTTTTTTGTTTTTTTTTGGAACAGGATTAGATTGATGAGGGCAGTCAACGACAGTTGAAATTGTGCAGTCAAGCCTTTTTTGCTCAATTAACTGAGCAATAAGGTTGACCTTGTCCGATAGGCCAACCACCATGCTCTTAAGGTTGTCCAGGTCACTCCTGTACAACGCTAGCGTATCAAAAAAAGTATGGGCTGGATCTCGCCCACAAGAATCGCAGACCCACAGTAAATTGCGAGTCTTTTTTAACAGATTTAAGGCAGCCTTCTCTAGTTTAACGCAGGAGGTGTGGAACGCTTTACCGCAGACACCGTCGCAAGCTATAAACTCGGAAGAGCCATCGAGTTCGGCACGGCAAAAACCACAGCAATCCATAACTAAAGAAAATTATGATTAAAACACCGACGCGGTGGAAAAAAATTTAGAAAGCTAATTACACAAAATCACGTTTAACACAAAAAGTTAGGTTAGAATCGCACTAGCATTAAAAATATTAATTTACACAAGTATAGATTAAATACAACCAAGAAAAATATACAATAAACAAAACTAGACAAACTAAAGCCACTAAAAGAGTACTAGAGAATAACTAAAAACACTTAAAAACACAATATTTGCAAAATACGATTGCACACCACACTTAACACTTGACAGAAAAGTTACAATTAAATAGTGCCCCATGCAAGAAACGTGTCTTTTGGCTTATACATGGTGTTAAATTTTGTACGATGGTATGGAACCCTTGGTGTGCGAGTCCAACTCGCACCTTGGCCGGTTTTTTTAAAGCTGGTCTGATTTTATACAAAATTTTACCAAAGAATGGAAATTTTACTCAAGGTTTTATGTCATCCATTTCTATCTATAGCTTTTTTCGTACTTTTTATTAGACCTGTGTAATTTGTGGTTATGATATTAAGTTCTTTAGTATACTCATCATGGGGCATGAAAAAACATTTATTTCATAGACAATTGTTCGAGCTATCCATGGGCTCAGAGGCGTTTCTCATCTAATATTCCGTTTCGAATTTATGACTCAACAAATTGAAAATTTCAAAATTTTGACGTAGTTTTATTCATTTAACTATAGGCAGGTACTATTTACTATTTACAAAATAATAAAAAACAAAAGCAAGACATCATAGTTTTGGTCTTATGATATTGCGTTTTTGTTTTTTAAGTTAGGATCTGTCATACTCTGTTCCCAAAATTCAGCTAAATCTAACAAAAGTTGTCAGTGTCGACAATTGTCTTTTGTGAATGAGCTGTTAAATCCTTTTTCACTGAATATACTGAAAAAAAAATGCAATAAAACTCATTTTATTTCATCTCATTACTTATTTGCAGTTGCCCAAATTATTATTTTGTGTCATCATCATAATTTATCTAGGCGATTTATTTGTAGTCTAATTCAGTTTCGAACTTTTATATATTTGTGGGACTTCAGATTTATCTGGAGCCAATTTTGGAAAGTTTCAGGTAAAGCATTGGCATAACGTGGTCAAAAACCCAGTGCGAGATAAGACAACTCTGTCACCAACTCAAATGGGGTTTTCTTTGGACTAGAACTATAACTCAGAACATAGAGTAAAATAAATAAAACAAAAGATAGTTTGTCTTCATATACTAATTATATAATAAATAAATAAATAAATAAATAAATAAATTTAAAAGAGATCCTCCTAGATTCTGGCAGTCAGTATGCGGTTATGGCTGGGTTGATTCACTTCCACCTTTATTATCCAGGATACCGTGCACAACGCTTGGCCGTGTTTCAAATATAAACGATGTTTTAAGCATGTCATTAATATTAAAAATCAACAACATAAAAGATCAGTTTTAACTTTTTGTGCATTTCAGACCAACTTATCTATTTCAAAACCATAAATCGACTGAATGGAATCATTCTAACACAAATTTTCGACGTGTTTTGTTTTTATTATAAAAAGGTCAAACCCTGCATACAAATTAGATCAGATTCTTTCATATTGCGGTCTATTCATAAATTTTGCATTCGACGCAACAAATATGTTGGGTAATAAAGCTTACAAGTATAGCAATAAATTACTAATGAAATAGCCTAATAGCTATTTTGATAACTAGCCATTAATTTGGACACCCCAACAATGTTGGCAAAAAGTAAAAGTCTCCACACTCATTAATCCAAGCAAGAAAATTGCTGACGTTCAGCCATCCTCCATGCTTAATTTATGCTTAAAGTTTTTCTTTAGTACCTACATTTTAGGTCTTGTAACTTCCCAAAAATACTGGTTTACTTTCTTTACATTGTCGTAAAAATTCATTTATTATCTAGGTATAGGTACCGTAATTAACAAACGCTACTAACGCTACTAAGAACAATTCACGACAGTATATCAAATAAGCACTAAATAATTTTTAATGTATTCTACCGGAACGTGATGAGTTATCTACAGATTTTATCTCTGCGAGTGTTTGAAGTTCGTAAACAAACTTTTCAATTAGCCCCAGACACTAAAGGTGTGAGTTCATCGTCATTGGGTTGGTGCTTTCTAAAAGAGAAGGGCAAAAGTTGTTTGAATATTTTTGGGAATTAATTAAGATTTGTTTGGGTTTACTTCAACAGAGCTTTTATGGTTTTTGATATAAAATACATGAAAGTTATAAACTGAAGATATGTCCATGTAACCCGGATGACAGAAAATAAGTTGAACTGGGAAGTGATAAGAGGTTGGAAGCTAGCATTGCTTTAATTCTTTTGTTTTCAAATAATAAAGTGAATTTTTTTAATTTTTTAACACCCACGGTTGGGTTCTCTGTAGTTTTTTTCTTTTGCTACAACACTCAATAAATGTAATTTACAAGATCAGCAAGATCCAGGTGAACTTGGAAAAGAGTCTGTCGCGGTCACATAACCTCTTATTGGAAAAATAATTTGCACGATTTTTCAACTTGATTTTTTACTTAAAAAGTTATTTTGGACCCTTTCTTTAGTGGCATCATATTATAAAAAAATTTATCCTCCATAACTTTTACCATTTTCGCCAAATAAGAATACCTTTTTTGGCAGAAGGAATCACATGCGGGAATTTTTATTTTCCGGGACTTTCCATTTCATATTTTTTAAATTAACCTAATGTTTGGTTTAGTTTCCTTTTAAATTAGAATTTCTTTTTGGAAATTTGTAGAAAGTGTGAAAAGTGCAAGTATCTAGATTACTGGTTAGGTTTATATATTTGTAATAGAACAATTTTCAATTAATAAATACAAGAGAAAAAACAAACGTCTCGTCCGGATTTTCCAGCCGGGACCTTCCGCTTTCTTTTCACTATTCCATCTATGACCGATTCTAGAAATTGTGAGTCCCAGTCTCGTATGGGAAAGAATAAAATAAATTAAATTTCAAAAATTGGCAATATGTTTGTGCGCTGTCATCGTTACTGCCAGCTGAAAGCTACTGTAGCTTAATAGGCTAGTTAGAATTAAGAAATACAAGATGAAAAATCTTCTGTCCCGTTAGTTCAAAAGTAAGAGCAATCGCCCGCAAAGCGGAAGGTACCATGTTCAAACCACGGATGAGGCCATTGTTTTTCCTCTTGTATTTATAAATTTGATTTAGAATCATGCTAAGTCAGCAAAAAAAAACATAAAACAAAATATAAATATATTTTCATCACTTAAGTTTATTTATTTTTTATATATATTTAATTCATTCTATGTTAAAATATATAGCGCGAGGTCACCTTAAGGCTGATTGTTTGCAAGAGAAAGAAAGGGGCTCTTGTGAATAACACATACTCAATAGATTGATAGTTAAATCTACCATACTCTATAAACTCTAAATTGACACATTAATATACACACTAAATTGGTGGCAGGACGTACCAACCCAAAAACCGTATTTCGGCGATAAAAAGTTAGTTATGAAGTTAAAATGATAAAAAAAAACTACACCACTTGATTACCTACTTCTCCCTCTTTAATTTGATACCAAACATGACGTATTTTGGCAAACCCCCAATGAGGGGTGGTACGACTCTCTATCCCCAAAAGCACCCTACCCCAAAAATTTTTCATCTATATTTTTGTACTCTAGAAGCTAAATCCAAAGGAAAAAACCCCAGTGCTCTACGACCCTCCCACACAGAAATAGCCGTCCTGTAATATTGTGATACTTCTCACGGTTTCCCTAACTCCCGAAGTATTTTAGAATATCGCGAATGGAGAGTTAGGGAGTTTTAATCGGGGAATACGAAAATTCTCATCTCCCAAACTCCCAAACTCTCCGAGTTACATAATCCGGCCCCAGGGACCGAAATTCATCGTCGAATGAAAACGACACTTCAATTGTCGTTTTTGGTTCACGCAACTCAAGTTTTTGTAACTGCCATTAGCAAACTGTCGAACATCCCCCGACACAGTTGATGTCATTTTTGCATTTGCTTAGTATAAAATGAAAGTAAAATGTAACAAAAATTAATTTGATAGTACGAAATATTTTATGTGAAATGAAACTCGAGTGCAGCCAAGATCCCCCATATGTCTAGAAGCTTCTGTATCAGGGCTTCTTCAAGATGTTAGAACATATGAAACTAGACAACAATAGCACATCGAAAGGGTTCTTCCATTAGAAAGATCTGAAGATATACAAGCTAAATCAGTTGTTTGACAATTGAACTTAAACACTCCTTCTCCACAACAACGGTAAACCAGCAAGTATAAAGATTATATCGGATGCAAAAGATATAGAAAAAAAACATTAAAGCTATTACGACAAGATGAAGACAAGCGCCGATGTCAGAAAAGAAAAATATGACTGAGCCTGTTCAATTTAATTCCTTTGAAGTCTTAAAATAATTTGCTACGCATTTTGTTCTGAGCAATCTCTGAGTTTCGTCCACTCAACCTTCTTATCGCGGTGTGTTAGTTCTAATTTTTTTTTTTTAATTATAAAAATGCATTTCCAGATTTTGACTTTTAGTTTTTAATGCCTTTTTTAATTGCATAGACCCTCAAATTGTCAAACTTTATGATCTTAATCCTGCGGTGCCATTTATTTGTCTCTAACTCCTTGCTCCTGATGTTTGGACCAGTCCTATTCGATTTTATTCAAAATTTGTAACTATTTAGTACGCAAACATATCGAAATTTTAACCGTAATTGAATGTCGGCATATATTGTTAAAAGACAAACGAAGATTTTAATCCTACTTATAAGGTAGAAAATGTAAATTTAAAATTTGATAAGAGTCAATCTATTGTAGGGGAGGAGACTCGGAACGACAAAGTTTCCACATTTCTCTATTAATTCTTTCACTTTTGTTCAATATGGTCTTCAACCAGGAAAATTTCCTGAAGTGTATTTAAATTATAATAGCTTCTTGAAATTTTACTTGGATTATAATTGGGCAATAAGTTTTTTTTTTAGCTATACTGTATCGAAAGTAATCTGATGCAGATGCAAGATGAGTTGATGAGTACCTTATAGGGTATCTACTTGTATAAAGCGTTCAGAGTTCCAATATCGAACGAAACGATACGGAGAAATTACTTGCGCCGTAAAGCTACCGTAAGTAATTTTAAGTTCTCTTCTTCTGCGGTCACCTTAATTGATAGTTTACTTACTGACAGGCCTCAAAAAGTACAAATTGGTGATTGCTCATCCTCCCTACTCCCCCTTTTATCTGGTGTACCCCAAGGATCTGTTTTGAGCCCGTTGTTGTTTTCTATGTATATTAATGACTTGCCAAACGTGATTCAAGATGTTCAGTTTCATCTTTATGCTGATGACGCACAATTGTACCTAAGTATGGCTATTGGTCTTATAGAAGATTGTGTCGCTCACATCAACGATGATCTTTCCCGTATCTACACATGGTCGGTCCACACCGGGCTCCCACTAAATCCTAACAAATCACACTGTCTTGCTATCTATAATTCTTCGTATGACATAAATGATATCCCACACATTTTAAATAAAGATTGAATTCAAGGGAAATTTAATTAATTTATTATTTTTGTATATCTTTCGCTAGTTTTTTTTTTACCTGTTATTTTTTTTTACCTGTCATTTTTTTTCTCTTTTTTTTCAATTGTTAAACTACTTCTATTTTTTTATATTTTTAGTTTGAAATAAGTCAGCTTTAGTTTGTCGTAGTCTCTATTCCTCATTCCTCTTAGCTTTCTCTTATATATTGTACTAGGTTAAGATCTTAAGATCTTTTGTACTTCCACCAATTATAATAAATTGAATTGAATTGAATTAAGCTACTAAAGTGGTTGCAGTTTAAAAATATCCGTAGTGTATTCGGTGGGTGAAGACAGTCTTAAGAAGCGAATAAATTTGTGAAGAAAATATTATGCACATCCTTCAATAAAGAAAGAATCAAGTACAGCCTACACCAAAATTGCTGACGGTTAATGATGAAAAACCATAGTAATAAAAATTGTTGTTAAAATATTTTTAACTGATAATTCTATATCCTACATGGATTTTAAAACAGTTTTTATTTTATTTTTTATTATACCATTTTACATTATCAAAAGCTTAAAGAATTTGTGAATATGATAAATGCCACAACGCTCTGAGATATATGAAAAATATAAATCTTTTCAAATAATACAGCCACAAAGCATAAAAAACTCCTGCATACTAAGAAGTCCAAAAGTTTAGTAAAGAAATCTCAAAGAAAAATTCTGACATCACCCCGAAGACGAGATTTAAACGTGAATCAAATAACACATCTTTCCAGGTACACAATGACAGAGATAGTAGCTTCAGAAGTGCATTCATAGAAATGCAAATGTTGACGATTTTATTTACCAGAAAAGGAATCCTTGAAACCTTTAACTATTCAAAAGATACAGAAAGTAGTTACTCTGACAAAGAGGTATTTACTGTGTATTGTTACATTCTTAGACATATCATGTTACCACGGGCTCTGTTTGGATTATACACACAACAGCATCAGTCTAATTATTCACTGAGACAATTGCGAAAAATGCAAGTGAAATGCTGAAATTTCTGAGTTTCGAGATGATTTTGCTTTTTCTTTTTCCATCAAATGAACGAAAACCTAAAATCTTTGACAGTAGACAAGAGTTGAAGACGCCTGGAGGGAAAAGTGGTTACGTACGAGTATATGAGCTCGATTATTAATTATTATTAATTATTATAAATTTGGTTTGATTATTTTTTGAGCTGAGTAGTTCTACACATTTTATTGATCCTTCCGATGACGATGACAGGTGTATCTAATATTTAAGCTAGATTGGCGGTAACTTTGTAGTAGATTACTGGTCTGGGGCAACACGTTATAATTTCGCATCAAAAGCAATTATCGAAGCGAAGATATTATTGTGCTGGCGGTATGTCGTAAGACTTCCGTTCGACAGGCATTTTGCTGGTTTAGAAATTATTTCCGAATTTTTCACCTAGCTCAAACGAAATTTACAAATTCTTTTCTAATTGCCGATAAATTTTAATAACAATAAAATTGGAGATTATGAATTTTATAAGCACAGCGGGACAAAATAAAATTTTTAAAGGAAACGGTATAATGCTATAGATTTGCCTAAAAAACTTAAATTTGAAAAAATTAGGAATTTTTTTTCAATTTTTTTGATTTTGATGTCGGACAACTTCCGACGGAAGGTGACTGGAAGGCTGATTTTAAGGCATTCATTGGAAAGCTTAGACGGTTTGCTATCATCTGAGATGAGTCTTACCGCGGTAGGGTGTATATCAAGAAAGTTACAGGGTCTAAAGTTGAAAAAATACTAAAAATCTTAGACCCCCTTACCACCGAAAAGACGCGTCAAACAGTTGAGATGTACAGACGAATAGTGAAACACCCTGTATAAGTAAACTTTTATGATGCCCTTCACTCCTGCTCCCAACCATCGTTAAGATTAGTGTGGCAGAGACAGCGTACTGACCCATTTAAACAGGCTCTAATTTTTCCACTTTCACAATTCAGAAGACAAACTGGTTCTTCAGGACCATTGAAAAATTTAATTTTCGATATCAAGCGCAAGGTCATCGTCATCAGATAAATCGCCATCCACAATTACTTCAATGATACTTTCATTCCTAAGTGTCATCGACAGTGTCATCAATTTTGTAACTCCTCGCTAGCTTCCAATTATTCCAATTGCAATCATGAAAAAAGTTTGCTTTTTGTTTATTGAAATTTCGAATTACCTTAAATGAATCAATTCCAAACAAACAGGTTTCATTTTTAACTCTGAACAGTTTGAGCTGGTAAAAATTCGCGAATGAGAAAATTTTAAATTTCCAACTGCTCTTAGAATATTTTATTTCCATCGTTTTAGGTGCCATCTAGTAGAATAATCTTTAAATGATATGAATCTAATTTCGAAATCCATTTTCTTTGATACAAATCTAAATAAATCTTATACCCTAGAGCTAGACAGGCTTGTCTCCATAATGACTTAATTTGAAATGCAATCATTTCAAGGAAATGAGGAGGTGACAGGCTATGGATGAAAATTATTTCATTTTGAATGTCATTGACAGTTCCTCAATGTGAGTAAAGATCACTGATGCGTTCAATAATCTAATTAAATGCTACATATTAAGAAAATTTGCGAGTATTTACTGTAGTTGCAGAAGACAATTTTTGTTGTTGAAAGAGACCAAAAAGGGAAGAAAGCAGCAAAGAAATTTCTTTCATGATCAACTGATGGCTGTCACTTCTGTTTTTATTGAAATACCTTTCCACTTTCCAATAAATTCATCTCATTTTAATGTCGGCAGTAACACTTTTACTGCAATTTCAGTAAATGGAGTAAAAATTGATCAATTTGAAAATGAAGCGAAATGTCCTTGACGGACTTCATGTGTGTGACTCACTACACATTTGACTCCATTTAATTAAAAATTAAGTCATTATGGAGACAATCTGCCTGGGGTATACATTTGCCATATAATTTCAATTGGAATCACTGGGGCACAAAGGGATCCCTTGCGGTCCCCGGATTATAAACTTACGAAAATATCACCTGTAGCTGTGGATATCAACGCTAATTAATAGATTTTCAGCTTGCTTTCATCTGTTAAGCAAGTTTTCATAATATAATTAATGTATAAAATAAATTAAATTTATAATTGAATTGAATAGAATGAAAGAATTTCATTATGAAACTAATCTTTCTACATATGACTCAAATATGTTTTGGGGCGAATATCTGATTCCTATCTCAAAATAATAGAATTGAACTATTGTAACTGAAGCAACTTGTTATAATTAAATCAATGTGCACCGACATTGTGTATGTATGCATTCCATTGGATTACACTAATTAGCTGATGTCTCTTTCATATATATATATATATATATAGGTATACAAATATTCTATAGTATGTATGTATAATGTAGGTTAATGCTACCACAGTCCACGGAAATTGTAAGGAATGTTCTCTGCTGGAATCTATATACCTGCATACATCAATGCCTCTACATACACATATAATTCGTGCATATTGTTGAGAAACTATCTTAATCTGCTCCAATTAAATCGTGGCCAGAGATATCAAGTATGTACCAAGGAAGAAGCACAAAATCTTTGCACCAAAATTACTTAAGCAAGCAAACAGATTCTGTGAGTTGTTTGAATTTCCAATTTTGCTTACCACATCTTAATTATGAACAGATTTCGATGGGATATGAACACCTGGTAAATTGCAAACCAAGCCCTAACTAACTTGGTATCCGGTTGTAAACTTTGTGGGTGGGCGCAGAGGTTTACAAGTAAACACATATTATTGGGGAATGTTCTACATATGTAGTATAAGAAGCAGAGGAGAAAAAAAAATATTTTCATCCTTAATCACGCACCCTTTTGCACATATTACTCCAATTCAGTGGATCACTGATCTGTGAAAACGTTTTCATTGACATCGTTGTGGTGTGATGGGAAAATGAAATGTACAAGTAAAATGGGTAGCAAGAATCTCCAAATAAATTGACCACAGACGTGTCGAAAAAGTAACGAAGGACAGCGAATATCTTATACCTGTAGCGAAAAAATGTATGTACATACAATAAAAGGTAAGAAAGCGACCTCAACTAAGAACCAATCAACTAGAACGTAACTGTAATTCACCGCTTCTTTGGTACATAAATTTTCTTTTGTTTTCCACCCTCCCGCTCTCCACCCACAAAAACCCGTTCTATTCCGGGCTTCTACTCTACCAACAAAGGTGCCGATGAAATCAAGTAGCCCGAAAAAAAGAACGAACCTTAACCGGCGTTGGGGATGAAATTGATTGCCAGGCAAAAGCAAATAATCGAAATGGATGTGGGGGCGCAAAGGGGTTGGGATTAGAAGGAAAATTGAAAATTAGGAAAGTTTTGGGGACGGGACAATTGATTTCTTTCTTTAATTCTGTGATTTGTTTAAGGGCGGAAAATATTGACGGAGAAATTTGAATTGAAAAGAGCCAAGATATAACTCAGAGCCTATGGCTTCACTCTCATAAAAAATCTTTGAGTACTGTATTCTTGTATATGTTTGTATGTACGTTATTCTACCGTGAAAAAAAAAGGAAACAGTTCCAATCCCAAGTAAAGCAATGTCTCTACTTTATCTTCACTTGAATAAACAAACATATAAGGAACACTGGAGGATTTAGTGGCTCTTGAAATCAATATTTCTAATGAAAACTTTTATCCGGACTTCTCAATTACTCTCAGTCGTTCGTTTCCGCTTCAGCTGACATATTTTGTTGCCAATTTAAGAAATACACTTCGGGAGACGTGCTGTGATTTATAAAATTATTTTCTTCCGCGAACGTGATTGTTGTGCCTAATGGCAGAAATCCATTTTTTCCTAAAGTGACTCGAGGCTGGGGAAGTGTATTAGGTCAGACGACAAACGAAAGTTACTGCAAGTGCTACAGAAAAGTTTAAGATAAATCGGTATCATGTTTTAGTCAATTCAATTTAAGGGTAATATTTTAGCACAGCCTGGTATTACTTTCTCCGCGCTAATTTATCTTCTAGCTTTGGAGACATGGATTAAACGGATGTTTGGGAGAAATGACAGGATGCAACCCGGTTCACGTTTATGTGTGAATATGTGGACAGTATTGGATATTGATACATTAATGTTAGTAACTTTAGTTTTATTTAGTTCCATTATTTAATCATCTATTTAAATCTTTTGAATTCTTTCTTGGACATAGGGTGGTTAATTTGAGTCTACATGAAACTTTACGACGTTCGTCGGGGTTTTTTTATCAACGTAGTTTTAGGTCTCTACTAGTAGCTTCTAATCCTATGCTACAATTTGAAATGTACGAATTAAAGTCATGCAATATATTCTTGATACAATTTAACATTCTACTTTCTTTTACTATATATTCAAGGTGTGGTCTAGCTGATGTGTCGCCAAAGCTCATATCTAATCCTTCTTACTTCTCTTAAAATCCTTACTACTTCTGAGAAATGTATAAAGGTAGTCCAAGGACGGATCAAGACATTTGTCCTAGGGTAGGGACGGGGGGTCGGTCAAAAAATTTTAAAATTAGAATTGAAAATAAGAACAAAATTCATTACCTATATTATATTGCTGGGCTGCAGGTTACATTTATAGAATCATAAGCTTATTGTTAATAATGTTATATAATATATAGAGTGGTGAAATATAAGACTGAATGAATTTCAGATAATACAAAAATTTACACAACTTTACATAATTTTAAACAATTAAGTAATAAATAAATTAATAATAAAGAACAGATTTTCGTAGAGTATTGAATAAAATCAATTAAACTCAATAGGATTTTTGTAGAATTAATAACGAATTTAAACAAACATATTGTAAAACTCTATAAAAATATCGGAAAATTTATAAAAATACTTGCATACCCGCACTACTAATTGAACTTGATCAATAAAACTTCAATTTGGAATTCAGATGTAATTACGGAAGCTGGTAAAATACTTAAAGCGCTAACAAATTATGTTCGATGCAAGAATCTTGCTAATAACTTCAGAGTTAACTCATTTGTGCCCAAAGTTTAGTTTTCGTTATATCTTGAGAATTCGGTTATTTCTAGATCATTTAGTAGTTAAGAATATATAAACAACACCATTTTTTTTTACTTCTAAGAATTTAAAATACGGGTCGGTGCGAAAACGAACCACCGGGCTTTGTAAGAATAAATCAAAATAGAGCTTTTAAACTTCTAAAAATTTGTACCTTTAGTCATCTTCATTCAAACTAAAGTCTTTAATAGTAAATAATAAAAATAAACAAATTCTATGTAAAAATCAAAAACCAAAAAGATTCCATGGTACATTGTGAAAAAAGTTCAAAACAATAATTATTATTATTTCAATTTATCATGATTTCAAGTATTTGTCATGCAAAGCAATCTCATATGTTTCACATTTCGTTATTGTGTGTCTATGAAATTGCTTACAGTTGCTTTTCTGCCCGAATAATGTTGCGAATTTCAGGTTGTAGTAACGGTGATATGGGCTTGCGGTATATCCTTGTATAGACGCTTACAACATTTTTCCAAACGTTCTTGAGATAATTGGCGACGAAATTCTAAGCTATCTAGTGTGTACCCAGAGGTTTTCGCAAGTAAAGGCACTTTCACATCAAACACAAAAATCGAAAAAATGTAAACTGAAAAACTCAATTTATTCCACTTTAAAACAAGATTTCTGTTCCAATGATTAATAAAATCCAGAGAAATAGGATAAACTAATAATTTTCCTAATAAAATAGTAAATTTATCTTAGAATTTTTAGGAAAACACAACTTTTATGATTTATCGGACGAATTTTTCCGCCGAAAAAGTTTTTCGGCCGATAAAACATAAAAGTTGTGTTTTCTTCAAAATTTGAAATAAATATAACTATTTTCTCAGTAAAATTCTTAGTTTATCCTATTTCTCTGGATTTTATTAATCATTGGAACAAAAAATCTTGTTTTAAAGTGGAATAAATTGAGTTTTTCGATTTACATTTTTCTGTTCTTGTTTTTGATGTGAAAGTGCCTTAATGCATTGGTAACTGTCAAGTCAATCATCAACAAAACTATTGCCGTTTACCATTTTCCCCCGAACATTTACTCGGTAGTTAGATATATGGTAATCTAACTGATTGACACACTGGTTGTACATTTTAGCGGTACATCTATCTTTTTTGTTCTTTCGACACATATCTTTTCCTGTGGCCTAAAGGATTGACACCATAACTGTAAGATTGCATAGTAACTACCTGATTATTTTTCCATTTGGTTAGAATAAGTTCGCTATCTAGCGTCAACAAAGGATTCACATTGTCCACGTTTCAGTTTGCTGAAAAATAATTTATCACTCATATTGATGTTATTTGATCCAAGCGCGTTCAGGTATAGATTATCTTCATCCCGTTATGTCCAAATCTGATTTTTTACTCCAAATTTCCTAATTGGTTGCTCCTCTAACTCTCGATTACATCCCAAAGTAAGAACGTCGAATACGACTTCAGCTTCTGTTTGAAACTGATTACGACTCATCCGATTTGGGTCATCATTCTCCTCATCGCCGGAGTCTTTCATCTATACAACAACTGACTACAGGAGGATTATTATCTCATAAGGACAAGGGTCATTTTCTGCTAAATCTTTGAGGAATTCCAAAATTTCATTTCCGCAACGAAGAACTTTCCTGTCATGAAATGTTTATTTTCAAAATTAGAGACAAAAAGCCCACTGGTGCGTTTCGCTCCATCAATTGAAAACGGACAAGAAAGACTAATGAGCATCCAAAAATGATCATGACGTTAAATATACAACTAAACTAAAGGATTTCGAATAGAAAGAGTATACTGAAAATGTTTTACGTTAAAAAAAAAAGTAAGACTAACTAGGCAGTCATTTCACGTTGGTTGATGTTATCACGTCAGAGAAAAATTCGTAACTGATTTTAGACCAGATTACACTTGCAGCTACCTTCTCCATGGTACCGAAGCAATACTTACGGTACGATGAGCCTTTAATCTGCATACTGACTCTGCAGAGTCGCATGTCGCACTCAATCCGGAGAAAATAAAAAAAAAATGTTTCTTAAAGTATTTGAACCAGAGGGCATAAAAGAGCTTAAAATGTACTTAACTAAGAAATTAGTGCAAAGCGAAAGATGATTGTGGAAAGTGTTGAATGTAATTCAGGTGTAATAAAGAAAGCAGGGGAAGTACACTGAAAAAAAAATGATAGTTGCTTTACGCCAATGAATTTGTTTCACCAACAAATAATATCAGTTGATTTTCAGCTAACTAATCATATTCACTAAAAAAACTTATTGGCATTAGTTGATTTAACTAATCTTGTTTTGTCATGACATTTGTGAATTCAACTAATTGTTTAGTTAGTTTTGATAATCTTGCGGAATTTCGTATCCGAGCATTTTTTGTTTTTTCAAGTAATCATTTTGTTGAATTTACTAATTTTTATATAATAAATTTCGAAAAAATAGAAATATCAGCTAAAACAGTCGTTGTTTAATCCAGTCTTTAAAAGCATTTATTAGAACAATCGGCTACTAATTAATATTGCTCTTTCAACAAATTCAATTTTCCAAATTAACTAATTAATTTGCTGATTTTGCATACCGCGTTATTTAAAATAACTGAAACATTAGTTTGAAGACATTAAATCAACTAATCGAATTTGTTAAAGTATGTAATGGAATTGGAAAGTTGAACTAATTTTTTAGTTGATCATAATAATAAAATGAATTTATATTTTTTTGTTATTACTATTTTTATATCATTTTATTTTCTGCCCGCAGTGGGCTGACAATATTTTTAATAAAGAGGAAAAAAAGCGTTCTCTTCGGGCAAAAACTTCATTTGTACTCATTAGTACGACTGAGAGTTTCTGCCTTTTGTAGACGCTGAAGGAAAATATTAAGCAAGCCCCCTATATACACTCAGTTATAAGTTCTAATTTCTAGAACGATGAAGCGACATTAAAAATGGTTATGATTCATTTTGCAGGTATTTTGTCGGTACAAAATAAAATATTGTAAACTTCGTATGACAACACCACGGGTTTCAAGATTTCTTCCATTTATGAAAATATATTTATTCTTTTTTTCGAAAATTCCATAGGTGTCCAATCCATTTTTGCTTTGTCAGTTATATGCGTTACCAGCGAAATGATAAACTCAGTATGACCTATGAGATTTCATCTAGGGTATAAAAATAAATATTAATGCTGCAGTGATTTAAAATTTAAAGTTATGCGAAAATAAGATTATTCATATCAACTAATTCGTAATTCGTTAATTTAGAAAATTGCGAGGTTACATCATATTAAAAAATCCATCAATTTATTTGTTGAATTTATTAATTGCATAAATTCGCTAATATACCTAACAAATCATATTATTAAAAATAAACATACAGTTTCGTTGTTTTTGCGAAAAAAATCATAATTTTATATGTTGATTTTACTAATTTATCATCAATTATTTGTTAACTGAATTAATTGAATTCACAGCTACAACTAATGTATTTTCCAAAACAACTAAGGGCAAATCAACTAAATCCAATTAACAATTGCAACTAATTAGAATTTACAATTTTATTAATCAGTTAATTTTTTTCCAAATCAATTTACAGGAATTACTAATGTACAATTAAATAATCGTGATTTGTCGTTTTAACTAATAATTTTTTTTTTCAGTGTACAAATGTACAAATGTACAATGTACAGTGTGGAAATGGTTACCAATGATTTGTTCGACTTAATGGAATTAATTGGATTAATGGAACATTATCAGAATTTTAAAGGCACCTATCTAAAATAATAAATATCGTGAGCGTATATAAGACAATTTTTCATAAAATATACAACGTAAAATAGACATCGACATTTTAAAGTCAATAAATGCACATAATTTAAATTGGTTATTTCCGAGTATTGATCAAATCTGGATTCGAATTAAATTCAAACAGAAATTATTGGAATGGCAGTGGGTTAATATAAGTGATAGCCTGCTCAGCAATTTTTTTGAAATCTTGAAATGTGTTGTGAAATTATTTTATTGATAATTATATTCTTGTGTCCATAGTATATAATTAATAACCCTTAACGTTGAAGAATGGGTTAAATATCAAGAATCGTCCCCATATTCATATTGTTTTTCTATTGAATATGTACTTGAACACTGATATACATATATATATATATATGTAGTGTTTAAGATGAATAGGTATACTTTGCTAAGATATTACTAAAACGTGAAAGAAATGTTGATGGAACGAACATCGACCCCCATACTATTGTTATATATTACGATTTGCAAAGTGTATTAGCCCAAAATTGCACACTTGGCAAACATTAATTCCATCATAAAACTTCAAGTGACTTACTAATGCTACTACTAGCTTTATTCATTCATACGCAATTCCACTCAAATAACACTGGATTCAAGCAGTGGCGCACCGGCGGGAGGGACGAACTTTCAAATGAACCATATTTCTTTATTCTAGCATTGATAGCATGTACAATTTTTAAGAAGGCCAGGACAGCAATTTTTCCACATTTTAAGATTTTATAACTTGCAAAATACGCAATTTGCAATTTGTATCTTTGTTTTGAGAATTCTACATACTTGGAGGGTTTTTATGTAAACTTTGAAAAAAAAAACAATCATATCACGCATGTTACCTGCTTGATATATAATAACCCATATACCTTCGGCGAGGCTGCAGCACCGCACGTCGATATTGCGTGCACTGACGTTCATATGCGTCCACTTTCTACCGCAGATTTCCACGGCACCGCGTGGGTGCCATAATTCAAGTCTGTGAGTACTATTCACAAAGGAATATGTATATATGTAGACTAGAAATAGAATAATTTCAAATGTATTTGTATTGATTTTTTACGTGCCTCTATGTTACCGCAGCCGCACCTCACATCGAGAACACTGATATGTGCGTCGGGTCTTGGGTATCTTTCTAAAATTTTGTAAAAATTATTATTATGATTACTCTATTGAAGATAAAGAAAACAGTGGTTTTATGGTCCAGTTGAGATTTTAACAAATAAGACTTAAGATTCAATATCTTCAAAAACAGAGTACTTAAGTGTTCAGATGAGCTCAGCTCACGTTTTTAGAGTCCTATGTTACCGACCCCTTCTGGACATGCGGCACAAATTCAGGGTGCGCTACTGGATCCAAGAATTTGAAAACATATAGAGGTGATGTATGGCAAATAAAGAAATAGTTTGCGATGTACCTCAAGAAAATAATCCATTAATTGAAAGCTGACATATCCATCAAAGCCAAAATAAGCCACAGCAAGCAGCCTTTTGTTTTGAAACTCTGCTCCCCTGCAATTAAAGCAAAAATTAGCTGCCGGCACAATGAGTAGGTACGATTAGACAAGAGCCTTCTTCAATACAAAAGTCTCCCTCTAACTTGTTTACTCCACTCATTTTCATTAAAACAAAATTTAAAATTATCCCTATCAAATTTACAAACACGCATTCAAGTTTATAGCAATTCTTTATGTGAGGTTATGTCTACATTTAATACACATTTTTGTAGGTCATTAGATACCAAATTAAAGCAAGAATAGTTTTTCGTAATGTGAAATTCATAGACCACTTCATATTAATTCTACGTAGATCGATTTTCGTAAAATTAGTCCTAAATGGCACGGTCCAAACCACCTCAATGATTCTGTTCATCGCAGGTTTTTCATAGAAAAAATTGAATTTCTTAGCTTAATGGAAAAGTCCAATTTTGGTCCGCTGTTTATCCTACTCCAATTAAGTATATCATTGATTTCACAACGAATAGTATTTCAAGTTATTTTTCATTATGTAAGAAAAAAACAAGGAATTTTTTTAGGTCGGCATAGTAAATTCGAAGCTTAAGCATTTCCGTACTATAGTTAATCTACAGATTCACCGAAAAATTTACGACATCTGCAAAAATAAACAGTCATTCATTGTACTCGTATACACAGAATTGAATTCCAACGCAAAACCATTTGCATAATTAATTTTTAGCTAATTTACTGTTGTGGCTTTAACTTTATTGGCCATTACTGCATAGACTAGATATGTAGGCATGCAAAAATCCTCTGATTCTATCTTGCTAAAATGATGATTTCAATAATTAAATTCTTGTTTTCAATTTAAATTTAATTCCGCAAAAATAATAATTTCGCTAATTTATTGTGTCATTTACATAGCAGCATGAGTAATTAGTCATCAGTTTTTCACAGATAAGAACAAACTATTGAACATTTTTACAACATTTCGTAACGCAAAAGTTCTTACATTATTTTGAATATTTATAATGCATTTAGTCAATAAATTGTAAATAATAAAAAAAAATGGAGTTAAGTAGATTGAAGCAGATATTAAACAGATAGAACTTACCTGGGGATTTACTTTCTAAAAATAAGCACGTCAAAATATCCACCTTGAAGTCCTTGACACTCTTACAATGGAGCATTTAGGCTTTGATAACAAAAAAAAAACTGTCAAAAGGCACGCGGAATTGCGACTATCCCATTACGCACATTTTGCCTCATCACTTTCATACACTGGGTTTTTGAGATATGCCCATAAAAAGGTTGAAAGGACAAAGATTCAGCCTCTCTGGATGTGAAAAGAATTCATTTTATTGGAGAACATTTCTCTGACTACAGGAATAGGCATAAATGAGGTATGAAAGGTGGCATTATCCTGCTGAATTCAGGTCCTGTTGTCATAGCCTCCAAATTGTTGCAACTCTGATGTCAAAACTTCCCGCAAAGTCTTAACATACCCATTCGAATTGACAGTAAAATTTGTTCGACGATCATCTTCAAAGGAATAAGAGCAAAGATGACATGGCAGCCCGTGTCGTAGTTTAAGGCGTATCACAGGGAGTACTTGAGCTAGGCTAATAGCATTGAATTTATCTAAAAGGTAAAATATTAGGGATATTTTCTGTATATACTTGGGAAATCTTTTACCCTCAAAGAAGATAATATTTCGAAGAGAAAAACCTTTTCAAATTATATCGTTTATTTTTAGGGTACAACAGAATTCAATTTTAAGCTTTGGAAAAATTTTTATATTTTCTGTCCTTTTTGAAATATTTCTTTAAAAATAATCTCAAATGAAGGTATGTATTATAATTCTATATGTTTTTCATAGCGTTGTTATGTTAGTTATATATTTTTTATGGGGTTAACTTGAACCACATGCGTATTTAAAAATTGTTTTATTTTGGCTAGCTTTGACAAAGCTTTTAAAGAAATTTACGGTTGCGCAATCAAGCATTTTTTTTTATATATTAATGAGTTTTTAGTATAAAATCTAAGAATAGTAAATAATTACTAAATTTAGCCCCGGAACATACTTAAAGAAAAATATTTTTTATTTAGGTGTAGGTCACGCGGTAGTGCGAGTTGTTTTCGACTATAGCTAGAAAGCCCTCAAGGAAACAAAATTAATTATCTCGTTCTTCGATTTATATAATTGCTCTAATGAAAACAAGTTTATTGTTAATGAGAGATTCGGATATTTTCTATGATAGCCTTAAAAAATGGCTATCTGCAGGAAAAAATATGGACAGTTTTCTTTTTTTAAATTTAATGGGCAGTGGCTAAGTGCAGAACTGGGACTTCCAGCCTCCTTGAAGAGGCTATCAGTTCCAATTTGAAGTTAGTGGCATAAAAGCAAGACATCGTCGCAAAGCGTTTGAAGAATGTGCATCTTCAAGTAAGCGGAGAAAGGTTCTCCACCTGTTGGAATTGTCTGTAGCAACTTCTTTGTCATTAAGGGAGGGAGGACATACACTGCTGCTGTAACCGTTGTAAGGAATTTCTCGCCAGAGACTAGCAAATATTTGAAGAGCATGAAAGAGGGGGGAGAGGAAAAAGCAAATAAGGCTTTATCAGTTGAGTAATTAGTAATTAGTATTACATTTAGATTTAAATCTCTCTGAGTGCAAATATACGTTGCTTCAAACTACTGTCAACAGCTTGCATAAAAACACATTCCCCAGTATTTATGCGCTAAGAAATTTTAAGAAAATGTGTTATCCAGCTGAGCAATTTATTGAAGTATCCAACAGTCACTCGGAGGTAAATTGAAGCTTTACTGGACCACACAGTAACTAGGATTTTAGAGATGCCAACAGATGTTGTTAGTCAAGTTTTTTGTCTTCAAGCACTGACTATGATATATGTACAACTGGGGCTTTGACAGTAGTTCAGGGCATAGCATATTCAAGCAAAGATTTTCTGACGCTTCTCTTACTGACGAATACTTATTCTTAATTGCTTTAGTTTCTTTGCAATTGAAACATAAGTTAGATGAACAGATTACAATCCATGACCAAGTTCTACGAGTTATTGTAAGCCAAATTATTTTGCATTTGTAAAGAAGAGTTCCGATGTAATAAGAAGTGAGTCCGAGAGATTTCAGACCCTAATTTCAAATTTGTCTTCATCTAACTTTTCTATTTCAAAGTTTGATGTAGTGATATCCCATGATTTACACTTCACAATAGTTAATAAAAAATCGTGGCAGGCTAGAGGATATGAAAATAAAATAATTGTACAGAATAATAGACAAAGAATCGAAGATGAATTAAAATAAAAACTGGTCTTAATTGTCGACAAGCCGAAGCCAGGTTTTGAATCAACAAACGATGGAAACACCGCTGAACAATTTTTCAGGAATGCTTCAATTAGTGCGGAAATAACTGGCATAAATGAACAAATAACAACAAAAAAATTAATTATTTTAAATGTAATATCCAACGGTTAAAACATTGAATTAGAGAAGCTCCGTCATTTGATGACCGAAACAAGGGTACTTTATTTAGAAAACTGTTCTTGGTACTACATGCCAGTCACTCTACAGTATACATAAGCTCTTTGTACATGGAATTGACATAATATCCACTTGTATACTCCCAATAGGTCAAATTTCAGAAGAAACATTAGACGCAAGACACGAAGATATCAGGATTATTAGAGAACCTCACACAAAGAAATCGACTCGTGAGAATACCAATAGGGATCTGCACTATTTGCATCTTTTCACATCGGACTCCAAAATTTGTTCTCTTCGAAACTGTAAAATTCGGCGAGAAAAATTTTCAGCCAAAACACTAAACTTTTAGAAAAGTTCAAATCCTTCCATTCTGACAATCCTAAATCCAATGGTGTTTTCAGTTTAGAAGATATTAATTTTGCTGAAACCGAGAATATCAGCAGCGATCGTGAAGAGTACATTAGGCTAAATTATGTAGATTAAATGTAAGGATCTGTTTCTCTGTAGATTACGCGATAAGACTAATTTTAAGAAAAATAATTATAAGTGTGTAGTAATGTAATGAATGTTGCGCATGTGTATAAAGATGTGTAAAATAGGTCATAAATAAATGTACTTTATTACCAAAATATCCGCTTGCATTATTATTTCCTCGATTTTTTGCATAACGCACTTCTGATACCTATATTTTATACAAAATAATAATATAACTAAATAAAATGATAACACGATTAAAAAGTTGTCGACCTGTTTCAAGTTAGAAAACCAAAAATTAAATCATTCCCGTACAGTACAGCGCGGAATTTCGAGCGATCTCATGTATGGCGATGGAACACTATGGTGCGTGTCCATCTGTCTGTCACAGACGTTTTAATCGAAAACGATGTGACGTAGAAGTTTACATTTGGCAGAATGTTAGGTCCTTGTGACATGCACATATTTCGATAGTCAAAGGTTTTATTAATGTTTTTTTTTATTTTTATTGGCGGTGGTTTGGCTCCAAGGACGTATATAAATCACGAATGGGAAGGGATTAGCCCAGTAATTAATACCCTCTAGAAACAAAAGAATAACTGAAAATTAATCTGAACTAATACCAATAATAATCGGTATTTTATGTAAATTAAATACAATTAATTTATTAAGCATATAATTTATCATAACATTCCAAATGAATCGATAAATTCTATTAATCTATAAATGCTATATATTAAGATAATTGAGTTCACGGTAATTCTCAATTAAGGTTCCATGGGTCTGCAGAGATTTAAGAAGTTATGTTTGAAAGCATGTTGTTTAATCCTTATTTACATTCTAAGAAAAAAATTCATAAAAGTCGACTAGTTATAAAAAAAAGGAATAATTACCGAATTAAATTTTGTCTTTTCCTTCTTGCCGTGAAATTATTTAAATTTTAACATTTCGATGAACGGTTAGCAGAGCGATTTTATTGGTAGGGCCAAAAAAGCAATTTAGAAAACTTAATAAGAAAACAAATTTTATTTTTTATTGCATTAACTATTTAATTATCTAAAATGCCTTAAAAAGTAAACAAATAAATTTTTAAGCTATTTAAATAAAATCATGGACAATATTACTTACCATATTTTAATTATTTACAACAAAATTTGGTGTTTTAAGGATGGAAAACAAATTAAACTTAAACTTAATATTCCCTTTAAAATGTAAAAACAATTTAAAATACCACTGCGATTAAGCTACGGTGTTTCAAAGTAAGCTACCCTGCTCGACAAATCGTGATGAGCTAATCAATGAGCTCCTAATGAGAAATGATATGAACGTTCTGATGAAATTTATTCGCGTTTGAATCAAAACTTGGAAAAAATCATTTATTTACTTTTTAACAGATAGTATGCATGAGATATTGCATCTCTTTCATTTATTTAGAAATGTAGGTATACTTTGCTTCTCCTTTGTGTATTTTACAATATTCTATGAGCACTTCGATGAGTACATAATGAATGTCACGATGAGCTTATTATAATGAGCATATCAATGAGTGTCTCGATATGATTATTAATGAGCATGTCAATGAGTCTCATGATGAGTTCATAAATGAGAACTTGATTTTAAGATTGATTTAATATATTTTTCCAAATTTAAACTCCGGTTGCAAACCAAACTTGTTAGGTTTGGGTATAACATCTTATTCAGCATATGTGCGACAGTCTTTCCGCGAAAGAGCAAATCAAATAATTAATTTAAAATCAATAATTTAAAAATTTGACTTAAAATCCGATAAATCTCAAAAATCAATTCAAATTTTCCTAGTAGAAATGCCATCTGACACGGTGATGACAAGAATAAATATTTATTTATTGCTGACTTAGTATATAGGGAGCAGTTGCATGATATCCAATTATCTCTTCGATGGGATTTAAGGAACGCTCATCGGAAGGCTCATCGGGACATAATTTTCTATATGTTTCTTCATGAATTGCAAACACCTTGATGCTTTTCAGTCAAATTAGTATTGGTTTACATAATCTGCGCCACTTGAGGGACAAGAGACAAGGTAAAACTTTGCACTTTATCTGAAAGGCCCACGGAGGAAAGATATAAAATGACAAAATCAATTGTTGTAAGGCGCTACATTATAAAGAATTGTGGGTAAGAATTTGGCTTATTAGATTAACGAAAGTGTAGGCTACACAGATGGAGGGGGTTTGTACCCCTCAAACCCACCTCATATACACGCCCCCTAAAACAAAATATGTGGGGTGTCGTTTGCTGAACTACATTCGATGATTCAAAAAAGAAAGATGAACATTTTTAGTAAATTTGTTTTAAATATTTATCCCAAAATATCCGAAAAAATACCATACCGCTCCCTCTCCCTTCACGATCCGCTAGATTTCTAAAGCCAAAATTTCAATATATTTAGTAGTCCATTAAATAAGGAAATCTGCTGCTTTTTGCTGGAAAAAAGATGTTTTTTGTGTTAATTTATAAGACAACTCGTACAAAATAACTCTTGCATCCGTCTGCTTGAATATTATACGTTATCATAAGCAAATTTGAATTATATTCAGGAGTTACACAACCTTGGGAGCTCGGAAAAATGGATATGACATTAAAATTTTCTTGACGCAACTATTAAATACTTATTAAAATATTTATTTTACACACATAAGTACATAGTAGTTTTATGAATAATTGAAAAAACAAAATGATAAAAAAATAATAAAAAAAAAGTCGGATATATGAGCCGTGTACCGTTTTTCTCTATCTGGCATCGTCAGGAACACACAATTCTTCTTTTTTCTCATTTAGAAAGGTAATAGCGAAGATGTAGAATAGGATAATTAAAAAAACAAAAAAATTGTAGAAAGGACAGCTGTTTGATAAAAAAAAAAACTCTGATTTTTATCGAAATTTTGAGATTTAAGAATTTGTAAAAAATTAACGCGACATCCAATCAAAAAAAATCCTATGCTGTATCTTAGATAATATTGTAAGGAATATGTGGTTTAAATAAATTTAATCAAAATCGGTTGAATAGATCTTGAGATAATTTGCCCACCAGTTTGAAGAGCGTAGTTTCGAGAAAAAGCGCAAAAGAAAAACAACTACCCTTTTAGCGCTCACTTCTAATTACTATAACTTCGGAGGTAATTTGAATTTTGAAATTCTTAAACGCTTAAAATATTCTTAAAAGTATAAATCATTTATATAGCACAAAAACCAATTTTATTTTTTGAAAACCTCAAAGTGGTGTAACCCTTTACTACACTTAAATTCGGTCGATTGACTGTTCTATAAAGTTCAGGTATGGAATCCCGATTGCGCGAGCCCGAGTCGCTCTTAACTGAATTATTTACTTATTTATAAAATTTTCTGATAGCAAGATATTATTAATGAAAGCCAGTAGTAACACAAAAATCAAAACCAGAATGGCGGTTCAGTAAGCAAAACCACCTTAGTTACAGTAAGAAAAAAAGCGTTGCAAGGACAATATTTTCGAAAAAATCTAAAATACTCTGTAATTTCGAAAAAAATGAATATAATATTTTCGATTCCATCTTTTAGTGTATTCAGCATTGCATACTTTTCCTAGAACACCCTGCACATATACCATATTCATAGAAAACCCGTCATCTAGTTTTTATATGAATTTGTTATTGCTTAACATTCTGAAGCCCTAAATATAACGCAAATCCTTGCATTCTTGTTCCTACATGCTGAAACCAAGAAATAATTAAAATTTGCAACGCAAAATCTTTAAACCAATATAGCCATGATAGCAGCTACTGTAGCACAGTAAGTAATATCCTGAACAGTTGGAATCTCCTTTCTGTTCCGCAAATAAAGTGTGTTGGCACTGACCTAATTTAAAATTCAACCAGGAAAATGGGAAAAGCAGAGCACAAATAAAAGAACTTCGTTTAATTAAATTTCTGGATGAGCTCTTTTTTGTATTCGCGCATTCTTGCATGAATAATTAAAAAAAATTAAATATTTCACTCTAAATGATAGTTAGTGCATGATAGATGAAGGGTAAGAGATTTGATATCATTATCTAACTTTATGACTTAATTTTATTCTTTGGCTCAGTACATTTAGGATGTTAAGATCGAAATGTGCGAAGTGAATTTCCAACAAAAGTTTTTTTTTAATCTTTCGTCTTAATACCAGAACTACTCGTTTTTCTTCTAGTGCTGAAATAAGCGTTCAAGTAGCTCGCATCAGACATATATTTTTATCGTTTTGCTCGCATTTAAAAGTTTATAGTGAACTAAACTTTTCGTATCTCACCAAACAGAAAACAAAACCTTCTTTAGCCTGAAGTGCCGGTGTTTCTCCTTCTCCTAGTTTTTTATCTACGTAGACTTGGAAAGATTGAGTGGAACCCATTCCGATAGAATGGAAGTGTCGATGAATCGTTGAATGATCAAATCCAATATTTTTAACCTGTTCCTCAACAGTTACGATGGGATTTTGTTTCATAAAGGCCTGGCATGTTGTCGTCGTCGAGTTCGACAGATCTCTGTATACTACTTGTATATTCCACACATTGTCCTTTATGTTGTTGTCTTCATTGAGGCGAAATATGCCGAATAAGTATCATTATCACATCAAAACTTCACCACACTCTTCAAAACGTGCACTAAGAATATGGACAAAATGTCGAATTCAAATTTAATACCTGGTTTAATAGCGAGTCGATGCAGGCAGTTTATCTCCAACCCCTGAGACTTTTAGTGCATACAACTGAAGCAATCGTAATATTTATGGCATCACCTCATATTTGCCCTTTCGTCACTTGTCTGTAGGTACTAGAATAACCAACAGTAAATTTGGAACTATTTTTTATAAAACACACAAACTACTGTTTTAAGCATTAATGTGAAAATTTGTTAACGAATGTTTATCGTTTCAGCTTTTCCTCAGAATGTAGATATAAGAAGTTCGTATGTTGATGAACTTTGATTCTTTGAGGTAAAAAATAAAAATCAAAATCAAAAATATCAAAAATTGCGTTGATGTAGGTAAAAATAAGATTCAAAGATTTCGCCTGTATTCAATAAGAAAATAATCCTTTTTATTACCGTTGCTTATGCCAATATTCCTGTGAAGGTGCTATTGCCAGCATACTTTCGACCGCAATTTTTTGTAATTCTATTTTTTGATAAATTTACTTGTTAATGCTAAAGGAATATGTACAAAAAGATGCTGACTATCCCATGATTTTATTTCACCGTACTAAGGAACAACAAATTTTGAATATATTTCCGATTGCTTTCGGGAAGGAGCTCTGGACTTGGCGAGTTTATAAGCTAATAAATATTACTTTGTACACAATTTATCCGAATAAATACCTGTAACGTAATTTCCTTAAATGAAAATTGCTCCGGCCGAGCGGTAAGCGAGGGAGCAATTCTTCTCCAATATTTGGGGTGCAATGGAGAGTACAAAATCTTAGGTTACTCAAACTAGGGATAGTCGTACTACTTGAGCTTTCGCTGTTATAAAATAGTCTACTTGAGTTAGTTCGAATTCCGTAGGCACTTTTTCGTCTAATAAAAGCTCTCTAAGTTTTTCTGGGCAGTGTCGTTGACATCTTCTGTGCCCTCGCTAAAAGACCTTACTTAAACGAAAGTCGAAACTTGACGAACTTTACGTAAACTCAACGAGTTGAGCTGAATGCGTCTATTGGTTTCGCCGGATTGTCAACTGTCAAAATAAAACCTACGGTTTTATTTACATTTTCTATTTATTGAGTGGGTGCCGGAAGGAAAATCGTAGAACTTTGGGTAATGATAACACGGCTGAAAGGATTACCTTAAAAGTGGAGTAAGTCGGTTCGCGCAACTTAATTAGTGAAACTGCCGGCGGTTTTGATAACACTAAGTGAGGTTAAACGGTTAATACGATTAAGTTGGGCTCGGGGATTCTCTGCTTGATAATCTGTGAGAATGAGGCAGGATGTCTGTGGAGACTCCCCAGGAACACATCCCCAGGAAGACATCAACTTCAGTTGAAGTCGACTTCACTAGTTACCAGTGTAATTCGTGTTAATTCTTCTAAGTGATTGCCTTAAAACTTTGCTTAACATAGATCGACTGAGGCGGTGTTGAAATGCATGAGCTCGTACTGACAATTTCTCGTGCGTGTAGGTATATAAGCATATAAAAGTGTTTATGCGAGATTTCTGAGCTTATATGGACTGCGGTCTAATGTTTTAGTGCAATTTCGATGGCAGGAACGTCGTTCTTATATCTATCTCAATTTAATTTCTAAGCTAAGAACTTCATATCAGAATTCTATTTCATTTACAGGAGCTCTGTACGATAATACGGAGGTAGTGGCAATTCTCCGTCTCGACCTGATTTCAACAATGGGAGCTTTGTTCTTACACATCGCAGAGCCGCAGAGATGGTTCTATATGTACCTCAATCTGATTTCGATAATTGGAACCTCTGATCAAAATATAACACAGTAGTTTTATTATTCGGAACTTTGTTCTTATACAACGTAGAGTAGCAGCGATAGCTCTGTAGCTCAATCTGATTGTAATAATCGGAACTCCTTGTAAAATGTAGAACAGTAGTTTTAATTTGATATCGCAATTTGATCTCAATTAGAAAAACTTCTTACTAAGATGTAGAATAGTAGGGTTGATTTCGTAACTCAATTCGATCTCATTTATAGGAACTTTTTGCGAAAAGGTAGAGTAATAGCGCGAATTTTATATTCCAATTTCATTTCAATTAATAGAACATTTAACAAAGACGTAGAGTATTAGTGCTATTTTTTTTTCCAATTTGATTGCAGTTATTAGAATATCTACAAAAACGTAGAGTAATAGTGCTATTTTATATTTCAAATTGATTTCAATTATTAGAAGGAATTAAAATAGAATTACTTAGCTTTTCTTTGTTGTTTTGTACAGTCCGAAAGAAGCGGGATTAGGCAAACCGTTTTGCAGCTTGCCCGTTCTTTGACGGATCCACAAATTCCTTTAATTTTATTTAAAATCCTTGGTGTGGGGTGAAATAATACAAGAAATTCCACTTGCTGATGTTCTCGATTTTAATTATAATTCACTGACAATCTTTAGATTTAGTTTAAAAAAATTCTTTCTGCTTTGTTCAGCCTTATACTACACGTTGACGTCTCGACAATCGAATTTTTTCTTGGTCGTCGTTCCTCAAACGATCTTGCCCAGGCCTCTTTTTTTGCATCTCCCTTCTCCGGCTGGGGAAATCTCTGGCTCAATTTTGTTGAGGCCGACTTCGCCGCATTTGGGGGAAAGTGTCGCCATCTCTGGGATTTTTGGGTCCTCTATCAGACGTGTTGCCATGCTTTCCCCATTACATCGGAGATGTGCAACTTTTATCTTTATTGCGGGGATCTAAATCCGAGATCTTGTAACATACCTAAGGTTGCCTGTTTAAACAAAAAAATAATTGTACGAGTGTATAGCTACTTGGTTTCAGGAGTGTGTATTCCTGCCGGGTTTACATTCAACTGAAGTACTAAAATTTATATATGAAAAAAAAGGAGGATCTTAATTCTTACTGGCTAATTGACAGTCTTTTGTGAATGATCCTTATAGCTGCAATTCCTTCCTTTTATCTTTCTCTCGGTATTCTTCCGGAAGTTTGCTGGAAGTCAATCGTTGCTCGTGTTTTGTCTGAATACAACCACAACAACAGGGTCGTTCTCGTCTTGGCCTTTCGCCTCGAGGATAAGTATTTCTAGCCTCACTCTTCCTATGTAAAGCTCGTATTTAACTCTTCTTTTTCCAGGATATAGTCTGATTGCTGCACCTAAGCCACGACCGCAGGAATGCCACCTCGTGGAATTGTGTGGACGGAGATACATACGCATCTGTCTATGTAATATGAAAGTTTGTTGGGAAAAATTATTGCAATAGATTTTCTACATATAGGGACAACGCACACTTAAGAAGTAAGTATGCAATTCGTAATTTGTAATTCATATTTATATTAACCCTTTACCGTTTATAATTTTCAGCATCCTTAAAGAAAAAACACACAACACGTTGCGAAACGGGTGACGAAAACGTTTTGGTACCATTCTCAAAAGGACGCCAATACTATTTCCTAAAGAGGACATAGATGCAGTATCATTCGTTATTGTAGAAGCAGATGTGATGTTTGTTGTAGATTGAATAGAGTCCTGATTTGGGCGAATCGCCTTATTATGTTATTTCAGCATTCAGAAAAAAACATTTTCATTAGAAACTTTGAATTTTCGGAAACAAGGATTTAATTATGGTCCCACAGAAATTGGTAATGCTTCGCCTCCTATTTCTGAAAGTAATTTCAAGTGCCTCAATTTTAATATAACTGCAAGGAAATGATGTGCTTTATGCATTTCTTTGCTCTCATTATAGGCGATTTAATTCCACAGGGAGATCCTGCATGGAATTTTTTTCTTAATTTTCAAAAGATTATTGACATCATTTTACTGTCAAAATTTGAAGCAAAATATATTACGGAACTACGTGAATTAGTTAATTATCACAACGAAAGTTATGTTAATCTCTTCAATGACACTTTAAAGCCGAAACATTACTTTCTGTTAGAGCATACAGGACCATTAAAATGTTTTTGGACATTTCACTTCGAATCAAAGCACAGGGAAATAAAAGTCTGTGCTCGTAATATTAACAGTAGAATTAACATATCTTCAAATTTGGGAATAAAATGGCTTTAAAATTGTCTCAAAGATTATTATTTCACTCAGTTGAGAATGAATTTTATTTAAACTCAAATGAAATTATGAATAATATTTCGGATATTTATTTCTCTATGGTTAACATTTTTTTTCAACTTAACATTTTTAATAATATTATCATTTACAAATCACTTACTGTAAAAGAATTTCAGTGGTGAATGTCTACCCACATATTTTAAGTTTTTTAGTTGGTGATGAGCAGAGCTGGGTACAAGACAGTTAATCCGTTTATCCTTAATTAACGAAGTTAACTTTTCGAGTAACGGATTAATGTTCAACAATATTAATGGACTCTTTAACTTCCGTTAACTTTCCATAAATCCATTAACCGTTAATTAGGTACCTACTATTTATGACGAAAATGACGTCACGCCGCGGAAATCATGCTCTGACTAGTTTGGGTGGTATGTGTCTGTGGCTATGCGTAGGCTCCGTGTACAGAAGCCATCACGCATAGAAGGCATCACGCTTCAAGAAGAAGCTCCAGCATATCTCAGATCACTCCTACCGACAATTGCAGCAACTGTATTTAAATTAAAGAATATCAAGGCTAGAGGTCTTGTGAATTGCACAGCTTCAGACAATGCCAATTTGCTGCGGCTTTTCACCCGTGATCTCCAGAATATTGATTCGCTCATAATTTTAATTAAGCGAATGATCATTGCGCCAATGATGCAATAACATACGAGCTATGCAATGATCATTGCTCCGCCAACGATCATTAATATGTTTCGTGTGTCTAGGGCATAATACGTTTGATATACTTGTTCATTTCACTAATCCAATAACAAAAATATTACAATTTCTATTAGGAGTTAACGATTAACGATTAATGTTAACTTCCGAAAAGTAACGATTTAACGTTTAATGAAGTTAACGTTTTTAGTAACGGTGATGAGATTGGCAGCATTATAAATTATAGTTGGAATACTTAAACATCCCCCCTTTTCACGAATATTACTTGCCCTCTGGGAAAAAAGTAATTAGGATTAGAAATATCTTCTAAATAATGTATAAAATATAAATATCGAACATGTATATATGTCGAAACAAGCAAAAAAAGCTTAAATAAGTAAAACATGAGTTTATGTGTGAACAATTTTTTGAAATAAAATAAAACATTATAAAACTTGAGTCCTTTTATTTAAAAATTTTCTAAAATATTTCAGCAATTAGTCTAAATGGATCCAATTTTAAAACATAATTGCATATAAATAAAAAAATATTGTTGCAGCTTGCAAAACTCTCGCCTTAAAATTCACTATCCTGCGGACGTCTAAAAAAATCAGCCCCTTGGCCCAGAACATGTGTGGAACCTACGGCGTCCTTCATGGTGACCTCTCCCAATAGATTAACACCTGGCCGAGCGGTTACCGGGGCAATGAAAGTCAAGTCCAGGGATTCGTACTGACTATGCGAGCGGACTCTTAACTTTCGAATTAGAGAACTTTACCTTGAATTCCTATGAATTCCTCCTTTGATTTTTCCTCGGGTGCGGACGGCGTGGTAGAGTTAGGCCCGATAGAGTTCGGGTGTGTTTTTTGTTTTTTGTGCGTCTTACTTAGCTCGCTGCGATCCACTAAAAATTACTTCCTTCGGATTATTTGTTAGTTTAACAAAAACCAAAAAGGACAAACTAGAAAAGAAAAACTGAGCGTTTACCATGAAGTTGAACAAACTTTATTTATTTTTTTCTTTTTACGTTCCTCGATCTTTACTGCACAAAGTTCTAGATCCTTTTTTTCTCGGGGCTTCCACCCAACTTGTCTATCTTCACTTTCTAAAATTCAGCTTCTCCACACGGAGTCTGAGTGACGTACTTTTGTCCAGCAGCTAACTTTCTTGAGCGACATCTATCTTTACAAGTTTACATTCGTTCAGAAAATTCATTGGCTGACCCCTACTTGTCATTTTAATTCCAGACGTGTCAGATTATTGATTGCTTTCTCCTCCTACATTGGTTGTAAATTAATAATCGTCAGGCAATTCGGTAGGTTTTATATTTTTATAATTCTCGGCTCGGTATATTTTAATATTCAATGAACCGACATACACGTTGCCGCGCAGTGATGAGAGACACTTAGGTAAAAGACACTGCAGCGTGTACGCCCGAGCAATGAGTGTCAGCTCATTGATTGGTTTTATTTTCTATACCAGCCGAATCAGTTTATCTTGGACTTTAGTAGATTTTCGGACTTAATAGAAGTCCTGCGTCACGGGCGCAGAGCTTGCGAGGCCCCCGAGGTTTTTTGGAAATGGACTAGGTGTCGGAATTGTAAAAATTGGTTTAGAATTTTACGATGGTTTAGTGTCTATCTCTGACGAGACAGCTGATAGAAATGTCAACCAGGTAAACTAATACTCGCAATTTCAATCGTGTTTTGTTAATATTCGTTTCTAGTAAACGCACTGTCTTTACTTTTTATTTTCTGGGTGGTGTAATTCGTTGTTGCTCTAGGTGTAATTGCAGCTTCTGCCGAGTGTTTACGAGAGCTTAAGCCATATTTGCAGGAGGAGCCAATAAATAAAATACTTTTATTCCCTGAGAAACTTGGGCTTTTGGATCCGAGGATGGCCGACGTAAACATACTTGACAAAGCAGACGAAATCTTGGGCAATGCGCTAATATGGTTACTTTGTTTGGGCAAACATTCGATCAATATCCCTACCCAGTTATCGAGAGCACCACCACTTTAGCTGACCATTCTGAAGTCCTCACCAGCCAGGTGAGTAATTTTGTTACAATCGTTCCTAGAAACAACTATGGAATTTGTAAACATCTTACACGATACAAACTTAAATTGAACAAATATTATCACAACATTTACGAATTAAGTTAATTAGTTTAACATCAACAATACTTTATAATTAACGAAATACTTCTTGGGTATTACGAAAATCATAAAATTTTATTGTAAAATCCATCACTTTTATCTTCATTGAAATAAGGGATACCCTTTTATAGAATTAACGAAAAATTCGGTTGGACACAAATCTACGACAAAAATGGTATTATTAAATCAATGTTTTAGATATAATAATACAAATTTTTCTGGGTGCAGTAACAAAACCATACAAAAATCTTCGTTAACAGAACAGCTGCAAGTTTAACAACCGCTGTCCTGTTAACCATATGCTATACTACGGCGTCAAATTTAAATCCACCAATAGACGCATAGCTCCCATTTACGCAATGGTTTTCGCAGCAATAAAAATGAGCTGCTAAAAGCATGAAATCGCTTGCGATTTGAGCGGTCATCAAGACAGATCGGTAGTAATGATGCAAATATTATCTCTTGCTTAACCAAACCATACGGGGACCATTGACTCGTTTTTTATCAACTTTCTTTTACTAAAATTTATTTTATTAAATTTTCTGATTATTTTTTTTTTCAGTATCCTATCTGGAAGCATTTGAGCCAAGTTATTTCCGACATGAGAAGATTCATTGACACTCATTCTGTAATTACACGTAGTACTTTCTCTGTTATTTATTATTTCTATCTTTCTCTAATTTACAGGGAAATGAACTAAACGCCAGTGGAGGAATTTTTTATACCCTAGATGAAATCGAAAGGGTAGACTAAATTTGTCATTCCGTTTGTAAAACCTCGAAATAATGATGGTCGAGCAAAATGGATTGGACACCCACGCATAATATTAAAAGTTATTTTGATTTTTGCATGTCCGTCCGTCTCTCCGTTCGAAAATGAGACAAATCGGGCAACTCCTTCTTGGGGTTGCCATACAAAAATTTCGTTTTCCACTACATATTTGGACAATGCCTGAGAACACGACAAAATACACAGCTAAAATTTGATAAATGGTGTTTTTATAGTAATAGAAAAAAAAATCAAAAATCAACTAAATCGGGTAACCCTTTCTTGGTGTTCCCATTTAAAAATTTATGTTCTTTAAGTATAGTGTGAAAAGATCAGTTACAGACATTTTTATTGTACTAAAAACTTCTTCAGAATACGAAATCATATAAAATTGGTTATAATCATTTTTTCTTTCCGACGAACTCTTCTAGAAATATATGCGAAAAACCACTTCAAAAATCAAACTTGCACAGAAAGGTGACAATACGAAATTTCATACGTGTATTCATCTAGGGTATCATAAAAATTGGTCTAAGACCAATTGTAGCTTTTTTACTGGTTTTTTAATTAGGATAAATCCTTTTTTTAGGAATTAGAAGTTGTAACATAATTTTTTTTTATTAGGAAGTTCATTCGATAGTAAACAGCTTACACCAATTACTTACTACCGACTTAAATTAAGAGAGAGAAAAATAACATCTAATTGCTACACTAGAAAAAGCGACTAAACTAAAATTAAAACAAAGAGTAAAACAGAAATACGAAACTACAACCAAAGCTAAAGAAATGTAACTAATAAAAAGAAATAAATATTAGACAAAATTAGAAAAAATTATAGAAGTAAAAATAAACGCAATAATAAAAATAAAAAATTATACTACAAGTAATGAAATAAATTGAAAATTAAAAAAAAAATGATCTGTATAATAAATAAAAAACTACCAAGGAAATAGAAAATTAAGGACAAAACAAAAATAACTTCAATTCAAATTCAAAAAAGGAGAAAAGTTTAAAGTAAAAAAATTTAAAACTGCCTAATAATACTTAATAATAAATATCAAGAGGAAAAATAAAAAAATAAAATAAAAAATAAAGAAAAAATTATAGAATGAAAGAAGGAAGGAAAGAAGGAATATAGGAAAAGAAATAATAACAAGAGACAAAAATAAAAGTATAGGTGCGAAAAAGAAAACACCTTCTAAGAAAGCATTTTATCCATGGCATTGCGTTTATAAGTTATGTAAAAATAGGGTCTAGAAATGCATTTAAGTGAAAAAATTAGTGTTTTTTAAATTTGAATTGAATTGCCTAGGCTAAGAACTGTTATGTGATCGATTGAGATATACTGAATTAATCTAAAATCTTGAACTCGACAGCCTTATCATTTATTAAACCGGCACCTCCCCTTTTGATGATGAATCCCAGATTTGAGACGCAGGAACCATGACCATTCAGTTTAGTTCAACAACAAAATTTTGATTACAGGTGGCCCTTGCGGGGAGTCATGCCTATCACGTAGTTGAGTCAGACAATAATTGCGGCTCTGGAATCCACCTGCGGTGACTGGTGTCAAATACTTTTTATGAATCCATAATATGTAACGTGAAAATGATTTCAAAATTTTATAAAATTCAAATAAAACTTTAATGCTCAGAAGACAACATTTTAATAATTATTTTAGTTTTTTAATAAAGTCTATTCACCGTAAACGTACACGTAATTGACCAACAGTTCGCTCACATATATTATAAATCGATTTATGCTAGACAGCAAAGCCTAATCATGCTGTCAGCTTGAGTTATTTATCCTCGAATTATCCGAACCGACTGAACCATTTTCACAGCTGAACTTTCCTATTATCGTCTGTTACAGTAGCTAAGGTAAATTTTACAACTCAACAGACTAAAGGTACTTTATACCACTTGTGCGAAAGCACTCTACCGCGACTGACACAAATTTCGAGCAAATTGCCTCGAAATTGTTTCACTTTTGCTTGCTTCGTGTTTGGTTTTTAATTAAAACGAAATTAAGGCGATGATCTGCTTAAGTGAATCTAGTCTGCTGCTAATTTTATTTTAGATTTACATTTGCAGGGAAGAGTCTTTAATAAATTATTCCTTCTTGCATTTACCTGAATTGTGTTCGCGGCATGTTTGACTGTTCATATTATCTGGCTCCATTATTGTCACCGAATGCTACCTGCCTTTCATCAGTGTGCTCGAAATGGCAGTTAAGTGTGAATGAGGATTATATGCGAAGTATAGAAGGCAAAATCCAAAAGGAGGATAAGAGGATTTACTCGCAGGAGTGCAAATTAAACTGAGCTTCATCAACTTATTAAGCTCAGTAGACTTTTGCGGCTATACAGATACTCCTCATTGTAGGTAATAAAAATAAGAGTCCGGTAGAAATTGCCAATTTACTGAACAGAAAATGGGGTAAAGAATCCGTCCCCTCCCTTCCTCATGCTTTTTGCAGCTCTTTTAATCTTGAATTGAGCTTCGATGGCCTGGATTCAGTTGCAAGTTTTTAAAAGGAAAATTTGATTGGTTCGGAACTTTCAATATAAAACCGAACAAATTTCGGCCAACTTTTCATTCCAACAATTTCCTTTTTATTGTCCTGTTTCCTGGCAGAATTTAAAAGATTTTTCCTCCAGAGTAGAACTTTCAGAGAATATAAAACAGAAAAAAGGATAAAGCAATTGCGATGTTCTAAGATCATCATCTGCACTATGTACTTGTGCTCGCGGTGGTAGGTAGTTATGGAAACATTGAAGTAAGCATAATAGGAAAAGTGGAAAACGTAGAGTTTCGTTGAGAAAAACTGAAACAAAAAGGGAACAACTACATCCCTTCATTATCCTAATTAATCCGTTTATTGTTCTGTTAATGGGTTCAACCGAACAAAAGACAACTTGCGACGACATTCTTGCCATAATGATATTTAAGATAATAGGAAAAGAAGGCTCTTTGTGTCAGGAACGGTCACGGGTCTGGCCTTTAATTATGAGCTATGTTAAGTGCTGCTTAGAGATTTAGTCCCACGAAAAGTAGGTGAACAATAGAGAAAAAATTGAGTGGGCGGCTCTTTGAACCCCCCACATAGAGATAAGCTAAAATGAAGGTTAATGAAGGTAAAAAAAAAAAAAAACAATTCACTGAGTTCGGTGAGATACAGCAATAATATTGTTACTCTCTAACCCTTAAACAGATTCCAGTTCTGAAAAAAAGAGAATGGAATTAAGCGGATTTTTCTGCTCATTAAGAAAAATTGCCAATTTAATTCTTATCAGCGCGTTAATTAAGGACGAAATGCTCTATCTCTTAGGGGATACATGTGGAAGATATATTTCGGTAATTTATTTTTTGCAATCTTTTTGGAATTTGATTTAGTGAAAATGTTTTTCATCCAGACAAAGAAAACAATCAAAATGAAACTAATAAATTGCTTTTCTGTATATTAGCATTAAATATGAATGAAAATTGATTCCTGTCAGACTAAAATTTCATGAGAATAGATAAAATATATTTATTAATAAATACAGAGTGTTTCTCTTAAGGATCTATACATGAATTTTGAAAGGAATGATTGTAGATTATGAGACAAAAAAAAATTTGTATAGGAAAAGGAGCATATATTCTCACCGACTATCGATATAATGGGATTTGAAGTTTTGCTAAATATGCATATTTACGTATTTATTTCGCTAAATGGGAGAAGCAATTATAACAAGTAAAAAGCTAGAACTGGTATAAGACCAATTCTTATGATACCCTAGATGAATGTCCGTTTGTAATTTCGTATGGTCACCCATCTGGGGAAGTTTGATTTTTGAAGTGGTTTTTCAGATATGTATATTTCAAGGATTATAACAAATTTCATAGGATTTCATATTCTGAAGAATTTTCGGTACAATAAAAAACGTCTAGGACTGATCCTTTTCACAGTATATGTAAAAAACCAAAATGTTTATATGGCAACACCAAGAAGGGGCTACCCGATTTAGTCTTTATTTACTACTTCTATGGGAAGACGAACATCACGCATCAAATTTTAGCTCTCTACGTTGACGCGTTCTCAGGCAGTATCCAAATATAAGCGGAAAACGAAATTTTTTTATGGCAACTCTTCGAAGGAATTGTCCCATAGGTTCCAATTTCGAACTTAAATTTACTTTTTTTTAAAGCGTATGTGAGGACGGACAGACGGACGGATAGATGGGTATGCAAAAATCAAAATAACTTTAAATATTGTACGTAGTTGTCCAATGCATGTGGCTCTACCGTCATTATTTCTAGGTGTTGCAAACGGAATGACAAACTTGAATAGTATACCCTTTGATATCATCTAGGGTATAAAAAGATATAAAACAGAACAATTCCACAGTAGTCTAGATCTATCAGGAAGATTATTTAACTGCAATTTACTAAAAAAAAAGTTAAGTTATAATTAAAATTAAAATTAATCGTAATTCGCTCAAACTGTACAGTACAATGGTTTGTCGATATCACCTTTGAAAATCTGAAAAACAATATCTGAAATTATCCCTCGAATAAAAAGTGTAGGCAAGTGTATCAAATTTAATCTCTCAATCTCTGGTGGATGATGAAAATTATCTCCTCAAGCAAAGAGCAGAAATCTGCTTTGCACACGTTCAATGTGATTTGAGTGACGCTTGTAAGATATGGATCAAACAAAACTGGGATATTACAGGATGGTTGGAGCGAGGGTTGTAAATAAAGCTTTCGTTGTAAAGGAATCATCCAATTGCTTGACCCAGCACTTCACAAAACTCAGAGTCACAATATAGTAATTAAAGGTAAGTTTGGAGTCACACAACACACCCAAGTCAATTATACAGTAAAAAAACTACCCTAAAATGAGTGGCAACAATTTGTGCCACAAGGTTTAAGTATTTTTCGATAAGATTGGGGAAAACGTTGATTGGGTTTTTATCCCTAAAATATAGGTAGGATTTTTTCCCCCAAAATGTAGGTTTTTTTTTAACAGAACTATATATGTTTTTTTCTTTTTTTTTCATTAAAATATATAGGCAGTATCACAAATAAGTAAATATAAAGATGAAGATCTCATATCAGAAAAATGAAATCTTATCAACATTTCTGGTAAGCAAGTTAGTTAGCTGCGATGATAATTGTAGCTAAGAAACGTTGTTATTACCACAAAATATTCCTAATGTTCAAGCACACACTCAAGTTTTTATTTTTTACCAGAGCAAGGCAGAAATGCTTTAATCATTGGTAAACTAATTGCATACAAAGACTGGGCAAATAGACCTTAACATCAGCAACGTTTTTCTCGAATATAAAACCAACGATGCTTCGAGCCGATGAACGCAAGGCCTCAATTTTTTCTTAGCAATTTATATACAGCAATGCCTCGCTTCAATATAAATTTAACGATGGCTCGACATGATCTTGATGTAGGGAAGCCACCAATTTTTTCTTAGAAATTTACTGGAACAACAATTTTTATGAGCGTAGACGAGTAAATATGCAAAGAGAAATTTTTTTTTAGAAATTTAGAGAAAATATTTCGGTTGAATTTTTATTCACTTTGGTGGCCGATTGGAGTTATTATTTTCTTCAGATACAATACTTTCATGTGTGCCTTTGTTGGCCACCAATTTCCAATAAGAATTAATTTATCTGCTGCTCTTGTCAGCCTCCAATATTGCATAAAACTTCTAAGGAACATATTTTCAGTAAATTTCTAAAAAAAAATGTTCGGTAAATTTCTAAGAAAGAATTCCAACATCAGGCCGAGGCATCGTCGATTTTATATTCGAGCGAGACGTTGCAATTTTTTTTAATTGACTCGCGGCAACATGTATTTGACTTTTGGTTTTCAATTTTCCTATTCGATTCGTTATCTGTATATTTGGGGTAGTATGGAAGTTAATGCTGGGGCGCTGGGCACGCTCAAGGTGAAAACACTATATGACTTGTTCTCAAAACCTATGTGTAAATTGTATTGACGAAAATATATTTGTAAGTGTTCCATAAAAATTTAGAATAATACGTAATTTATTGAATGCTCTCCTCCTTATATCCGAGAAAACTTAACATATCGAGAATTTTACGTACTGTACAGGTTCTCTGGTGCCAAATACCTACAATCATTGAATGTTGCATAGATTTTGGGATATTAAACTGATTTGCCGCCTTTCTATTACATTTACTTTTAGAAAAAATGCATCTTTAATTTAGGGAATTGTCCTGCGTTTTTTACAGTGAATTTCAGTATTCTTCAAAGACAGGGAGTACTTTGTGCACCAAAGAACACGTTTGTATAGATCCTTGCTCAGGCAGCAGATACATAACATACATACATAGAACAACGCATTTAATTTCCATTCAATAATTTCTATATAATTTTTCTCATTTATTTAGTCGTAATATAGTTTGTTCAATTTCTTGCATTCTTATATTTCTTGAATTTAAAGTTCACAACTATTTTGTACAGCCAGCAAACATAAAAAATTCCATAAATTGTAAAGTTCAATTCACTGGCTTTGGAAATATCATCATTTTTTTTGCACAAATAAATTTTTTGCAATATTAAATTTCATCCGAAAATTCTTTCCAGCGCATAAGTCTAAGATTTGCAAGTTTTGTATATTTTGCAATACGATATGTAGCAGAATTATGATTTATACCTTAAATTAAAGGTAAAGCAGATTTCTAGTAAATAACGTCGGCAAAAATTTAAGTAAAATGTATTGGAATAGAGATATCAGCTCGAAAATTTGTAAAAAATGGTAAAAATTAAAGTTTTTAAAATTAAATTCCTGTTAGTAGGTATCCTGATTACTTTAGATTGTGACTAGTTTGGAAAGATAAAGAATAGATTTGGCAAATTACGTCGAGTTTTTTTTATTTTTAGTGGCGCTTTTTTTAATTATTTGACACTAGTAGTACTTGTTTTTTATCCCAATATTTCACCGACGAGGAATTGCAATATTTCGTTGAAAGTTGTTGCAATACAAAGCAAAATGTATATTTAACAATTAAGTGCAAACAAAAATTAGTAGAGTTAATTCTCGTTAAACAATTTTAATTTATTTGAACTGCAAATATTCATGTTTCCTCTTAATTTGTTGTAAGTTGGGTTTCTGTCTCTAATGTGGTCTGTGGTCTAAGTCTGGGCTAATTTTATATGAATTTTCTCACTTTCAAGACACAAATGTACGTACACTGCGCTAATTATAGGCAGTGTAATCCGGCAATCCAAATTGTAACGGTCCAAGAACTCTTGTACAATTCATCATAAACCAGTGCAATATCAACATTGCGACAAGAGTTAGACACAGATCAAGGGGGAGGGGCAAAACGAACTTAAACAGAAACACGTGCTGTTCAAATATCATAGGATTACAGCAACAATATGTTTCCATTTACAGCAATAACCGGTTTTCACAAAACCGCGGGAACATCTTTTGAAAGTAAAACGTGAAAAATCCGCCCGTTCTCATTTATTTACGAAAATGAAACATTTCCCATTCTGTTTCGTTGCATGCAACTTGCGCTTTCACATTTTTTATCTTTAATCATAAAAGTTTTAAAGAGAGTTTGATTTTTTTTTCGATTTTTTTGCTTTCTTTCTTCGTTTTCTTGCCGCGTTTATTTTAAATGTAAACACTCGGAAATCTGGCCTGTTTCTTAGCTTGTTGTTAAATTAACTTCGACCAAAGTCCCTGATTTTACGGTCATCTCGAGGTGTGGTGATCCGTTTTCTCCCATATTTTCCCTTACGGCTCGCTTCCAGGGGCAAATTACTATCGGTTTTTTTTCTATATTCTGTTAACCACCGACTTCGAGACACCTGCAATTGATGTTATCGGCCATTGCGAATATCCAGTGTGCAGTAATAGCGTGCTTACTTCTGCACATTTTGTCGGAGAAGTGTCTGTATCTTTTCCCATAGTGAAAAAACCAACAGTCAGTACGTTTACATGAATTCTTGAGTACTTGATCTGAAATCCACTTGAAGCTCAGGTAGGACGCTTGATTGAATTAATTCCAATTCTTAACTTGAATTTTTCTTAAATTTAATTTTCCAATTACTTAAGTTGAAATTTACGCGATGAATGAGCGTTTTCATGATATTTTGGTTACTTCAAGCATACTTCAAGTATTCATGTAAACGTACTGAATGACAGTAGATACTAAAGCATAATTTATAAAAAAAATTAATATTGACTTAAAAATTACCAAAACTAATACAATATCAAACAATACTTACGTTTAGATAATTATCCACTGTTAAAACTGTCAAAATTTGCTTTTAAAATTAAATTTATAACTTAACTTGAACATACATTTTCACCAGAATGACGGTCGTATAGCAAAGTAACCTCAATTTTTGACAGATAATTCACACTACAAGTGTTGTCAGTTTTCAAAACATATTTTTATATCTACCGGAAATAAGAAGAAGACAAGAACAAGCACGGGAACATTTATATTTAGTCATTGAATACATTCAAACATAAAAAGCTTAGAAAAACCGAACTGTCCCTAATAATTTAGCAACCCACTCTAATTCCGATGAAAAAGTTCTGTTATTAGTAGCTCTGGTTGAAGAAAACCAACTAAAAATATTTTAGAATACCAAAAGCCACATTTAATGAATTCCGCGAACTTATTGCAAATGAATAAGAAATTTTGACGCCAGGGGCAGCGACAAAATTGTGTTTTTGAAATTTTATCGATTTTTAATTTTGCAAGAGCAATCGCGCAGCGGCAACCGCATGACGCCACGCCAAGGAGCACCACTCCTGATAGGATACCCACTTTAAAAGAACTTCAAAATCGCTTACGTCTGCGGATATGCGCAGTGCTAAAATAAAATTAAGTTTATTACGGACCGTTAGCTCCTCAGCTTTTCGCAAAAGCGCTTTAAAAGCGTTTTCTTTCCTGCTGGGTTACTTCCGCCTTTGTTTATTTTTCTGTATATATCAGTAAATATTATTTTTAAGTGCTGATTACATAGCGCCAGTTCCATTACATTCCGTTTTGGCCCGTTTGGACTCAACTACAATTCACAACTCCCCGGCCGTCACGTTATTGGATTGTTATCTTCACTTTCTTTTTAAACAAGTTTGTGAAATGGTATCAGCTAAATGGAGGATGTATTTGACTTATTTCAAATTCTACATTGAATATAAAAACTTTTGGAGTGGCAGAAGGAGAAGGCAGTGGGTAAAACCACTGACAATGGACAGATATATTTCTGGGTATTTCGTAGCAACATACCAAAGGATAACGGAAACAAAAGTCACAATTAACAAAAGTCTCAATCCGACCCACAAAAATTTCGCACGTGCTGGCGTTATCTTATTACAGCATTTTATCCCAAGGAGTGAGCCTTAATTTTTATCATGGAGCTTTAAAATGAGCAAAAGCACCGCCAGAAATATCATACTATGTAGATACATATAACATTATCCAATTACTTTTAAATTATAAGTTAAGTTATTTAATATAAATTTGCTCAATTGTAAAAGAGGTCTGAAATTGTAAACGAAAAAAATTCCGAATTTTGGACGTTATGTCTCCATCGAATTTGAAATTTGCTCAACTTCTCTCATGAATCAAATCACTTATTACCTCTGATTGATCATACTGAAATATATCGGTGATTGTCAGCGAATAAAATCTGAGTCCACCTCTATGTGTGAAGAAAAGTTTATTTTCTACTTTTTCATGTGGCTTGGCCTCAGTTTTGTTGGAAAACTCGTATTTTACTTATTTTATTTTCTGCCTTTTTCACGTTAACTAAATTGTTATTACGTGCTGCATGGAGATATTTTAAAACAATTTTTAAGTCATGTTTGGTGCCGATCCGAAAACACTAATTTTTCGAGTATCAAATCGTTGATGTACTGCAACGGTTTTCTGAAATTCAAATAATGTTTTAAACAGCGTTTTTTAGCTGTATTCCAACTTGATCCCATATAACATAAATTTTCCTCGATTTTTCATGCACGTTTTCATGATTGCTTAAGAGAAAGTATTGATGCCAGTAGGACGGAAAAAAAATGATTCCGCATAGCTTGTAAAACTTTTTTGTCGGAAACTTTTCCGGAAAAGTCGGAAATTCCGGAAATTCCAGAAAAATTGGAAAATTCTGCACTTTTTCTGAAATAGATTTATCACTAATCATATCGATGAAAATTTGTCCGATGATTTCCCCGCTTTTCCGGGTTTTCCTCGGAGTTTTCCACAAAAGCAACTTTATGCAACTGATTTTGCTCTACAACTTTGTCTTAGGTTGCAAAACGCTCAAACGCTCAAACGTTTCCTTGGTCTGAAAAACTCCGGAAAAGCGTTTTACATGAATTTCCTCGATTTTTTCTGCAAGTTTTCACCATTGTCGGAGAGAAAGTAATGATGGCAGTTGATAGGGAACTTGATCCTGCATAATTTAGAAAACTCGGAAAATTTTCCGGAAAAGTAGGAAAATTTTCCGGGAAAGTCGGAAAATTCCGGAAAAATCGGAAAACTGCATTTTTCCTGAAACGGATTTATCACTAATCAAATTTGTACCAAATTTTTAAATGATTTTTCCCGATTTTCCGGGTTTTCCATAGAAATTTACGGTTCAAATTTTGACAGATTCAATTGCCACGCGACATGAGCCTGTGTGCCAAATTTCTGCTCGCTGTGATGACGAAAAGTGGGTCTACGAGAGTGTCGAAAATAGTAAAGAAATATATAAATAGACAAATTCGTGTACGAGTTAAAGGGAATGGCCTCAAAAAGATTTTCGTTCGATCAATTGACTAAAATGTTGTCAAGCGGTGCAGATTGCCGCTTGTTATGCTGCGCTGTGGTTGCGGTAGTGACAGAGGAATGTCTGAGGTGAGAGATCTTCTAGCTACTATATTAAAAGAGAATGAAGAAAAATGGAGCAGAGGGAGTGAAGTTATGAATAAATGAGTTGAGCAATCTCTGGATTTTATTTTTAAATTTTTCCATTTTCCAAGTGGTGCATATTTAACGATTTCTTCCTTAATCCGTCATGTTTTGTTCCAAAATAAAGATTAAAATATTTATTAAACTCTTTTCAGTCATTTTTCACTCAAAAGAGAAACGATTAGATATATAAACACTAACTTCCACTAGCATCTATCTTTTATTTTCAATTTCCGCCATATTAATGTTACATTTGACAGTTTATTGACTAGTCTGTACTGACTAGTCAGAAATCTTGTTAATACAGACAAGTCAGTAAAAGAGGGTAGTCAGTAGGGGCTTACGCGAGCCTGTGTAAGTGTCAATTCTATTGACTCGTGTAATCAACGTGTAAAAATTATGAAGTTGGTAAAAGGCTCACTGTGTTGACTCCGATAGATGGCGCATATCATTCTTCACGTATTTGCATTATTATTAAATTATTATTAAATCCCAATTAATAGTTCATTTCAAATGAATAAGGAAACTTCATTACATAACGCTAATATTAGTATGTTTTAGATCTCACCTGTAAATAGGATTTAATCTGTACTTCTATTCTAAGAAAAATTCCATAAACAGGTACATACTACCATAGATGGCATAAGAACCATGCCATCTATGATACTACACACTGACTTTTGTGGTAATACAATGAAGATAATGAAGAAGGTTTTATGAATTTTTATTACTTAATTAGTCTGTTTCCGGTCCAACGAATATGTATGTCGAATTATGGATCTCACACCCAAGATAGTGAGTGCTCTTAGCAAGAACATTTAAGTACTCCAAGAATAAGTGACAGTTAACTATTTCTGATGTAGGTATATATTGCTTAGGGTGAATGACATGACTTAATTATTGTATAGACTAGCAGATCGTCGCAATTCATCCTAAAATTTCGGAAACAAACCATACAAGTGAAATACAAATGGTTGTCTAATTGGATTTATTTTAATTTCCTTACAACTAAAATAGAGAAAAACACCCCTTAAAGTATCATGTACCTTTTCTTGGGACTCAGCCGCAAATATTTACTAAGCCAAGAGTTGCGAATTTCTGCTGAAAAAGTTCAGAAAATGCTGAGAATCTCTAAAGACGTGGAAACCTTTTCAAATCTTCAAATAAACAAAGAGGTAAGCTGAAGCAGGGAGCCAGCCGGGAAAAAGTGGAACGGGTTACATCCTGTCAGCAAATTACTTTCTTTGATCTCAGCCAAAAGAACAAATAACGTTTGTGTATTCAATTGTTATTTATGAGTTTGTTCCCTTTAGCCTCTTGTTTCAATAAATTTGTATCTGTATGTGTGTGTTTGTATGGATCTGAAGTTAGTGAGTAAAATATGTAGACGAAATGTCTTTCTATGGCAGTTTGCCTTATACGACTAGGGTAGTGCAAGAAATGCCACTCTCAGCAAGATTGGAACAGACCAGCAACATGACTACAACCATTCATATACTTATATATACATACATATATATGTAGTTAAGAAAAGCTTCCTTTTTCATTCTGCGCTCCTTTCTTTTGTTTTCAAGATTGTTCACTTAAAGGAAACTTAAAAAACACATACAAGTGAGCAACCAAGAACCCTTCTGATGCCACTTCTGATTACACAGCTTTCCTCTTTCCATTTTCTAGGATCTAAGTGCATTTCAGTATTTTGAAGCAGAATAAAGTGCTACTCGCAACAGTATTTATGAAGTTTAAATAATTATGAACGTCTGTAAACATCAGGGGGCTTTCGCTACAAGTGATCTCCGCACTTTTATTGCACATTTTTAAGCTTTTTTTCTCTTTGAATCAATATTGAGATATTTAATTTCTACTTACTCAAATCTTTTAGTTGTTTACAGCAGCTTAATTATTATTTATATTGTTATTGCTATTCATATAATTAATTGAATTGAAAATTATTCAGAATTATCTGTGATTCCACACTAATTATATTTCTAGGTCAAGTTTAACAGTAATTCTATGATAATAAATCAGAAATAAAATATTTCCACCGCCGCCGCCGTAAACAATTTTTAGAAAACTCACAGCTATTGTGGGCTGGAATGACAATAATATAGCCTGCCGCAATTATTTCTAAGAAAAACCATAATTATATATTTAATCTGGATAACCGATATATCAGATCGGATATTTTAGGAATGCCCCACCTGACACCAAATTCTCTGATGTCAGTCGGAGAATCCACTCGCTATGTGATACGTACGTCTTTGCTCTTGGTACTCTGGCTTGTGTTAAGATGAAGTTTAAAAATACCCCGATGGTATGTAATTTAATTCTAATGTTGATTCTAATAGAAATAAATATGACAAGAAAATCATTATACGAACTTCTGCGATAATACTCAAGAAATATGACGAGAAGTTCTCTTTTGAGAAAAAATCGAAAATTCGTTTTTCGTTAACGAAAATATTAAAAAAAGCTTTTCTCGCGAAACAAATAAAAAATTTACTAAGTTCTTCGGAAAAATAAAATAAAATAAAACGATTAAGAGTTTAGAATTTTCTACTTCTGCTACCCCGCTCACATTCTGGCAAATCACAATTAACTGCAATTAGAGTCTGACAAGTGAATAGCACAAGCTATAAAAACCCACAGTTTTTTTTTTTCGATCCGGCAAAATTCTACGTTTCAGTTTGTACTGCAATCATTAGTGGATTGTTTATATAAAAAAAATTAAAAGTTTGGAAAATGAGACGCGGACAATGTTTCAACATGGGACTAATGCGCTGTAAGGGGTCTTTTATAACCGAAATATCGAAACACTTCGGGCGAAGCCGTAAAGTTGTTCAAAATTATTTGGATGACCCCGAAAACTGAAGCCAGAGGTAAAACCTTGTAAAAATATGCCCTTTTTGTTAGAAATGAAAGGGCTTTGTTACGAGAAGCCCCGAATACAGCGTCAACAACTAGGGAAATTGTGGCAACAGTTGACATTACGAACGTGCAAAAAAAGTGAAGGACAAAAGCTAATGCCATTCAACAGAAGCAGAACATCATCAGAGGAAAATGTCATCGTAAAGCTCGACTCGCCTTCGCTAAGAGCCATATGGGTTGGAAGAAACGCTGAACAAAGGTCATCTTTTCTGATGAAAAGAGGTTTTGCCTAAATGGTCCTGACGAGTTCCGACATTATTTTATTTTCATGACATAAGAAAGGACGAATTATTTTCAACACGGCGATAGCAAGGCAAAGTTGGTGTTATGGTCTGAGGAGGCATTGGGTATCGTAAACGGTCGAATATTCGTTTTGTTAGTGGCCTTATGAGCAGCAATGATTGCATTAAACTCGTAGACTCGTATAAACAACCGGTTTGGGAACGACTATATTTTTCAACAGAACAACGCCGGAATTCACACTCCTCGAAAAGTTAAAGAATATTTCGAGCGCAACAGAGTCTAGACCCTTAACTAGTCAGCGATTTCCCTTCACTTAAACATAATTGAGAACATGTGGCGGCATCTTTCACGGATAGTGTACCAAGGAGGACGCCAATATGCCAATGTTGAGCAGCTCATGGATGCCATAAAGGCTGCGTGGGAAATGATGTCAAAAAATTATGTTAAAATACTCTTTAAATCATTAAGATCGAGAATGTTAGAAGTAATTGGAAAGAGAGGCGGCCATCCATACACGTTATTAAAACTAAGTAATTATATTTTCCGTAAATAATTTGTGTTTACTTTTAAAATTCTTTCCTCTATTCACTTGTCATTCTCTGATTTCAGATAATTGAGAGTTCCCCGAATGTGAGCGGGGTAAGGGAGGTAAACATTGTTAATTACATTTAAGGAAGAAATGCCTAACTGCAAAACTGTTATATCCAGTTGTTGCGGGTTAAGAAAAAGAAGTGTTTAGTTTTCATATAAATTTATTTCAAATAGGTAGGTACTACCTATAGGTATTCATATATACATACTATATATATATAAAATAGATTACTTGTTATCTACTGAAACTAGTGCTGTAAGGTACTTAAGTATTTTCGGACTACAATCTTCTCCAGTAAGTATACTAGGTTCTAGTACCTACTGATTCCAATACCCTGGTATTCGTACTTAAAAATCCTAAGTACCAGGATTTTCTCAAGAGCTTGGGCCTAAGTACCAAAATACTTGACCAATAATTAAAAGTTCTTATAAGTCTTCTGTAGTATTTATTTATCAATGTCAATTCCTAGAATGTATTTATTAATCAGATCAAAATTAAATTTGTTTGGGGTAGATTGTCTGTATAGAACACTTAAATTATTGTAAATTAAGAAGGTTGCGAGTTCACAATGAATAATTCCACTATCCATAGTGTCCCAGCAATGACGGAGATCATCACTTACATTTACATTGCGATGTCATAACGTAATACCCAAAATGACTACTTTATGCATTACGTGTAAATCAGTCTTGTCTTTGATTGGCGATTTCTTGCAGTTCTTCAGGATTTGTAGCCGACCAATATTGAAAGTTATGTTGGTTTACACAACCGTCAAGATGGAAATGTGTCTCGTCCGTTATCATGAAAATCATTTTGCTTTCCGATTTACATAGTCGTTAGGCTCTAATTGCTGTACAATAGCCACTTTGTATTGGTGGGAATGCAGATATCGAAACGCAAGATTCAGTTTATCGAGCGGTCCGACATGTGCAAAGAAGCAGCTTATTTACGGGTCGGCCGCCGAGGACTGGCTTCAACAGCTTCTCTTACTCTATCGATATTCTCTGGCGTCCGGGCTGACCTGGGACGGCTTGTCGACTTCAGTTTTAACGTTGAACCGGTAGCTCTGAAGTTACTCATCCATAGCAGAATTGTTTTACGAGTACGGACTCTTCCTCTTAAAACGCATACGGAACTGCCGCTCAGCAGCAACGCAGGAATCGTCACTTTTAAAAAACGCCTCGACAACAAACGCACGCTTCTCATCCGACCTCTGCTCCATATGACTACTAAAAATATCTATATGTGGGCTCTGGAATGCGTCTATCCCCTCCACCCTCCACCACCGACTCGCTCAACAATACAGTGGCGAAAACTGTCAGATCTTTTTGCCGCACCCTGTTTCAGGGAAAAATCTTAACCTTTGAGAATTATTTCATATTGGATTGTAATAATTCTGCAACAAAATAAAATGGAAGAAAAATTATTTATTTACATGAAAATACACACATTTATATATAATAAAAATTATAACTTCTTTTGGCTAGCGACCGGCTGCAGCAGTTGCCAACAAGTAAAACCCTCGAGAAATACTTCGCAAAACCATAAAACAGGAATTCTGTTTGGGCTGCCATGAGCTATAATGCGCAATGATCTGCATGGTGATAGATCTTTTAAAATGAATTTTCTCTTATATAGAAATTTATGAAATCAATTCTAATTTATGTCTGAGAAATTAAAATATCGTAAAAAGGTAATAATGATCGATTGGATAGCAAGACGACAATATGCTTGGTTGTCTAGAGCGCAACCAATATTGCCTCTCAATGTAAGGCTACAATCAGCATCAACAATAGAGTTGCTTTATGGCTCTGAGTCCAGCTAAGAATACTTATCAATTAATGAGAGGACCATGGTGTATGCTTAGCTCAAAATACCTCTCAACAGTAGATGTTGTTTGGTGATCCAAAGCCCAGGTAAGAATACCTTTCAAGGCAATGCAGAAAAATTTCAGGAAGGTACGAATAGAAGCTTGGTCTTAACAAGTCAATGTTTCGATCGCGAAAGACAAATGCGCTTGATCTGCTCGCCCTTTTATAGTGTACTAACCCAAGGTATATAGAATACCAGGCATTCCCATTACGAACCACGTTCCGCCATTATTGACGAAATATCGTGAAAATGTATAGGAAAGTACGGTACAGAGAACACAATACTATCCCTCCTATCTCTGTCTTTCCTAAACAAAATGTATATACATTTGTCACAGAATTACGTCACAGACTCTCAGCTCCAATATGTCAAAATTTTAATGGGAATACCACGTCTTCTATACACCTGTACCCGCTACTCAAAATTGGTGCTGGCGATGTTTTAATGTAGAACGATGATGATGAGTTGTCTGTGATGAGTTTGATGAATAATATCAGAAACCATCTCAGATATGTGACGTAACTAAGTTTGGTCTGTAATTTAAGAAATGTATATTAATTATTTTCTTTCTTTGAGATTTGACAGAACAATAATGTTGGAGAGGAATGCGGAATATGGGAGCTTGGACTTAGTTGCATTGATTTGGCTTGTGTCTAAAGTAATTAATGGTTTAGTTTCAAACCACCTACTAAGATTCCATTAGTTCACACTGTAAATGTTATCTCAATCGAGTTTTACTTCTGCTTCCTCTTTTATTTTATATTGCTCAGACAAATCCATATGTTCTTGTCCAGTTCTCTAAAACTTTTTGATACTTATGGAAAGGTTGACATTGATTTTATGTATGCCAAACTCTAAACTCTATGCTAGGCCCTGAACTACTATCCATATAGGAAAATAGCCTACCAGTAAGTTTAAGCATGGCTTCATACCTTCCCAAAGGCTGCACTTACCATTGATTACATAGATGTACGCAGAATCTTTTACGTATTAGAAAGGAGATGTCGCTATTAGTCTTTCGCTTGTCAATTTTAGCCTTAAAACTTCTAATAAAAGAATTTTCAATGATATAATTTTTGATTTAAACTAGAATCTTAAAGTTATGGTCTTACGGCAAGCTTTGGGTATACTAGAATAATTTTTAGTACCCATGTGAAAAGAAATTTTTCGAAACTGGGTTTCTTGAAGAAAAATTTTTTTGTTCCGTAATCTAAGAAATATTGTAACAAGTGTTGTACGACTTTAGAATCCTTATTAAATGCGTCAACTTTTAAAGTGACTTGTCAAACTCGCGTAGTACATTTTTTTTCAGTGCAGTCAGTTAAAGTTCAACGAATTATTAATTTTATATTGTTGGTTCGGCAAAATGTGACATTTTCTTCCAAGCTGGAGCAGTTGGCTTTGAACTTAAAGCAACACGTTACATAAGCACTATTCGGGATTACATGAGAAAAATAAAATTGAAAAAAGTAAAGATTTGTAGCAACAGGAGCTAAAAAACCATCACAAGGTGTATATATTCCGAAAACAAAAGAAATGTCTATAATTTGAAAAATACATGACTTAGATTTTTTTTATATATTTTTCTGGTAACTATTATGATTTGGTCTATCATCCGATTCCGGCTTGACGTCGACTTACGCGACACCCTGTATAACAATCTTAAAATAAAATATCTACAGCCCAAGATAATCCGAAAACCAGAGTCGATTGTCCTTTTAACAAGTTTGTTTAAATTTTATTAATTAGTGTCTTTGGGTTATTTAGTTTATAAATGATTTTTTTATTAAACAATATTTCAAAATCTTTAATAGTATTCTGTTTATGAAAATTTCGCAATAGATCCTAGCAATTAACATGAAAAATACACACAATGTCAATGGCAATAGGTAATAAATGTTATTACCAAGAATCTTAAAAAGTATACTGTTGCTTTATTTTGAAATAACAGTTAGTTACTCGTAAGGAGACCTTTAAACTTAATCAATTCAGTGAACAGGTGTCTCTTTGAAAATCTTGGCTCTTATCCAAAAATAAAAGCGCATCCAGAGAAAATTTCACATAAAAGAGAAGAATTCATGATATTCATCCGAACCCCCCCAAGAGAGCCCTTATCACTGTATTCGAAAAAAATTGTGTGGCCTAGCCTGATAGTTTTCCATTCAGCACATGTCAGGCATGCAATTACCCAACCTTTTTGTTCCCGGGAGTATTTTGGCACCATAAAGGTTTAAAATTTGCCTCACTGTTGAAGCTTTGATAGTCCAGTAGTGCTCGTTAAGGCCTGTTTGAAATTCATTCGCCATTCTCTGCTTTTAATTGAAACTTTAGCACTTCATATTATTGTATGTTAGCATCACCATTTTGTGCAGCTTGTCTGATACCGATGTACATTCCCTCCAGACTCTAGAGGTACATATATCACCCAAAACTGTGTAATTTTATCCTTTTCATTTACACATCACCTAAATTTTGAGAGGGTTCAGAGCGAACACACGTCAGTGAATCGGAACATAATTTCCGAACAACAAAGTTAGAAAATTGCTCATCTTTTCTGCTCGTAAACTGCACAACTTGAAAATAATTCCTGAAAATATTGAAGGGTCATGAAAGTACATACACAATCCTCAAAAGAAAAAAAAACGTCCAATTTTGTCGGGTTGTGAATGCAAATAATATAAATTTCTCCATTCGTGTGTATACTCGTAATCCGAATATGGAAAATATGACTATCATCCTGAATTCCTGGATCTTGCGTCATGTATTGGATATGAACCAGAATTCATTGCATGTCGACCATTTGAACATTTTTGAGTACAGAGTAAAACCAGAAGCCATAAAATTCGAGAAAATTGCTCCAACCACTAGGGAGGTAACATTTTCCTTTTTTTTCGCTTTTGTACTTGCTTTTCTCCAGGAATATATGGATGGGTTTATGTGGGATGCAGTCGGTAAAAATTGCAAAACCGAAGAGCCAAAGCATAATACATATCTATGTACATATATCGAAATAGGAGTATATGAAAAACATCTGAGAATGCTTTAGAACGTTTTACACTATAAGAAGCTGGCATCTAATTTTTTTTTTGAATATGTACGTGCGGCTGCCGAAATAATCAGCAAATGGGATGTCTAGTCTAAAGCATTCCCAAGGGTGTAAGATTGCACAGGGATGTAACAGAATATAAGATGTATTCAGAAATGTTGTTTCATCATTTAAAAATTTTTGTCATCTGGCGAAAAGGCTAAAGCTGTGAATTGTTCAGGTAGAACCACCTGACTGACAATTTTCACAAATTTTACATAGTGCAATTCGGTGAGACTTACATCTCCATGGGGACATATTAAACTCCAATAGTTGAAATTTCATGTAATATTTGTATATTTGGTACATATACGTAGTTACCAGACGCAATAGTACTTACCATAGCAGCAGCGTCCGAATGTTTTGGTGCGAACAGATTTTGCACGTTCATAATTCAATTCAACTCAAATAAATATTAGTTGAAAACTTTATCTATGTTAGTTAATTCATAGTAACAAATACAATACTCAATATTGCTTCTATAGCCTAATCTTATCTGTTATATCCATGTGAGTAGCTGGCGCAATCATTTACATTCGTAAAGGTATATCTTGCCTGGGCAATATACGGGTCTTAACATATTCATTCATTCAAATATTGTGTTACCACCGAGGTCTATCTGGGTGCTTTTCTTGGACATAGTGTGATTGTAAAACGATAGACGTCCTGAACTGTTTCCACTAAAACTCTCAAATTACCGACGTATCCCCACTCTTCTTGCTGCTGTACAGGCAACTTTATCTTCATATCGTAAATTTTATTCTCCCAACCTTGTGTTAGAAGTCACTTGAACAAAGAAAACAATTTTATTGTAGGTGTGGTGTAAACCGAAAGGATGTTAATACTTTTCCTCCATTCTGTTTCGAAGTTATTGTTCAACAAAATAAAAAATTTGGCTTATTTTTTCGAAAAAGCATCGTGCTACTCACATTTCTACATTAATTTTAATGTGCTCAATGTCGTCATACTGTGGATCTAAACTGCAATCCTTTTTCTGTTTTTTTTTTAATCTTCTATTAAGCGGTCCATACACGGCTAAATCAAATGCTGTCAAACTTGGTGTGTCACACATGAAAATCAGAGTTTGCTGATAGTTTTGATAATTTAAGGGACACTAACTAGATAAGATATGAGTAATGAGCTGGGTTTTTTTTTTCAATGATGACTGTTTGGGTTTAGTAATCTAAATTATACGGATTTGGTACGTTTTGACAATACTAATCAGATGCGGTGAAATTTCTCACCTTTTCTGAGATGTGTTATTATTAAAAAACGAAATGCAATAGTTTTAACAAAAATATTTCAAAAAGAAGAAAAAAATGTGTTGTCTACCGGACTTTAAGCATACTCGTATTACGCCGATTTCGTATAAACATAGATCATCAAATTCTAATGCAAGCTCAGGCATTTACTCAAATTTCGCGATTCTGGAGTTATGGCACTATTGCAGCTTGTGAGCGACATATCAGGAGCTACTAGAGCTCTTAACTCAATGGCCGATTAAGGGGGCGGGGGTCTTGGGGTCATGCCCACCCCAAGTTAAAGTAAAAAATATTTAATTAATTGAGTTATTTGAAAAAATATATTTTTTAATTTATATTCTTTTTATTTATATAATTCAACTTCAAAAAATTATACAAAATGTTTTTATTCCAAAACTTAAATAGGAGCATGTGATGTATGTGTATAGGTTTTTCTCAGAGTATGAGTTTGGGACCCCAACTTTGGGTGATCCAAAACCGTAGAAAAACACTTCCTAAGACACGAAAGAGATTCCCTCACTACCACACCAGAGCCCTAAGTCAGTCCTAACTCCTAACATTCTAAAATATTTGCAGCGTTACTGACATGTATTATATGGACTGACTATGTCCTTAGAAATACACTGCAGAAAGTGGGTTCACTTTTACATGGCGTTCTCTTTCCATCTAAGCACCAAGTACCAACTGAGAGAGAACTGTTAACAACAAATAAATAAGTCGGTTCGTCGAAATAAATGTTTTAAATTAATAATTTGGGTTCATTAGTGATATAAGCGTTTTACCAAAGGCAATATATTCATTGATACTAAACAAAAATTCGAAAGGTTTTATTAAAATCACTTTTCAACTTCCCGCCAATGGTTTTTTTCAATGTTGGAATCAACGTAAGAACCCTTTTTGACACAAAAAATTGTACCCGCATTAAATAGCATAGATAGCAGTCCATATTATATATGCCAGCGTGTAAAACTGAGAAAAGTTTGGTTTCAATGACTCCTGCAGTTTGCACCCTCAACTACTATTCTATTAAAAAATGACTTTTTGTATAAAAGTATTCTAAAAAATGACACATCCCTGGACAAGTGGTTCCCCAGTTGTTTTATCTTCGCTAAATTTAATTGCAGTGAGATGATTCCACCCGCCTTAATTTCAATGCTAGATTCGCCCTTGTCTTAACTGTTATCTTTACTTCAATTTATGCTCACTCAAGAATGACGAATGCGTGAAAAACATCGCCCTACTCGAGTTGGGCAACGTGCCCGTCCGTGTATGGGCCCTTTTATGTGGGAAACAAAATGTGGCTCTGGCGCTGTAAGAAAAGCGGAAATATGGAATGAAATATAAAATATCACACTAGACTATGCGCCAGCGCCAGCCATAAGCGCCTGCAGCAACGCCAGCATCTTATTCTGTTCCAGCCTTCAATCTAATTAAATCCGACGAAAAACGCAGAAGAAATTCCTAACCTACTTATGTGAAGTCCAATTATAGAAAAAGAATTCATATGTATTTAGTAATTAATAAAAACCCTGACAGATAATAAAGAGCAGGGATGAGACGTCAAATGGTTCAAGGTGGTCACTGAACACCCAACCTGTAAACGTATATTTTCTCCAGAGAAAAATAAAGTAAAAATAATAAAAATTCATTTTGCGTAAAAATTTTCTAGTTCCGCGGCCCTCATATTATGTGGTTGCATTGCTATAGACTGTAGTCCAGTCTATACGGACTAAATAAGGTCTTTGCCCTACAAAAGGTGGGATAGTTGTGATTTTTATATATGTTATTTAGTTCCCGGCCCCGCTGAAAAATACAAGTTTTAGCATGGTCCGCGGGTCCGCCACCATAAAATGGATTTTTCAAAATAATCGCTCAACGGTTGATCCTACGACAAAATTGTAAAAATATAAATATGACGAAGACTAAACTCCCTAAATTCTTTGCACAAACAGATTTTTTTGTAAAGCTGATGTGCGAACACTTTTCTAAAAAAATTTATACATATAGTACCAGTTATGCAGTGTGTTTCGTCCATGGTGGTCCAAGGACTGGAGGTGATAATAGTCAACTAATTAAACAAAAAATTGTATGGCAATCTGGAGCGGCATCTGAACCATTTAATAGTTACAGGGTGATTATGAAAATAATCATATTTTTCACAAAATATCATGTATCTTATAAAGTACAATATGTACGGTCACTTACATAGCCCATTGCATGCAGAACTTGCTCAACCAGTCCCGGAATCCTCTCCCCATAAGAGTTATGCGGGTATAAACTTATAATTTGTTCCGTTAGTGACTGAAAATACTTCATTTTAGAGCAAGCAAAAAAGCTAGAATTGTTCTGAGACTAATTCTTATGATATCCTAGATGAATGCCCGTATATAATTTTGTATGGTCACCTCTCTGTGCAAGTATGATTTTAGAAGTGATTTTTCGCACATACTTCTAACATGGTTCATCAGACAGTAACGTTATAACCAATTTCATAGGATTTCACATTCTGAAGAACTTTTCAGTACATTGAAACCATGTGGGGCTGATCGTTTTCGCAGTATAAGTAAAAAAACTAAATTTGTATATGGTGCCATCAAGAAATAGTTGACCGATTTAGTCAATTTTCGATATTTTATGTGATATTACTATGGAAACACCATGTACCAAATTTCAGATCTCTATGTCGACGCGTTCTCCAAATATATAGTGAAAAACGAAATTTATGTATGACAACCCCACGAAGGAGTTGCCCAATTTGTCTCATTTTCGAACTTGATTTAACTTCTTTTTAAAGTAGAAAATTTCAGCTGCCTAAGTATGCGCGCTCTGGAGTTACCTTGCGCACTGACAGACAGCAGACAGACAGACAGACAGACGAACGGACGGACGGACGGACATGCAAAAATCGAAATAGCTTTTAATATTTATGCGTGTGGACACCCACATTTTGCTCTACCATCATTATTTCTGTGTGTTTCAAACAGAATGGCAAACTTAGTATACCCTCTACTAGGTCAAATTAAAGAGGAGACTCCATAATTCATAGTTGTAATAAAAAAAAAAACTATGTTGACAACAAACAAAAATGTAAAATAATAATAGAGATTACTCTTAAGATTTTTTACCGGGTTAAACTAATATTTGTTCAAGAAGGAATTTATTTCGATTCTCCGGTATATAGCAAAAGCTAAAAAATTTTTGGGTTGTGTGATGAAATAACAAATTAAAAACATTTTTTAGCTTTTGCTATATGTATACCGGAGAATCCAAATAAATTCCTTCTTGAACAAATACAAAAATGTCAAAGTAAAAACAGGGTAAGAAAGTCCGAAATTCTTAGTTTAGACCGCCATAACTCCTGACTGAAAGGAGTACGGGGCTGGTCGAGAAGTCGTTGGAAAAGTCATGAAGCTCTGCATAGAATGAGCTCTGTAAGTGACCATGCACTCTGTAATTTTTAAAATACAGGGTATTTTTTTAAGACTACCGAAATTTCTTAATCACCATATAACTCAGAAACGATTGAGATGTCGCCCTCGTCCCCTTGTATTCAATTTTTTGTTTGGTTCGGTGATTAGTATCACCTCCTGTCCTCTGGACCACCATGGACGAAACACACTGTATAAATGGTACTATATGTATACATTTTTTTAGAAGTGCGTTCATGTTTCCGCCGCTGTAACTCGCTACCCATCAGACTTACAAAAAAGTATTTGTACAAAAAATGTACGGAATTTAGTCTTCTTCAAATTTGCATTTGTACATTTTTGTCGCAGAATCAACCGTACAGGAATTATTTCGAAAAAAAAAACAATTTTTGGTACCTTTAAATCAGATGGCGCCCCCCCCCCCCTCCGCACCCGCAAGGTTGAAAACTTGGATCAAAATCAAAACTACCCCACCTTTTGTAGGGCAAAAAACCCTACTGACTGGACTACTAATAATGTGTAAATTTGTTCATCAGCCACCTTCGATTTTGATGAAATTTCACAGGTAGGTTGTTCTTATTGTTAATAGTATTTTGCCGAAATATTTTTAGCTTTTGTTCATTTTTGACGGACATACGAATTTGAAAATGGTACAAATTTTGCTTGGTAGATGTAACTTCAAAAACTTATATCTCAGAATGTACAAACTGAAAACCCATGAAACAATCGCTATTTATTTCAGGAAGCTTTGCAGTTTCTGAAAAAAAAATTAGTTGAGGTTCTTTGTTTTTTTAAATATGTTTTCACGAATATAGGATATGTCCATCATCCTTGAATATATCAAAAAGCCCACGCTCGATTTTTTTTGTTTTAATCTTAAATTTTTAATTTTGAGAAATCTATAGAAAGTAAAATGGAACTCCTTGTAGTTTGAAAAACTTTGAACAAAAATTGATGACATGTGCTCAGTTGTCAGATTATTTGCAGTGTGTTCAATAAATGAGAAGATTGGAGTATGCCAATGGATACTTGAGAGTAGAAGGGAGGTCTGAACAGAAATATGATCAGCTTTTGTTCAGACTTCCTTCCCTACAATCCCTCCTTCCCCCTCAAATTTACGTTTGAAAATTTTTTGAAGGAACATGCCTACAGTTCCTTCGAAAAATTTTAAATTTTTAAATGCTCTGAAGTGCTTTCACGGATATTTACGGATGAAACTTGGACACAGGTTCCACAGAAGACTTTTCATCCTTTATTACGATATTAAAAGTGGTACGATTAATGGTCAAATGTCTCTGTTATCGAGTCTTAAATTTGAATTCTTGAAAAAAATTTCATACAGATTTGTAGTATTATCTTTGATTCTGTAAAGTGTTTACACCAAGGACATAACCTTTTCCTTTCTCAAATATGATCCCTTAAGAGCCCAGATGGCCTTGTAGCCGTGGGCCCACAAGCATTAATTGTTTTATTAGTATAGTCGTAGTCTTAAGAACTATGTTAATTACAATTAATGGGACATAAATAAATAAATAAATAAATAATGATTCGTTAATAGTTTTTTAAAACACAAAATATGTTTTTGCTCAAAACTTGTTACCATTTTTGTGTTATGTGAAAAGTGAAAAAGTATACACTTTTTGTGTTGTGGATATTAAACCTTTTACTTTTCGCATAATATAAAAATATATATAACTTTTGAATGGAGCAGATATGTATTGAGGTGATTGTTTTTATATTTCAAAGAACTATTATCGGGTCATATTTGAGAAGGGAAGAAGCTATGTCCTTGGTGTAAAAACTTTACCTGATCAAACATAAAACTACAAATTTTTTCACCAATTCAAATTTAAGGCTTGATAACTGAGGCATTTGCAATCTTCACAATTTACGCATTCTACAAAAAGGACATTTTAGAATAAAGTCTCTACAGCTTGCTCCAACATGTTGGTCCTCAAATTTCAGAATTCTGAACACTGTTTGTCAGTACAGAGAAGACATTATCTAGTTTTATGAGAAAATAATATCCGAACCCGAAAAATGATACAAAGAAATCATTTTATATTCGGGAGAGTTTCTACATTTCTTAAATAAATTTGGTTATTAGTTTGATCTCATTACTTTTGCAAGAAAATTTGCTTTCATTGATATTTTATTTAACATCCTGCAGAGTAAAATCATGGATATTTCTTACTGCAACGAAAAAAGTCCATGAAACAATGTCAAATATTCGAACTATGAGAAGTAATTTTTAAATCGTTTTTGACGAAAACGTATAGCATTGGTTGGTCCTTCTAAGTACTTTTATTGTTGGAGATAAAATAGACACCATTTACGCCCAAATTGGATGTTAGATTTGAAAGTATGCAGGAGCTTGTGTTTATTGAATTGCTGAATTACTAGAAATTTGTAAGTTATTCACAAAGTTTTCCATTCAATGCATTTAATTCCAATAATAGTTCGCATCGATTGTGCTTTGAATTTTCAAAACTGAACACTGAGTTAATTTTGATCTATAATTTTAATGGTTCCAGAGATTCGTCAGTCAGCGAAATTTTAAAACGTGATACGCAAAATTAGCTTCAATCAAGTTTTTCTGCAGTCTATAAGCTTGCTTGCTTAATATTAACAATAGCTAGCATAGCACAGCTAGTAGTGAAAGATAATTTTCACCATTAAACTGAATAAAAACATATCTAAGGAACTCTATTTCAGTTGAAAAACATCTCCTCAAAGAATGTTCTGTACCCGAACAGATCTAACGTCACCGGTCATAACCGGAAGGATGCAGGACATTATGCTACAATTAATTTAGTGCAGCAAGCTAACCAGTTCACGCTGCATATTTTGCCTTTATTGCAGCTTGTAAAGTGCTCAATTAATTGTGAAATATGATTCGCTTTCATTCCGGGCGACACATTTAATGCAAAATGTTTTTTTGCCTCTTGCTTAATTTTATGTAGAGTAATTTTTTTGTTTTGGAATTGCTTGGCTCTGATATAAAAAATTTTGGTCTACGCTTCGCAATTGCTTTTCTGTAATTTTTGGTTTGTTTACAATATGTGTAAACAAACTTACTTCCTAAATTCCTTTGATTTGTTTACAATGTTAGGTAAACAATTATTTATTGCCGCAATTTGTATGCAATTTTTTTATTTCTACTGTGATATTTTATATAAAAGAAGAAACCTTCGAGGAATAAAATCAGAGTTCAAAGAAGAGATATAAAGAATATTAGTTGTTTTTATTACTACTTCGAAGCCCAACATTGTATTCAGAGTAGACACGTCAGTCTTGTTTAGGTTTCAACACACTGTTGAAATCTGTTCAAGACTTATTTTGGTGATTCCTGAAGCAAAGCGAACTATTACAAAAAGTTAAGGCAAAACGAAAAATTCTGCGAGGAAGTCACACGACATTTGTAAGAAAATTAGCCATATGAAATTTATTTATAAATGAATTGTGATTAAAGTAATATATGAAATGTTCACATAAGTTTGAACAGTAATATAAGCTGCGCCTCTATTTTTCATACATTACTATTTCTCTAATTTAAAAATCTTCCCTCTTAAGAGATCCGACTAAGGCATACATATTTCGTTGGTTTTTAAAAACAACATCCGGCTTGGATTAGATAGGTACGCCTCGCCATTGATAAAGGGCTATAATTAGTTTAAGAAATAAAAATTGTATGCATAGTGTTAACGAGATACAAAAAAATTTGGCAACCACTAATAACAAGGAAAATTCTCCTTGAAAATTACTAAGACAAAAACAGGATCCTGTTCAGAACAGCTCGGGTACGAGGAATATTGATCAGCCGTCAGTCATCCGTGAGGCGCGCATCCGAGTTGATTAAATCTGTCTCAGTTTAAAATAGGTAAGTATAGCGTAAAAAAAATATCTCGAATGTGAAACTTCAATCACAGACAAGAAAAGCCCAGATATCGACGGCAATACTATTATTATTATTTTTGGTGGAAGATGTAGACAGAGTTTCCGCCTCTCATCTAGTCACCGCGACGTATAAGATTTTTGGAACATATCAGTTTTAATACGATCTCTTCACATACATAACTTTCTTAGTACATCCGTCGATAACTTGGTATATCTTCTTACAATTGGTTTTGGACATTTTAGCGGATAGGAAAAAAATTAACCTGGAAGGGGTTCTTGGAATTAGTATTTTATGAACCCGGCCAGTATTAAAAGCAATACAATTCAGTTTTTTTTTCTTTTGTGCATTTTTGCTATTGGGAAACTTTGATATGATTGCATTAAACAATTTCCTTAGTACCGAAAATTCTATTAGTGGGTAGGTACATTACCTCAAATATTTCTACAAAGCTCTAGTTTTATGCAAATCTAGCAACATGGTACGGATACTACCCCAAATATTTCCCAGTAATGTGTTTTCGTGGAAAAGCAATTCGTAAGCTGTTATCAGAAACTTATTAATAAAAATTGTACGCATTTTAAATTTGTACGTTGATGTGACCGGTGTTTGCAAACGGGAATTCCATTAGCACATTTTCCAGGAATACACCTAAATTCTCACTTAAAATATATTATAAGGTTAAAATTATTTACTTTAGAATAGATAAAACAGGGCTTTAAAACTTTGTTAGTATTATTATATCATGGGAAGAGGAAAAGATCTGACGAAAATGAAAATGGAAAACATCGTGTTTGTCAAGAATCAAGGATTAAGAGTTGCGAACATCGCTCGCAAGTTAATAATATCAAGAGAAGTAATTAGTGATATTCTCAAATTAGGAGAAAATTGTATCAATAAAAGGAAATTTGATAAAAATAAATAAATAACGGATCATCAGAAGTGGGAAATTCTGCGTGGAGTCAGAAAATATTTTTGAACTTCGATACAAATTAAAGCCAGTTTAAGACACATTCTACACAACGATAGAAATCTTAAATAGAGAAAGAGACAAAAGAAACGTCCTCTAGCTATAGCTCATAAACTGACAAGGCTAATTTTTTGCGAAGAATTTTATGATCTGGTCCAGAGAATGGGAGAAACGTCATTTTTAGCGATGAAAAAAAATTATTATTCACATAATTTGAGGAAGCCTGAGGAAGTAAGTAGATATAAGCCGAAATTTTGAATGGGGAAGTGTAATGGTTTGGGCTTCTTTCTCTGCACATGGGAATCACAAATGGCATGGCTACCTCCGACGAATAAAGGCATTGAAATATTAAGAATTACTAGAGGAACATCTTATAAACTTAACTGAAGGCTTCCCCGAAAGTTTTATGTGCCAATACGCCAATACATGCAGCTTCCATTATAAAAAAACAAATGATTTTGGGACAAAAATATCGAAATTCTGCCTTGGCTTGCAAGATGTCCATATCTAAATGTAGTTGAAAATTTGTGGAGGAGCATCATTAACAAGCGAATTCATTCTAATTGCCGTCAGTTTAACTATGTACAAGAGGCTGAAAGATGCAATCAGGATGTCCTGCAGATCTTTTACACCATTGGAGCTTCAATAATTTCCGCCCAAAAAGCCTGTATTTCTTTAAATTATATGTTTTAGTATGTTCCTACAAGTTTTCTTATATACATAATACTTAGCCTCATTAACTATTTACGTATGATGTTTTAAAATAAAATAAGTACAGAGTTTTAATAGAAGTGTAGCTTATCTTTTCCTTATCGTGAAAAATATGTAACAGGCTAATACAATTTCTACCACTATAATAAAAAACCATAATTCTATCATATGAATTTTTCCTTTGTATCTTATCATTTTTGCTGTTTTTATTATTATTTTGAATTCTTATTTTTTAGTTAATTTTAATTAACTTTTATTTACTTTAACTCTAGCAAAAGTTTATAGTCATTTAGGGAATAAAAATGAATGATATGATAAGAAATAAATATGTTGTCATTATATCGTAATTTTGTCGTGTCGTTGTGTTTTCGATAATACTAACATAAAACTGTTTAAGAAGGGTACAACATGCCAGGCGCGTATACCTAACCTTCGCGGTGATGTGAGTAGTAATAGTGGATTGGGTATAATAGTCATTCGCTCGTAGCTCTTTTCTTCCTTTTCTTTTAAACGTGTACAATTTTTTTAAGATTTTCTTGCGTTTTTATATAGTGTCGAAAAGTCATCTATCATACCTATCACAGGATAGTAAGTAATTTTGGAATGAATATTTATTTTAGTATTTGGTTGTTTAGAAAATGGCACGTAATACTTAGCAGCGCAGTTATGAAGATGCTTATTTATTTTTGTTGCGCCCATTACTCATATATATATGAAAAAGAACACAATTTCGAGTTAAAAAGTGTTATTGTTTCTAAGAAATTGGTACGCGATCATAATTTTTTTTTACCTATCTAATTTTCCGACGGTGGATGGCAGCGGGAAATTCACTGTCAAAATAGGTAGTCGAAAAGCTGCGATTGTGAAAGAAGAAGATACTGAGATTTCATTTTTTATTATGTTTTGAGCGTTTTGAAAGAGATTTTTATCGAGAATATTTTATATTATTTTGAAAGAATTATAAAGGACCAAAGTGTGGAAAGGAAAAATTTAAAATAAAGAAATTAACTAAATTAAAATCAAACAAAATGCCAAAAATATCACGATTTTACCATTTGTATTGAAACGCCTCGAAATATTCATCCAAACCATGTATTTTGTGTCAAATACTGGGTGTCTTGTATATCATAAATTATTTTATGATTTGACACTTCATAAATTTTCTCATCAAAATTAATTGTTTTGAAATTGACGCGCGTCTTACAACCTTGGCAAAAATAAATGTCACAACAGTTTCATTCGTTTGATTTTGTGGCGACGACGGCAAAATTAGAAATTGATCGATCCCGACGGTAACTTCGTCCAACGCTGACCGTCACCTGTCGAAATTTGGGCATTCGCATAAGACGCTATGCTTTTAGAAGTTTGACAGCGGCATTTTTTCGTCATTTGCCGTTGCCCGTCGCAATTGTATTTAAGCCTTGACTTAACAAATTTTGTTTTACGGTTCCCAGATTCTTGCCAACGAAAATCCCTTATTTTGGACATAAAAATTCCTTAAAACCCCTAAATACCATATTTCAAAGAAATCTTTTAAAATACCTTAAGAATGGGTTTGTAAAGTGACATAATCAATTTCGTACAAAATCATTTATTTCAAAACGAAATTATCACATTGAATAAATCTATGGTAAATAAAAAAGTAACAAGAATAAGTAAATAAATATTTTTCGCATTTGAGTAAAAGCCTTCACTTTTTGGGACACTCATAATTTTAAAATTTTGTTTATGCATTTATCTGGTAGAATGTCTTTCTAGTTCAGATGTTCCACAAATAAGAATTTTATTGCAATCCTATAAATTATTTGAAGATTTGAATGACAAACAAATTTCAAAACCGCAAACCTTTTATTTAGCTTTTTTTCGGTCATTGTGCTTTTGAATCCAGGCTTTATATTTACTTTGGTTTTCCAACCAGCAGTCGGAAAATTTCTTAACATATTTTTTGATTTCAACTTTTTTAAACTGTCTTATTTAAACATTTATTTTTTTTTGATGAGTTTAATTTTAGAACTCTCTATATCCTTTAATGGAGAAATATGTCATAGTAATATCTAATGTTTCTTCCACTATTTACTATCTTTCTTCTTTACTAATTTATTTCCAATACAAGATATTCCTCAAAATAGACCAACGGGAAACTAAGAACACGTACACCGCAGCGCATTGGGCTTATTATTACGTAACAAATATAACATAGTATAGCATAGTGGCAGTACACAAGTCCCTCACAATCAAATAGAAACAGTCACTCGGCTCAGAAAATATTTTGTACATGTGATATTAATAAAGAAAATACTCTAAATTTGCTTACTCAGTCAAAATCCCTTAATTTGAAAGTTTTGTGTCTCAACCGAACTTTCAAGGAAAAATCCCTTAAAAAAGGGTTTAATCCCTCAGATCTGGGAACACTGAAAAACCCTAGTTCCATGCAATCAACGTCTAGCCACCCGGAGTGCATTCCAAAACATAGCTACAGTTGACTATAGCTGACTTCAATCGTTCCAAAACTCAGTAGTCAACTAAATTATGTCAGCTGAGTTGAATTTTGAGCGTTCCGAAACATCTGAAGTTGACTAAAATAGTCAACTATCCCTGACTGTGCTCTAAACTGCTAGTTATCTAATATATAAACCGTGACGTGAGCTGTCAATTGAAATATTTTGTTTGGCGCGCTTTTACAAACGTTTTCGAAATTTATTTATTTATTTAATTTTCTCTGGCTCATTTCGGATTAACACACAGGAATAAAATATTAGTTTTAAGTATCAATAAAATTATACAATCAGTATAAATGACAGTTCTAATACTTTTAGCTTACTCAGATCGTTCCAAAACCTCAAACAGCTTTAGTTAACTGCAGACAGCTTGACATAGCTCTGACATAACTCTGACATAGCTACAACTATAGCTGCAGTTGTGTTTTGGAACGCACTCCCAATGATTTGTCATAGCGACACTGATTCAAGAGTTGTTCAAAATTTTAACGTTCATGGCATTAAATTTTTCTTAGAAGTACACTTGCAAATTGTTCTTAAGATTTGAGCCGACAACGGTCTAAACGAACTGATGCATTGATTCTGGTGGCTCACTCTTTTCGGACAGGGGCACAAGCATTCAGTTTTCTTAGAAAGATCTGAAAATTTTTCTTTAGATTTTTCATGCACTATTGGGGGCGGACAATGATTTCAAAGAGTTATGTTGATTCAGGTGCCTTGGCTGAACTGGGTCGCTAAAGATATTTATAAGCGTTGGCAAGCATACATTTTGTTCTTAGGAATTTACTTAAATATTTTTCTTTCGAATTTTTATACACTATTGGTTGCTGAAAACGATCAGTTGGACTTATGCCACTAAAATTGATTCTACGATTTTTACGGCAAGCCTATAAAAATAAAAACCATTCGCTTTCCTCTCCGGTAGCTGAGGTTGCTTTGCTTGTAGTTTCGTATTTAATTCAAGTAGTACTGTTTAATTTAACTTCACGTTTACTTTTAATTTATAGGAGAATAATAAACTTGCTACAGCGGTTAGCGATGGAGGTAGAAATAGTAGCGAAAGTGGAAAGCAAAAGACTGATAAGACCATTGATAACTATTTTCAGAAAAAAGCAAGATCAGCTAAGTTCCCATAAAAAAGATGTAGTCAGTGACATATCATGCATTTCTACTCCTATTCCTTTGAATGTGATTCAAGGTGCAAGCTCTAACTCTCAGTCATTTACTTCAGCCGTGACAGAATTGGTAGCGTCACAACTATTTCTACAATCTTTGCACGAGAAAGAAAATCTGGATATGAGACCTTAATGTCTGTCCACTCTGAGATCGACATTGATGTGGATAATATTATCGACAGGTTTTCCAAATCAAACCGAAAATTGGGTTTTGTGATATCTAACTTAAATATGAAAAAAAACGTTAAAAGCGACTACTTCCAACTTTTTCTCCCCTCGAACAATTTAGGTGTGACCACCCCAGGCTGAAGGTCTGGGTACGCGTCTGCAACATGCATTGAATAATTCCCTTAGATGTATTTATACCCATCATTCGGAGGTCTGGAAATTCGACATAAAATTCAGCTCCGGAACATCAATTTTTTCACTTCGCTTCTATAACTTTGCGTGGTCATGTAGTGCATGTACTGTTCTTAAAATGTGATTTTCGAAGGGAAAATATTTTACAAATTACAAAGAATATGTACCCCATAAAAGACTGAACGATCATTTAGACATTTAATCCATATATTTTGGGCCCACCCTCCTCATTTGTATTCATATATACATATATAAAATAAGCTTAACTCCTAGCCCTGAACAAATTTCATCATTACTTTCATCTACTATATGTGCTCACCATGATGAGTTCATCAATGAATTCATGGAATGTTGATTAGCGAAATATCTTAAAGAATGAATAATCGCAATTAATGGCTCTAATGTGAATTCAAACAGTAAAACTGATTCAAAACGAAATTTAATTTGACTGATTTTTCCGTCTATCGCAGTTTCTAAATCTATTTAAGGCATAAGAATTCAATTATATTTTCATTAAGTACACTTCCGGTATATAATATATCTACATGATGTATTTCAATATGTATCTTATTTATAACATAAACGAACAGCCATCAAGAGAACCAATTTGGAAGAAAAAAATAGGTAAAATTCGCTCACGCTGAAATTTTCTTTTGTTTTTCGTCGATTTTGTATCCAAAAGGAAATTGTTTTTGACTGTTAGTGAATGCTTATTCATCAGTTTTTCCCTCTGATTTTCTCATAAGAGATTTTCACGTCCTTTGTAGCTTTACGTGACCTTCTTGGAAAACTCAACTATAATATATTTGAGACTTGTACAGAAGACCCGATATCTTTTTTTTTTGTTCAAGGTCCAGGCCTCACATTATTTAATAAGCAACCTACCAACTACATTTGATGAGGACGCCACATGGCCTACCCTTAATGGTTAATCATATCCACATATGTATATGTGTATGTACATACATATGTATCCAGAAGCATATCTGATGTGAAATCAAATTGAATAGAGATATTTTTCATGCAATATCTTTCTGATGTGGTTACAGTTTTACTTTCCTACAATATGCGTACGTAATACATACATACATACATACATTATTATATTCAATTAAGTATTGTTGAATATTTCAATCAATCCGCGAAAATTATGGGATGCTATTTCGACTGCCGCGATTTTCCCAATATAATTCGCTGTTCAGAGCAGTTTCAATGCCTTGTTTACAGTATTCATATATATTTAGTAGGAGAGTCTGAAAAAATCATTAGCTGGAATTTTAGAAAAATAATAGCAAATCTTCTTGGCTTCAATATTTTTATTTGGCTGAAATTATATACAGGGGAGTACATACAACATATAAATACATACATGCATGCAGCTATAAAAAATAGATGAAATAATAATTTTGAACAGGTACTAAATAAAATAAATAGTGAATGCTAAAACCGGATCCAAGCAACCTGTAGATAGAAGAGAAATACTAACACCGTCGAAATAGAACATATGGAAGGAATCGATAAAATGAGACCTAAGTTTCTAAATAAGGGAGATGAAGCTTGACTGCTTGACTTCACAAGTTGATAGTAGATGTATGATAAAATCCGACATTTCACAAAATTGAAACGGACAGTCCTCTCTTCGATATACAAAAAAGGCGACAAATTGTGCTTTAAAAATTATCAGGGATATTCAGCATATAAAGTGTGTTCAGCCGTAGAACATATAAGAACTTACAAGCTAAATATAAAATAGAAAACAAACCATATGAAAGTATTCATCATATCCCACGTAGAATTCTAGTATGCTGTCTTCTCACCAAAGGGCATTCAAATCATAGAAGGATAAAAACCATTTCCTAGCCCATTTTATCTTACCAAAACAGCAAAAACCTAAAAAACAAACAAAAAACATTTGATTACAAAAAGGAAGACAAATCAAACTTACGACAAGTTTATCATAAAAATAAGCCTACCTAAAACGCCAAGAATTCACTCCCACGCTGCACAGCAGTACTTCAAGTTGTTTGTTATCTGAAACATACAAATATAAATAACTATAAATATAGACAATAAAAAGAAAAGCTTGCCCAAGTATTTATGCTGACAACACAGCTATCTATATGACTGTCACTGTGCAGTCAGATGTTCAGAGTTCTCACTCATTCTCTGCTGTCAACAGTTCATCTGCACAACACATGAAAACCGACGCAATTTTTTTCTGAGCCCCCATTTACTCTGTACATTTCCAGAGTATAAATAAGCCAGGGGCTCGAGCTGAAAATCATTTCAAACCAGGTCACTCTACCACACACGCACTACTCAAACTGCACAATGACGTGACAAGGGGTCTAAACCAAGGCCTTATCACAGCGGCTTGCAGTTTAGATATAGCCAAGGCATTTGACAAAATGTGGATCAAGGGGCTTATCTATAAAATGATCCACTTTCAATTCCCACCAGAAATCACAAGATTCGTCTATAACTTTTTAACTAACAGACAATTTTTCGTTGAACTAAATGGAACTTCTTCAACCCTATATCCCATCTTGGCAGGAGCACCCCAAGGCTCCGTTCTCGGCCCGATCCTCTTCAACATCTTCACATCGGATCAGCCAGCTAACGACTCATCTACAACCACTCTACTTTACGCGGATGATTCTATCACATATTCATCCGCCCCTAGTCCAAATTATGCAATTCTCAGCATCAAAAGAAAATTAATGGACCTGGTGAGCTATTACACTAGGTGGGGATTCAAGTTAAACCTTGACAAAACCGGCATTATCGTTTTTCGCAAGCCCGCATCCAACTCAAGGGCTCTCAGAATCGCAGGCACTTGCAAAAAAGCTTCCCTAACCCTCAGTAGCTACGAGATCAAACCGAAAGACTTGATTAAGTATCTTGGAGTTAGATTCAGCAAACTTTTCAAATTCAGGGAACATGCAGAAACCGCAATTAAGAAAGCCAACGTAGCCTATGGTCTCATTAGTCCCTCATGCGAAAAATCTCCGGCCTGTCCAGTAAAGTTAAATTGCTATTATACAAGCAATTAATCAGACCGGTAATATCCTATGCATTCCCCATTTGGTTCACTATCAACAAGACAACATTAGGTAGAATACTAATCCTTGAGAGAAAAATTTTAAGAGCGTGTACTGGTAATTTTTTTAAAAGTCGTTTCAGGATGTTCAGCAACAAGGAGCTATACGAGGCAGCGAGAGAAGTGGGAAAAATTTCTCCTCTGGACGACTTCCTCATCGGGCAAGCCCAGAAGACCATCAACAGAATTCAGTATCATTCTAACCCGTTAATGGTACAAATGGCAGCAGACAAGCGTAGCATGGATGCAGCAAATGAGTATCTGTCCCCCTTCATCATAAACTTTCAGGAGCATGAAGAGCTTTTTACGATCACCCAGGATGGTATCCCCTTCTACCAAACTGGATTGGAACGAAATTCCCATAGAGGATAGATAAGATATAAATAAGTCTGTCAAAGGTATAAGTTAGAGTTAATCAGGTGTAATTTCATTCTATAGGATTAATACTTTGAATTATATAGTCATAGGTAGCTTTCGCGCAGGGCTAAATAATAAGATCGTTAATGTTAAAAATAGATACTAGATATTTCATAGGCAATAGATAAGGAACTACAGTTCAATCATCGTAGGAACTCAGGGCCAAATTTTATACTAGCTCGTAAGTATAGCATTTAAAGTTAGAGTTAAACTTAAATAGTTAAGAACATATCTAAGAAAGAATTGTACATAATAGTCGCTAAATAAATTATTCTATTCTATTATGAAAATCATTGTATTTCTAACGGATCAGAGTCTATGAATCTGACTTAGTCAAGGAAATCTTTAGGCGAATTTGAACCTATTGCTGCGCTTGTGACCAGTGATTTATCAAAGAGGCGGATCAGAGACACTGTCACTGAAAAAGTCAATTTTAATTACATTTTTTTTTCAGGTTCATTCTGAATTCCGGCAAACCTTGTATAAAATAAAAATTAATAAAGTTTTTTTTATTTTGACAGGCTAATTCCACAGAATCCTCTCCAGTTTTTTTTATTTTGACAGGTTAATTCCACAGAATCCTCTGCATTTCTTATTGGATTCTTTTACGTTTCTTTTTATTTTGTTGGTTGAAATTCAGTATTATTTGCTTGTTTTGATTTATTATTTAGTTATTTTTTGAATTATCATTTTATTTAGAAATTTCCAAGCTACGTAATATTTATATTGAACAAACTGTACATAAAAAGCAAATCTATTTTTATAAATAAAGTTTTAAATATTGCAAACAGTATCTCAGTCTCGTTATTTATTGACTCGAAACCTTCCCTTATTTCGCTTAGGCTTGTACATGCCTAAGCAAAGTGCTTACTAAAACCTTCTATGTGAAATTCCACTCCATTTTATAAAGGAAGGTCAGAAAACTGAGATACTCGAAGTAAGAGCTTCTGGACGACTTGCTTCTTGTCGAACAATTCCGGGCCTTCAAGAACTAACATCTGCGAAGTGATAAGTGTAGGTTGCGTTCACATAATAATACATACACCAATACTCTTGGATTGACCTGTATATAAGTTTAGAATTGAATGTATATACCTAAGTACTAATTCCAACTTCCGCCTACACTTGTAAGTAGTTTAGTTGCCAGTTCAATAAAGACTCTCATTGAATTAACTCCGCCTTTCAATCAATCACCACAACACCATTACAGCAGTCCGGGACGGCTGGCTTCTAAACAGGCAGTCCTAGGAACCTAGAACTTTCGTTATAAAGGACAGTACGTGCCGGCTTGCACCGCACATCTAGTCCTTGGGGACCTTAGGAATGACCTGAGGAAGAACCATCCTTATGGATGAGCATCTGCAAAGCTCTCTCTTTGGAGTTCTACTGCTTCATCAAGGTTGATATGGAGGACGGGCGTATGGACAGACAGTTCTTCATAACTGGATTCGGTTTTTGAGGCGGCTCCTAATGAAGAAAGCAAAATTAAAGTAGCCTCTAGAACTAAAGAGCCGTTAATGGAGTTTTTCAATATAATTGTTCGTTATTGAGCTTTCTAGCTCATGCGATTCGCCTTTTGATGATTCATCTAGGAGCTGGGCTGCTCGACTGGGCAATCTAACCTAGACTGACTTAAAAACTAACAGCATTTTACATTTAATATGCTTACCCTCCAATTCTGATCAAAATTCCTTTACGCCACATTTTTTTTTTTTTATTTGAAAAGCACTTGACTAGTAATACCTTAAGGTCTAAGGTATTGACAAACAGCATGCTCTAATAAATCATTAGTACTAACTATTCATTAAAATGGCGTGTGTCACATAGTATACGGCATTATGGCTCGAAAATCAGATGATAATGAAGTACACTAATGAAGTGTTTTCTTACTTCATTATAGCTATAATGAAGAAAAATGTGCTAGATTTTAACATATAATGTAAATCTTGAGCTCCGCTGTGCATCTTCCGATTTGAAAAATAAGAAGAAGAAGCGCAAAGAAATGCAAATCACAAACTATTTTGTTAATCTTCTTTTTAATATAATGTTTTTCTCATTTGTAAATAGTTAAATTGAAAAATGAAATAAATAAGAACAAAGTTTTATCGCGTTAATTCGATCCATATTGCTTCTTTAATATGATAATAAAACAGTACAACTTAATTGAAAAAATGGCTGTGTGTCAGCAGTTTATAATGAATCATTATAGACTAATGAGTCATTAGTTATTTCTTCATTAAGAGCGCTGTGTGGCTATGGCATAAGATGAATACAGTGACTCATTTCAATCGTGTACATGCTGCAACAAAAGTGTGGCCGTTTCACCACAGGTCCATTGTGTACCAATTATTCACAACCAAACAGATTTTAGAGGTCTTTTGGGTCAAAATATTAATGTATACCAGTTCTTATAACGAGACTAACTCTAGATGATACATAACATAGTTGATAGAAATCACTGTAACAGCGGTCTAACTGAATTTGATGTACCAGAAGCACATCTAAAACAATCTGTCAAATCATTTCTGGATCAAGAATGCGCTGAAAAAAAATGATGGACTGCCTTTCCTGCTCTATTTAAAGTTATTTCATGTTAATCGAACTTGTGATCTTGAGATTTTATGGAGAAAATAAGATTACCAGTAATTATTCAAGACACAAACCATAATCTGTGAACAAATGTTTTTTTTAAAGGAAACCTATACTATTTCTGATAATTTAAAAATATGATATGAATGAATTATCTTACATTCACGAATTCAGCGAAAAGTTCAAGGAATTCCAAGTGGAAATTTCTATCTTATAAACATATGGCAAGTCTAAGCAGTATAGGGAAATGTTGACTCTCTCGAATATTTCATCCTTACCTAGCATCCATTTCAGGGATAAATTATCCTCAATCATATATAAGATAATTTTTCTTCAGAAAATGTATAACACTATCTGGGTGACCAAAAATGGCGTCGATTCGAATGTTTGGGCCGTTAACAACTTTTTTGAGGGTAGGAAACGGTATAGATAGAAATTCTTATGACTTAGATGAAATTTTATTGTAGCAATTTTTCTATCAACTGTGCAAATAATCTGCAGCAAAATTTAGTTGTTTTAATTCTGGGCGAGCGGTTTTCAGAATTGTAATAAAGGTCGGGCGAAGATCACTGATCAATTGGACAATGGAAAAGCGCTTTTGATATTTATTTTCAAATTTCTTACTGCAGCTGTGATATTCCACAAACTTTTGTGAAATTTGGAGTGAAATGCATATCGGGAAATATTCATTTCATACCGCATGCGTCCTAATTGCTAATATTTACATCCGCGTTTAAAGGAGATTAGATACCATATAAATAGTGTTTTCCGTATATGTTTATTTTTCATGTTTGGTTTACGTGGACCACTATAGGTTAGGTGATATTTGTACGTGACCGTATATAAAAGCTTGCACTTTTATAGGCAGGTGCGCTGTGTTCTAAGGAAAATGCACTTGCGTACTTGTATCTTCGGTTGTACCTATGAGTGAGTGCATTCAATCTTATTTAAGAAAAGCTTTACCGCAGTGCTTAGTTTATAAAAAAAACAAATTTGGAATTGTTACCTGTGTATGCGTTGCGAAAATGGGAAAAATATAGAATAACCCGCTCAGCCACGGAACCTCTCCTTGTATATTGTTTGTGTCCAAAGTGTGTGTCACAAAAATATGTGTTGTACCTACTGTTACTTATGTGGATTCGTTCCGGTGTGCACTTATGCTGTTTTGCGGAAAGCTATGTTTCATATTTCGTGTGGTCGCATAATTAGACATTTGATGACCATGTGACGTTGATAACTTTAGTGTGTCTGTTTAAGAGTTTCACATGTCCGTGCGCCTTGTCGTATTATGTAAACTTGAGAAAATCTAGGGCGACTTTTCTTGCAAACCTCTGAAACTTCACGGGAACATATACGTTAATAAAACTCGATAATTGTGTGCAAAGATATCATTTAATTTACGTGTGTTACTTAACTCAGTGTCTTGTGTCAATTTTCAAAAAAACGGAAGCCTGGGATTTTACTCCTGCCGAAATATGCAGTATACTTCGAGTTCCAGGACCTCTTCTAGATGAGCACCCTGACAATTGTTCCGTTTCATTTAATTTACAGATTTTCTTTCCGGATCGGCTAACGGAAGTTTGGCATAGGATATCCGGAGATCCTGCTGCTGAGAGTTAGACCTCACAGCGCTGCGTTTCATTACTGCACGGTAGTTTCAGGGTTGATGGTGATTTCGTTTGTGATCGGTTGTGTTATCAATATGTGTTGGTGTTGGCATGTTTGTTTTTTCTGTTGTGCTAATTTTTCTCTTCTATTTTAGCGAAGGTCATTGCCAAGACCTTCACCCAGCGGCATCTCCGGATATTAAAGGTGATTTAGACTAAAGGTGATTTAGACTAAAGGGCTATTGAATTTCCCACAATATTTATTTTATAAGCTCCTAATACATGTAACTAATGATGGTATAAACAATATTTGTTTTATAAGTTCCTAATACATGTACATAATGATGGTATAAACAATTTATTTAAATATGTGCGTAGAATCCTATCCTTAGCGAGCGAAATCAGTTAATTTCCTTATAGTGTTGTTATAGAAAATATGTTAATGCCTATTTAAAGAACGAGAGTACGCCTTGACTTATAATTCGAATACATTGAAATATGGAGATAACCTAGCGACAAAAAATGTATACAGACAAACAAACCTATAAATAAATTGGGAATATTCAAATAAACAGCTGCGGAAAGCCGAAAGCTATTTAAAAGCTTACCAAGTGTATGAGCAATGGGGCCCTCTAGCCATAATGACCTATGGACGGACAAAGAATCATATTGCGCATACAATAATTCATTCAGTTCCAGTTATAATTAAAACTATACTAACTATACATGAAAATAATCCGACGCTGGTTAATCATAAGAAATATTTGTTGTTTGCCATCAATAGTTCATACAAGTTATGAATTTGAAAGAAGAAAATTAATGCATCGCTAAACTTGAAACAGCTGGCGATAAAAACATATAATTTGTACAAATGATAACTAATGTTAGTGGAAGGGAGTGTGTAGAGTTGATATATTCTAGTGATAAATGCCTGAATAATGCGGAACAATAGTGACTATATCATTGTGTAATAATTCGTCAGCCGTTTTAATGGAATGCGCATTTCGTCGAAGGTTTCGTAATCGTCCGGCACGCACTGCACAATTAATTCGACATTTAGCGGACATTTAGACACAGACACAACATGAGTTTTGCCAAACCCTGGAAGACCACGTTTGTAACTGTTCTGTTGAAAATATCGAAGTGCAAGATAAGATATCGAGGAATCTTCCTAAACATCGATGAAAACAAGTGTATCGTAATTGAGCGATTTTAGAGGATAACTACAACGAATTTATTAATCTTAGACTAAAAGATATTTCCATAAGAAATTCAGGTAGCTCACCAACTATTGCCAATAGATCATTTTGCATGCCTGGAATACTGTCAAAGATTTCTACATCTCAATAATGTAATTGAAGAGTTTTACTCAAAGTTAATTATGAGTGAAGAGACAGATTTTAATTTGTCTGGAAATGTTAATAAATAATTATGTTGACCATGATAACCAAATTTTTGGTCCCGAAATTAGGAAGCAAGTAAGGCTTAGTTGACTATGATTTTAACAAGATATGACATGAATCGATGAATCTTTTAAGGAAAATCATTTTACGCCATCTGTTGTTTGTAAAAAATATTAGCAGCACAAGCACCAAATCCAACTCACAAGAGTAGTGTCAAGCCAAAAAAAAACTTCCTCTTGCTCGGTAAAATACTTACGAACGTCCATCAAACAGAAAATATCTGAATTGAACTTCGTAATGAGATCTGTCAAAATCAAAACTCTTTTATAGCAAAATACAACTTATCTTGATGGTAGTGTGGCAATGCAGGTAATACTTACGCTAAAGTTCCACTGTCCCTGATATCAAAAAGAAAATATACAATGACTCCAAACACCTTAAAATGAAATTGCTATCAATGCAAATTAAATGCTGTTTAGGGGAGTCTTACATAAATCAGTCCTTCACATGTAATATATTATGCGGATTTAAAATTTTCAATTATACATAATTTTTCCTACCTTACAACTCGTATTTACCAAATCAAAATAGGGAAATGTAGACGCATTCCGTCCCCACCACAAACCGAAAAGTCTCCATTAAATAATTTATGGCCTCCATAAATAATTCCCGTTATCGTGTGTCATTAAATAAATATAACTAAATCTACCAAAATCCTAAAAGCTCAGAAGCTACAAAGATAGACAAGGCTGACGTATTAAATTATTTACGACTGTTCATACCCTGATACTACCGCTCAACTAGCTGATATGATACTCAGAAATGTTGAAAAGTGATTTATCCTGGAGAAGATTTGTTGTATTGGCGCGCTGTCGAGATTTTTGGGGCGTAGGGTGCCCTTAGTGAATTGGGAAAATGTATGCCTGTTGTTTCTAATGATTTATGAATTTATTCCAATAAATAGGGACGACACTGAAAGGGCCACTTTTTAAATCCACGTCAATATAATTATCTGTGTATTTTTTTAAATATTTTAAAATCAGGTGTTTTCATTAGTAAGACTAGGGGGGATATAGTAGCATTGGAGAGCTCTGTAGCTTTTATATACTTAACTGCATTGCGTAATATAAACAGTAGCATACAGGAAAAACGGGTACATACCATTCATTTTAATTTAAATGTCCTCTCAAAATCTGTACGGATATTTTAATTTAAATGAACTTAACCTTTATATTCACTGCAATTTACAATTAAAGTTTGCGGATATAAATTTACTTATTACCATTAGAAATAAATCATAACACATTAAATTAAAATGCTTAAAATATTTTGCTTTAACGTTGATTCAACTTGATATTTATCATCGTGTCTAATAATTTCTATAGCGAACATTTCCATTTTAAATGGAAATTGTGTCTGATATATGATTCTAATGTAATGTAATAATAATAAAAAATCCGCTGAAGAGATAACTTCTTTCCTTAACGAGTTTTTCATTTCAAAAGGTCCCATTTCTCTAAGAAAAAATTATTGTTAGTATCAAAACATTTCAGATTTTTATATCGCGCACAATTGCACTTTTAGCGGGAGATTTGATGTTTTATGGAATTTTTTCAGTCTGTCTTCGCTTAGATTTCCAACGAAATATGTAGACGCATACAAGAAAAATAGCTGCATTAAATTGATATGCCTTAAAATAAATTAATAAAGTTCATAGTATCCTAAAATTCAATCATATTATTTAAGATATAAAATTTATTCAAACGAAAATTTGTGCTGATAGCAAGAGAAAGTGGAAACCGATAAGTACAGAGTACCCCTTTATTTTACTAAATTCATTTCCTTTAGAAAGCTAAAGCTAAAATTCTTTCTGCAAGAATGAATGACTTTAATTTAGTCAATACCAAAAAAAAAAAATAGTTTTGATAGTTAATGAGATATGTCCGAGCGGAAAATATATGCAATACCGCATCGTAGTAGTATTGCATCTTTAGCATTCATCATATCTCAATTCTACAGGAAAACATCGATGAATTTAATATATGATGTAGGTACTACGCAGGTTATGATGTCCTTCTGCAGGAGTACCTAAATGTCGATGAAAATGACAATGAATGATTGTAAAAGAAAAAAAAATAGATGAACATTAAATCGCAAAAAATCTCTGAGCAACAAATACCATGTATGCAGGGTTGAATCATTCTTCAACCCGGGTTCAATGACATGTATACGTGGCTCAAGTTGAAAATGGTTTAATTGGACTCGACCTAGTTTTGCTGGTGAATGTTCTTTTTGTTGTTCTGCTATCCCTCCTAAGATAGTAACAAGTGTTGCCCTATTCTAATTTAATAAGTTTATTACATAAACAACACCTAATATTATTTGTATACCTACACACATATTACAGTTTATTTGACGTATTTGTATTGATATCATATCCCAGCGGGAATTTGAAGCATCACAGGATGCAAGCTGAAGTTCTACTCAGAAGACATAGATGCATGGCTTTTCGTTGGAAACTTCATTTCTTTTTAACATTAAATGTCATTAGGAGGAAGCAATAGAAAATCTTTTCTACCGCTTCCTCTAAGCTTCCATTGGAAGGCCTGATAATTTTTTCCGCTGAGTTCCCTTTCACCAAGCTTCAATGCAACCACAGACTTCAATACTATAGACTGCTAGCAGCAGGCCTTTCCCATACAAAATTTTTGAAGCCAGCTTAACTATGGGGGCAGAGGGACAAAACATCCCAAATTACTGTCATGTTGCGGGTATTACATAGTTAGCACTACCATGATTAGCTAAAATGAAGGGAAATTTTCAATTTTATTTTAAAAATAAATTCTGTACACAGTTCTTAATTAAGTTGTTGCTAAATATTCAGAAAATATTTAAGTATTAACGTTTTTCTTGTTTTAAATTTAAAACTATGCTTCATATGTAATTACAACTACAATGCGTAATAAATTTTGTATTTTATAAGAAATGTAAGAATCTTAAGAATCTGGATGTAGTACATAAATATCTCTAAATTTTATATTTTTCTTCGCGAATTTTTAATTCATGTAATTCCTGTTAAGTTTGAGAAATAAATATTGCGAAATTTGTCTATACTCTGAGCACTTTTTTTAAATCAAATTAAGAGCTTCAACAATTTATTGGTGGGCATATACAGTTTTAAATTTATCAATACCACTTTATAAACTTTTTGAATAAGCGTTAAAAACATTTTCTGAGTAACGATGTTGTCAAACTTTATCGACTATTATATCATTAGGTAGTCAGAAAAACGAAAATAAGCAGAAGTATTGTAAGAATCTTAATTTTTCTTGAGGAGCAGCAGTTATGGCATCATAAAAAATAAGCAAATCAGTACCAGAATAGGCGTCCAAAATTATTGACGACGAAAGAATTATAATTTCCTAAGTATAGGAGCAAAATTGTTAATAGCCTGATGTCAGCATAAAGCCACCACTTTCACATCCCAGGTAGAAAGGCGAATTACCTATCATATCGGTCAAGTATCTATGCACTAATCCAAATACCTGAATAATGCTTGGTCTAATCTGAATCATTCCTACATACCTTAACCAAAGTTAACCTAATAATAAGTTAAGAAGCTGTAGAGCAAAATGGGAAAATTTCTGGTGTTTTTTAGAATGAAACAAGTAATTTCGTATACTTTCGTCTTTTGCATGAATGGGGGAAAAGAACTTGGCTATGCACTATAGTAGTGCAACTGAGATAACGAGTTAAAAACAAAAATCGAGAGAACGTAGGATTACCCGAACAACAAAATCTTATTAAATCCCTCAAAATCCTTTCAACCTATTCATAATAATGTACATCAGGTCACACTACCTCCCATTTTTAAGAAAAAGATAAATTTCGCTTTGCCCCAGATGCTGAAAGGAGATGTAAAATTCCTCTCAAATAAAATTCGCATTTTTCCCGATAATATCAGAGTATTCAGCATGAGTTCTCCCACTTAATCTCTTCATAGCAAAACGAATGTAAACAGAAACACGTGCTGTTCAAATATCATAGGATTACAGCAACAACATGTGTCCCTTTAAACCTTTTACAACAACAACATGTGTCCTAAGATTATCAATATTTCATGAAAACCGGTTTACACAAAAGCGCGGGAACATTTTATGAGAGTAAAACATGGAAACTCCGCCCCTTCTCATTTGTTTACGAAAATGAAACATTTCCCATTCTGTTTCGTTGCATGCAATCTACGCTTTCACATTTTTATCTTTGTTCATAAAAATTTTAAAGAGAGTTTGATTTTTTTTCGATTTTTTTTTCCTTCTTCCTTCCTTTTCTTGCCGTGTGCATTTTAAATGTAAAACAATCGGAAATCTCACCAGTTTCTTAACTTATTATTAGGTAACTTTGCCTTAACCCCTGTTCAAGAGCGCGATACGATACGAGAGATATTTTGCTGACGTCCTGCTCTTTCTATAGATCTATCTCTCTTTGCAACCGGTTTTTATCGCGCTATACGTTCAAAAGGTTGACAGCGGTTACAACATAATTTGTTTAATTTTGTGGTGGCCAGGAGATATTAGTGTGAAATTTACGTATGTTATGTTTTTATATTTATATATTTACATATGATAGTAAATTTCGACATCACTGCGGAGCTTTAGCATTCGATTACAAATGTAAACAAACATAAATGTTGAGGTTAAGGTGAAAATCGCACCAAACTAAGAGCATTGCTGCGATAAATTTTTGTATCGCACGAAACTTAGAAAGAGTAACCATGTTCAGCGAGCACTACATTGTTGCAGCCAATCAGAGCTCTGTGGCATGCGATACGAACATATTTCAATATAAGGTAGTCTGGACCCGCAAATTTTTAATATTGATATTTTTATACATATTTTTTCATGCAATGCATTTAATCGTCTTTAAGATTTCTTTTTAAATTAATATAAACCAATTTCGTATTAAAAATAAATATTAAAGCACACAATTTTTGTTAATAGCTTGAAATATTGCTATTAATTATCGAGCTAAAAACATATTATTATTGCAATAAATTATTTCTTTTATATATAAAAATTTCCCTTCTGGAAATAGTTTTCTTAATTTGTGGCAACACAAATTGCTCGCAACATTAACAGCATATTTTATGCTGGTTTGACTTTTTGCGATCTGTCTATAAGTTGAAGTCTGTGAATGCGACTAATATGGAAGCAATTGAGCAAAAGTACTGTCCTTCCACAAGGCTTTCATTGGAAGACCTGACAATTTTTCCCGCTGGGATGATTGTATTCGTATGTATTTAATGCGGGGAATCAGGATGTGTATGTCAGACCACGCATTAAGCGAAACGAGAATATGTCGTAGCGTATCACGAGAGGAAATTGTGCAATGTCGGACCTCGCAAGAAGTGAGAATACATCGTAGCGTTATCACGAGAGGAAAGTGTATAACGTCAGACCACGCAAAAAGCGAGAATAAGTCGTAGCTTTAACACGACAGTCGGGACATGAAAAATGCACAGCGTCAGACGACGCAAGAATCAAGAATACGTCCGTAGGCTAGCACATGGAAGATGTGCACGGCCGAGTTGCTGTAAGGACACTGACGAATTCTGTAAAAATCCAAATCCAAATCCAGATCTTACGCGATTAACGAAACTAATTTCAACTATGACGATTTTAACAGAACCGATATCCCGGGATACTTGTTTAACATGTTCCTACAGGCTTTAGTTTTGGCCTTGACTTCACTTATAACTTTATTTTACATTAACACTTTAACTGTCCGAAAAAGATATAAAACTATTAATTACGCGATGTCTTTGTTTTACAGCTTGTTGCGTGACGGCGTTTTGACGAATTCTGCATTAATAACTGGCTTATTTATAGGCCGGCGGGGTGTAGCTCCATCAAGGGTAGTACTGAAAAATAACGGACAATTTTAGTTCATAGGTGAATTTAAAAAAATTGTTAATATCAGTTTTTTTTTGGGTTGTATTTAATTCAAAAAGTAGAGAACGTTTCTATTTTTCTCGATTCAATTAACATGGTAGCGAACCAGCAGGAAGGAATGGATTTTGGGTAGATAGCAAAAGAAAGTTTAATGGGATATTGTGATACCAGGAAAAAATTCGGAAAATGTTACTCCAGTACGTATTAAATCAAAAATTTGATATAACGTGAATTAACTTGAAAATTGCAACTGCAGTGACATTTATGCAGATGACTTATTAGTGAGTGCAATTCTAATGTCGAATCCTTTTCAAACAGTTCTACCCCAGTAGATTGGACCTCCATGGACTGTAAAGCTTGCCGAAAAGAAAAAGGAAACCCACAGGAACGGATATGCTAATTAACCTAGAAATTTTACCTGCAACGATGTTTACAAAAGTGACCCATCAATGAAAGTCCAAACTGAAAAAAATAAAAAATCATGTAAAGGCAAGCTTCCTGGTCTTGACATGACTTTGATCTTTAGGGTTTGATTTGTCTTCTTTTTTGGATGACATGTATTTTATCGTGGATAGCAACAATAGTATAGTAGATCATAGTAACTATGCATAGCAACAAAAATTACGAGAATTAAATGTATTGATGCTCCTGAATTTTACTTTTTATATTATGAATACAAGTTATTTAAATTGACAACATGTATACCATATATTGTTAAATTTAAATAAATATTTTACTGCTCATAGTTAACTCGATCCAACTGGATTGGAGATCTGTTTGTAATGGGGATTGTGAATGAATGTTGTTTATACAACTGGCATACTTTATTATCAAATCATAAATTTTATGCTCTTTTATGACTTTTTTGTTTGTTTACAGCCTGATATTTAGTTAAGTTAAAATTAGTTTTAATTAAAATCTGATTTTTCCTCATTTTTTCTTTTCATTTCCGTGGAGAATTTGATGGTTGCAATTGAACAGCCAGCAATGTACAAAATCGCCATCAAAACAAATTCTCGAAACGCACCTTATAAAATCCGCCTAATTGTCATACTTCAAACCTATATGACATATAAAGATCGGGGTGAGGAATTCAGTGCCGGTCCTAAAAATGGATAAAACTGGATAGAAGGAAATTACGGATCAGAGTAGGCATCATTTGAAAAAATAAATTAAAAAATGAATGCAAATTTTGAAAAAATCAATTGCATATAGGAATTAAGGAATTTGAGTAAGTTTGTGACATAGACCTACCTGTTTTTCCTCAAGGAGAAAAGTTTACGTTTCTCACTAACCACCCTAATAGTACAAAAGTACTGAAATGGTACATCCGCAGGCATGAATGGAAGCTTTCCAGCTCCAGTGAAAAAAGATAGGCAGTTGGGAAAAACTGTAGGGGTAAACAGTAACAGATATGACCACTGTCGCGTTTTAAATGATTTATTTGCGTATGTAAGAGCAGGACAGGTAGCGCTACCAAAACTGAAAAATCTGCACTTTCAGGAGGGAGGCATTAGCAAAGTTAACCTAATGATTAGGCATTCGTTTTTCATTACTTTTATGCTGTAGTCTTTGGAGGATGTATTCGGTACTTCTAAACCAGTGAAGAGATGCACAACATTCAAGCATATTTCAGTAATTTTGAAATAGTAAAGAGAATCAGACCATTTCAGCATAATTCAGGAGATAGATTTAAAAAAAAATCTCTTTTCTTTTAATATATTTAATAGATAGGTATTATAATACTTTATTAATTAAATTTAGTAAGTTAAGAGCCCTTTCCATAGAAGTACCTCGGCAGTTATAATCCTTTTTCACTGTGTCAATGGCTATGAAATATATATATGAATTCAGCTTGGACTGCCCTTGGAAGCAGACGCGTACCGTAATTTTCCCAATTTAATGCGCTTTATTACATCTCACCGCGAGTTTTAAGGTACGAGTGTTCAAATTAGTGCGTGAACGCTAAGCGGAAAGGCTTTTATACCCTATATTTTATTTGCATAGCCGAGGCAAGTCTATTCCATTTTTTGTATCCATCCTCATAAATATTAGTGTAACTACACTGCTTTGAATGTGATTAATCGGTACCCACTGCAAAGCATCTGATTGCTTGTTTGGGTACAAAAGTCAGCACAGTATGCATAAAACTGCTGCTGCCTTGTACTCAGAAAGCGGTATGACTTGCAGTTGGGCTCAGTTGTTATAATCAGTTTTTTTTGGCCCTAAGTGAAACCAAGGTTACCTCTGATGCATACCGGGTTATCACTTAGTGCCACTCTTTTCTCCTCGGAGGGGAATCGCTGTGTACATTCGCAATGATGAGCCTTTCTCTATTGTCGCTGAATTAACTAATCCTGAGTTTAATTACGTCTGGATTAGATTTAAACTTCATCAGCACATCATTTATTTTTGTTTTTTATACCGCAGCCTCAATATGTCTGACGCTGATACTGTATGTTCATTTGATTCATTATCCTCCAATATAGATAATATTTTAACCAAATCCCCTACTTTCGAAATCCTTATTGCCGGCGATGTCCATAACATGCAGTGGCTCAGACATTCTTCAACCATAAGTTCAGTGGAAGACATGTTGAAATATTTAGCGAGTCCTTTAACTTGAAGCAGTGAGCTGAAAATCCACCTTCTTTGCCTGATATAAGTGAACATAATTCTAATCTATTGGATCTGTTTCTAGCATCTCATCCTGACAAGTACTCAACGTCATTGTTTTGTTTCACCCCAATTTTCCGTATCATCACTGAAACCCGCCATTCAACTTCGTAAAAAGCGGCCGGTGTGGCACTATGATCAAGCTGATTGGGCCTCATTCAATAAATTCATCAGAGGCTTAGACTGGTCTCAGTGTCTTTCCTCGAGAGGTATTGAGTGCTGTACCAAAACCATTATCGACATCTTATGGTTCGGGATGCGCACCTTCATTTCGCACAAATTCAAAAATATTAAACCTAACCATACATCTTGTTTTAACAATGCTGTTACACAGCCACTAAAGATAAGGAAGATGCATATCAGGCATATAAATAGTGCTATTCAGCGGAATTGAGACAGATCTATAGAGATACACATAACACCTGCAGCGAGCGAAGTACCAATTCGACAACAGCATTAGACAGAAAATCTTTACTAGCCGAAAGAGTAGTAAGAGTTTCTGGTCTCTTGTTAAAACAGTCAAGAACAACTGCACTTCAGTACCGCCTTTAATTCACCACGGGGATGTGTACACGGAATCATTCGAGAAAGCCAATTTGCTGCAATATCTTTCTTACCGCCTTTTTTTCGCAAAGTCCTTCTTCTCCACCAACACGCAATTACAGGCAAAGACCGTTACATTTCCGTACAAGCGAGGTCTTCAAAGTGCTCGCAGGTCTCAGTGTGCCTAAGGCTGCTGGGTCTGATCGTATTTCGCCTCTGGTACTCAAGTGATACGCCTCATCTTTAGCTAAACCTCTAAGCAAACTATTTCACCTGTTCTATTCGACAGGAGCCTTTCCTTCCGCAATACCATAAAAAGGAGAAGCAAGCGATCCCTCGAATTATAGACCAATTTCCCTTACATCGATTCATTCGAAGGTTTCGAAATACTCAGCAACGCCCTATTAATGAAATATCTAGAAACTAATCACCTTATAAGCGATCGCCAATACGGCTTTCTGGAGATTTACTAATATTCCTTACCGAGCATTGGAATCAATGTTTCCATAATTTTAGTGAATCTGATAAGTTATCTCATTAGATATCTCGAAGGCCTTCTGGCATCCTGCTCGCCGTTCAATTCAAGTTATATTGGACGGAGTTACTTCTGACCGTTTTATAATCCATTCCGGTGTACCGCAAGGTTCTGTGATCTCTCCTACTCTCTTCCTCATTTTTATTAATGATCTACTAGCGCTCACTTTCAATTCTATTCATAGTTTTGCAGACGACAGCTCCCTTGATTTCGTGTACTCGTTCGAATCTATAGATGATTTCCGTGAGAATGCTACAGTTACAAACGAAGCCATATGTTCAGTTGACTAAACTATGACATCACAACAATACTCGCTGGGACCAGAGCGAATCGGGTCTTGTTTAATGCTTCCAAAACACAAAGCTGTCTATTATCACTCAAACGTACTGCAACACCCGCTCAGCCCATTTCCGTCGATGGAGAAGATACCTCGACCTCGCCATCTTTTAACATCCAAGACATTGAAATATCAAACAATCTTAGTTGGTCTGACCACATTTTTAGTATTGCCAAAAACTCATTGAAATACCTGGGCTTCTTGCAAAGATGCAAGAAATATTTTACTCCATCAGACATGGCGAAAATTTACAGGTCTCATATCAAGCCGAGATAAGATTATAGTTCCCTTATTTGGGCAGAGGCTGCAATCATTGTCCGTGTTAAAAAAACGTCCAAAAGAAAGGCTGGTGGCTTATTGGCGATGCAACTCTTGATTCCCTACAGCACCGACGTAATGTCTGTCTCTCTTTTATCGCTACTTCTATGGCTATTGCTCTGAAGAAATCGCTAGGCTAATCCCATGTAGAATTCTTTCTGTGCGCACCGCACGATCTGTAACCCGAGCTCACCATGAAGTTAAACTCGGCCGTACCATGAAATTCCGCGAATCCGTCATAAGCATGACAGAACGAATGTGGAACAGTTTTCCATCATCTGTTTTTCCCGTTAGCTATGGGCCGCAGGCATTCAAGCGCAATGTACACCGTCACCTTCTTGACTCAACTCAATAGTCCCCAATTCCCTACACCTTCTTCCTTTCCTGCCAAGGCTGTGCTACGGCGTCATATGGTATGCCCTGAGTTTGAACTTCATCATAAAAATATATATGCATATATATATATAATAAGTCTTGTCAATTGACTCTGGTAAACCTTTAAAGCGATAGATTGTCTGTAATTTTAAAACATTTTTTTATTATAATTCAAAATCTGTTTCTTAATTCTTACCAATTTATTACTGGAATGTGAAACGTGTGTCACTCAGACGCACCTCCAATGGATTTAACTGGAAACCAATTCTGAATCTCTTCATGCAATGTACTTCAAAACTACTTTACAAGCCCTGAAGAGATGTAAGCCAATTAGAACGAGATAAATTAATCAATATACTTTATCCTTCTATGAATACTGAAATAAGCCGCTGTTATGAGTACTGAATCAACCCTGAAAAGATACTCAAATAATTTCAGCGATAGAATAAAAGAATAATGATTGTTGTGGTAACCCCTGAAATCGTGATGACAGGGCAAGCACGTAGTTTTTTACACACTGGAGAATAAGTGTGTATTGAGCATCTGTTTAAGAGATTTCTCTTCTTAGTATACACTCGCCGATAACAATGACACACCCAAATATAACGTTTTATAAATTTCTACAAAATTACTGCAATCAAAACAGAAAATATATTTGTGAAAATTAGAAACATAAAATTCTCCAGATAAATCCACGTCAGTTTTACAAAAGTTATGAAAGTGAACAAATTTAGCAAAACTCAAATTTGTAAAGAATTTTTAAGTTTTTGAAAGTCAAGTTGTATGGACTGAACATACCAGGAAACAAGCTAATTTTTTCAATTTGATTTTCGAAGCCAATTCTTCATACACGCAAATTTTACATCGAGTCACAACATACCAGCTAAAGAGTATCGTAATGTTATACATATGTGCATTGTAGGTGGTGGTAAAGTTATTTAATTTCAGATTAACGCGGGAATTTGCACAAGTTGGAAAATTACCAATTAACAGACTTGCAAAACAGTTTATACAAATTATTCCAAAAAATCAACACATGCAATTTGCATCAGGTTTTTCACGCGAAATTGTAGAGATTTAGTATGATTAAGTTATTTCAATTATAAGCGCTACTACAAATTGTATTTTTTAACAAATGGTAAATTAAATTTTAATGATTTAACGTAAATAATTTATTGATATAAGAGTAGATTGAAAGCATGCATATCTTTTATAGGGAAATTATTCCTTATTACCGCTATAGGAACCATTTTAATTTAACCCTTAAAGATTACCAATGGGTGCAGTATACCCAGACGAAATTCTAAAAAACGTAAATTTATTTCACTGTACTCATATAATTTTTGACTGCGAAATAGATGAGATTGCTTGAAACATGTTTAGGAACAAACGGTAAGAATTTTGGATAGGATGTATTAAACCCATGTCTGTCCTTTGTGTAAGTTATATTTTTAAATTATTTTACAATGGCTACCGTTACTGTGAATGTCGATGAAGTATTTAAAATACTATTGGCATATGATGAGAGAATTTATGATGAAAATATTTTTGGAATTGAAAGTTACAGTGATGAAGATGAACCGATCATAGAAACTTTGGATAAAAGCGATGAAAAAGAATGTATATATTACATTAAGAATCTAAGTATGAGTTATGGTAGAACTCTTTGACACTCAGGAAATGATAGGTTTTATCAGACCTTGGAGGAAAATACTTGCTTCGTCCAATTTGTAAAGACTGTAAAAAGCCAATATGCTTTAAGCATAGAACTCAAACTTGAACTCAAAAATAAAACCGAAGAATGCTGTTTTTTTTCACTTAGAGTATATATTGTATTTTTAAGGTATTTTGATATATTATCTTCTAAATAAAATACAAAATTAATATTGTTTCTATACCTGGTAAATTATTTTTATTATTTCTTAAGAAACATTGCAATAAATGCAGTCATTTCGTTAAAAATTTAAGTAGTTAAGTAGTTTACCATCTTATATATTTAACTAAGTTTATTATTTTGTATCTAAAATTGATTAGATTAATTAAACAATGAGAAAAAAAAGTATAATATCTTATTTCATTATGTAAGCTTTTGGCAATTTTAGTAGGTGGATGTCACACACACACAGTTTGTAAATGTGGGTGGTTAAAAAGTATATGTGCCCACAAAAAAGCCAGTAAAAAAGTTAACAGAATATATTCGTGAATACTTTTACAATATTAATTGCGATTAACTGCTTGAATCCATTGCTTAATTAAATAATTATAAAAACAAGGGTGTTACTCTTCTAGGTACTCCTTTCATTATTTCATTTGTAATATTATTCAAAATAAATATATGACAAAATACCACAAACATTATTTGTAATATTTATTCATTTACTATTCTGGGGCATTCTGATATTATGACTTCGTACCCAAAAATATTTTTTTTTAAGAAGGCCCTAACAGCAGAACAGAATACACCAAAAAATGTTGGCTTTCTATCATAAGAAAGTGAGTGTGAGATCTAATGTCATAACATATTATGGGGTAAAAACATTTATTTCATTCTATCATATATCGGATTGTTTACTAAACATTTTTAGCTCTTGAGTTAATAAAGTGCTTCATGTATCATCTAATAAATATCCTCGGATCATATAAATTTCCTATTTGTCTGATTTTATATATTATATTAAATAAAGGCTATAAAATATTGCTCAAATAAGACTTTGTCGTACTGAAGCAAGTCCTTTTAATGATAATTGCTTTTTTTTCAAAAAGAAGTACGAGTATGGGCTGTAGATCTAAGATTTGTGTTGAATTTGTAAGCGAAGTTAGGTGTTTTTTCTTCAATTTATTCAATCTTTTTTGCTTTGGCAAGAGCAGCATGGAACCAAAATAGTCCTTTAAATAAACAAAAGTTTTTTAATAAAAATCTGTCAACAAATTCATATAAAATTCCTCTTATTCACATTTTTTATATAGATATAAATATAATAGTATTGTTGTTAAAACTCACACTACTCTGTCTTGAAGTGGCTCATATTTCTTTGCTGGCATCTTTAGCTGCTGATAAAATTATAACCCAAATTATATGAGAATCAGTTTATCCCAAAATATGTAGTGCCCGGAAATATCCTCATCAAGGGAACATTAGCTTTGATTAACATTTAAATATTGTTAAAAGCGTGGCTTTTTTCAGTTCATTATTTAAAACACAGTATTTCACAGTATTTCACAAGCAATTATCAATCAACTCTACTTTAATTATCACTAATACTGTACTTCAAATTATCGCAATCCAAATCGAACACTTTCTCGCCTGTTTACTGCACTCACTTCACTGTATAAGATAAGGTTCACCACTGCCGCTGAATTTTTATTTTATTCTCTACAAATTGTCCAGAACCTTCAAGAAGATTCTATTCCAGAAACATCGATTCTCCGAACCTAAAGCTGTTCACTGTCCAAACCGATAAATATCGCTTGTCCTTTTCTATTGCAACTATCGATGAGCACTCGATGAACTTCGATATCAGTACTTGGATAAATGTTTGTTTACTTCGTAACCTCATCAATACGAAAAATATTTTTTTTTTACATTTTGGATTGTTGGTTAGCAAGGTTACACAATGGTTCAGAGATATAACAATACCCTGGAGGAATGGATTGATAAGGGTTTGAGAAATGAAAATCTTCTCTTGAATTTAGGGCACAAAAAGAACGACGGTTCACCCTGACGATTTATAAGGTATTGCTCATAAATCCCAACCGAACACTCTCACAAAATTTAGAATTGTTCCCACAACCTTTTCTACCCGCTTCAAGCAATTCATCTAGGGGATGTGAGCCAAAAATTCTATATAGTCTTCCGGAGAGTGCCGAACACTGATAGGGAATGTGAATAACCGTTTCGGATTCCTTTCCGCATCCTTTATATACAGGTTTGTCAAAAAGTCCCATCCTGTATAGGCGACCCCTGACTCCAGTAAGAATTGACACTAGAGTTTTCAGGGTTGGCTTGGTTGGTTAAATCTAAATATTGTTTTCATTACATTTTGGGTTAGGTTTACACGACAGTGTAAAGATAACTTCAAATTTTCCTCGATTTGCTGCACAGCTTGACAGCTACCGTAAACTCAATATTCGAACCAACTCTATTTTCTTTTTTTCTGTATTCAAATTTCCAAAATCCTTAAATCCAGATAAATGCTAATATTGCTACTGTCTACCTCTATAATAATCCTGGAGCCGGCATTTTATACACCTTGTTGAATATTTTCTGATATTTCGAGAATCTATCCTTTCTAATTATCCTATCATAAATAATTTATTACATTTGCCTAAGAAGGCTTCTTAAAGGAGCCCATAATGATCGTGCGAGATGGAATTTAATTTGACGGCGATCATTACAAGAAGTTTCTTTCTAGTTCTTCCTGAAAGGTCATCTAACCAAAAACGTCTGTGTTGACAATCGGCCCAACCTAAAATGTTAGAAGTGTGGTCTTTTGGTTGAATTCCGATTTTGGCGGGGAAGCCTCGGAAACTGTAGCAACAGGAGTGAACAATCTGCTACATCCTGGCAATTTTTTGACTGCAGTCGATTGTCTGTAGTCTGTGGTGCCATTCAAAACTTAAGATGAATTTTCTTATTGATCCTACGGAATTACCGTAGAGCATAGGTCATGACAGACAATCATCATTCATAGAAGTTTAATGTACCGCAATTTAATTCCAAGTTACCAAACTTCGGAGTTTATTTAAATAGAAACGATATTCAAACAAGACTAAAACTTATAATTGGTGAAAGACCAATAATATTATACCTGCTATTGATGAAAGGAATAGTGACATAAAGTGAAAATCCAAAGTTATGTATGTTAACGTCAAGAAGGGGTTGCGCGATTTATTTCAGTTTTTATGTTTTATTCACTACTACTAAAGCTGCCCATTCTGAGAACTGGATTCTTTCTGTTTACAAAGTTTTTTTTTTTTAATTTATTTTATTACTTTTAATTTTCTTAACGTTATTATTTTTTTATTTTTTATTTTTATTTTATTTTCAAAAAACATATTTCATTAGAAAAGATCATCCTGGGATTTCCTGTTACAGACGGAGTCTTCGCTTTTCTATACATTTAATTGTTATGAAAACGCTCTCTCCTTCTCAGGAAGTTTCCAAATATATGTATGTATAGGGAAAACGCGAAATTTTTGTATGGAAACCCTACAAAGCAGTTACCGAATTTGTCCCAATTTTCGTACTTAAACCTAAAATTCTTTCAAAAGGCCGTGCACAAAATTTCATTACTGTATGCAAAGGCATCCTTGAATTATTGCGAGGAAGGACAAAGTGACAGACAGACAGACGAGCTTGGGAAAATCAAATTAACCATAATAATATTATTCGTATGGATGACAGATGAAATGACAAACTTAGTACATGCTATGAGATTTCATTTAGGCTATAAAAAGCAATTGAATTTTGATAGCAAAATCAAATCTGACAGTGTGCCATGCATACTTTAAACCTTACTACAGAATACTTTGAATATACGACATCCCTATATCAACGCCAAATAGTCGCCTATAGTCAAGTCTGTTTCGGGTCGGTGGAGCAAATTGAACATATTGCATGGTAATACAAGAGGGATATATTTTATCACAATTTTTATGCACATTGCGTTAGATTATCACTGTTAAAAATGCAAGCTGTAGCAGTATATTGAGTCACCTAGATAGCTGAAATACTGCGAACTGCTATTTTACGAAAAAGTTAGTGCTAATTACGTAAATAGGAAAAATTGGCAAACTCCTTATTTAGGTTTACATGCTAAGATTCGCATGTTGCACACACACTAAGTAAACACAGCCTTAATATAGTTATTACGCAGATCTGTACGTTATGTTCCGGGAATGTAGCCCCATAGAGGGGCAATTTAATTAAATCTGCGATTTATTACAATGTCAGCTGTTATATTATAATATAATGCGCATTCTTTAAAATTTTGTGCCCGTGAATAGTATTTACATGACAAATATCAGCTAGTGACTTTTATTGCTAATCTGAAGACGACTCTGCCTTAGCATTTCACAATTTTATAGTGAATTCTGAGCACAATCCATATTTCGTTTGCTTCACTACGTTGTGCTCTCTCTAAGAGGATACCAGAGAAAGTTCTCCGAGTCATATATGTATAAATCGTAACCATATCGGAATAAACAAGTCTCTGCATCGGAAAACAAAGCACTCGATTATATGGCCAATATACAACGCGGTTCCGCTCTATGTGCAATTACAAAAGTTAGATGGTACAGAAGTGCATCACTGCTAAAATATTAAGCAAGTTGAGTTTTCATGTTAGTTCATATTCACTTCCGTTCATACTGGTCCACTTTGGAAGTTTTATGATACCACATATCGCTTAGTTTCCAACCCGGAGATATTTGTACTGAAAACACTGCCAACCGACTCATGAAATTTACCTAAAATATGAAAAAATAAAAGAGGGACACTTCCTCTGATCTGAGTTGTATGCTATATACATGCTCCAGTATATCATAAAGAGTATGCAAGGTCCAAAGGAGGTTACCAAATCCCCAGTAAGTTTTTTTTCCCCGCTCTCATAAACAGCACCCCATTACTGGCAATAGAGCACTTATGAAAAGTTTATGAAAGACCGTTTCCTGACGTGTCCTTCTATGCTAGTGCCATGTTCCGGTTGTGCTACTATTATTCTCTGGGAGGGCTTGCAAAAGATGGAACAGTACCAGTAAAAACTGCTCCCGATACAGCCGGCAAGGAAAACTTCCAGTTTTGAAACTCTTTCGAATGTTTTTCCTATTTTACGTCTTCTTTAGGATTTACGAGCTTTTAAGGCAGTTGTTGTGAACAACAAGGACCAAAGTTATTTATGTAGGAGTTCTGATAGTGTGGGAAGATGAGATCCTGTTTAAAATTTATGCAACTGTTTTGGGTCCTCTGGCTTTCATTGAAATGAGCTTTCTTTCTGTTCAAATGGTCGACTAGATTAAATATGAAGCACGAATGACAAATTTGAAAGGACTTCAACAGATACTTGCAAACTTGACTCAAATGAAACTTTTCACCTTCCGCAGTTACACTCTTTTACTGACGTCCTTCAAACAAGTAAAAATCTCGACATTAATTGAAATGGAAATGTTTAGATCTGTCATGCAGTAGATGGTATGGCGCCTCATAGATGACAAAAGCAAGTGTCAACCGCACATGACATAAAACAAGAAGGACCTCTCCTGCTCTGCTGAGATTTTTCTGTTATAAATCTCTTTTTATGGCTGACACGCACTACACCCAGGCTTCCCAGCTTCCAAAGGAGATATTGGGAGGCCTAGCATGGATTCCATCAATTTCTTATGCCACACTTAATCTCGTACGTACTCAAGGCTTTAGGATTCCTTGCGAACGTCGCATGGGGATACCTACAATGAATTTAAGGAGCAAAGTAGAAGCTTAAGAATGGCATTCAGTTGACTTCAGAGCACATGATATTTTCCTGCGAATGCGGGTGTGACCTGAATTTTGTGCTATTTGCCTTGATTTAAGTGTTTTTGTTTCCTCCTCATAACACTGAAATTCTCCTGTGAAGTAAAACTTCAGCTTTATTTTATTTCTGGCACTTTTCTTGGCAGTTACGTGTACAGTTTATTTGTAGATGCTGTTAGTATATCACTTGGATAAAATTTTACAATGTGCACAATTGCACCGTGCTTTAGGAAAATATACGTCAGCTCAGTAGCTACTACGTATTTCCTTTGAACACTGGAATGAAATTTTCTCTTGCAGTAAAATGCTGATTTCTTTTAATTGTGTTTACGGTCGCTCGTTCCCGTTTGGCTCAAGTTTTTGCGATTGTTATTGATCGGTCTCCGTTCTTCCAAATTTTAAGCAATTTGTACAAAAAAAATAAAAATCCTCGGTGCTCGGTGTAGACTCTTTAGTGGAAGACGTTGTAAGGACACAGCACAAAGTAAGTGTGGAGGTTATGAAAGTTGGGAATGCCAACATGCATGAACGTTAGTTCATAAAATCCTTTCTAAGTATATTTATTTGAGAATTCCTTATTTCAATGAACTTTGTACTAGATAAGTATGATATTAGTGTTAATTATTATCCTTGAAGCCATTCCAAACTCTACAGTATGATATACCCAAATAAAGCGTAATTTAGTGTAGGTACTCTATTACTGTTTAAAATCAGTTAAAATACTTTAGGCTGCAGAAGTAACGATATGCGTTATATGTCACAATCATCAAAATAACATCCGTCCAACATTTCTTAACAATTGCCAATCTAAGTTTTTACAAACAAGCAATATAATTTGACCAGAAATTCCAAAAAGCGTGTGGTATACATCATTTTTACGGTTTCTCGGAAATTAGAGCACATATTTAAATAGGGTGCTCTCCACTTCTGTTGCCCATAAAACTACCTTCAAAGCACCTTTAATCTTCGAATAAGTATTGACAACTGGAAGTTCCGAAAAAATATTGAAAAATATGAAAAAAATTTTGATTTTCTTATTAGAGGATAATTATTATTAAATTGGTACACAATGGTAAAAAATTCACATATACCAAATTCACTGAAAAATTGTAATACTAAAAAATCAAAACAAACTTAAATTAAAAATTGGAAAATGAAATAATTTTCAGAAATGTGAATAATTTTTTTTATATTTTAAATATATATAAAAACTACGTCTTACTGTGTTCGTACACGCTATTTCTGAAACCGCTCAACTGATTTCAATGAAATTTTGTCAATATGTATGGTAGATTTCGGCATGAAAGATAGTATAGTTTTGAACACGATAGATGGCGCTGTTGTAGATAACAATATATTTTTTTCTTCAATTCTTTACTAAAAAGAATTTTCTCCTTTCTTTTTTCTTGGAATACAACTTATTTTTCTTGTCATATTTAAAAATAATTATTATTTTGAGCGCCATCATGTTAAAAAATCGAACTACCTATATCACATAAAACTACCAGCATAGGAATGCATTCAATAAACTAAGACGGTGTATAACGGATCACTTAATATCAAAATTCTGAGAGCAGTACCGAAAGTAATGAAAGTACCGAGTACCGAGTTCGGAGTAACGAGTAGTATATGCTTCCCATGTAACGAATCGTTGATGGTACCGAAATCTAATGATTTTCCTCAACACTACCCACAACGACTTCACAAACAAGAAAAGCAAAACCGGTCTGATGAGAAAATGGAGAAAAAAATATTTGCTAACAATCTGTAAGAAGAAAGTCATTTGAAAAGCAAAGAAAAAGTCTTATTAGTCCAGCACAACACAAAAGAAAAAGTTATCCAAAGGTAAAATACTAAGAAGAAAAACAAAGGAAACAACTAGAAACAGCAATATTGAAAGTAAGAAAAGGGAAGAAAAACACGAGAAAAACTAGCAGTGAAGTTCGGCAATTGACAATAATGTTCAGTCTACAATGCATGGTTAAACCACATCGTCAAAACGATATCGTTTGCTGAAGAATGCATATAAATACACGAAATATGTAAGTAGTGGTAAGCTGCTAAATTAAACAGCTGTTGAACTGTCAATTATCATAAATGTAATTGCTTCCCCGATTTCACTGCAGAATTACACAAAAGGAAGTATTTGGTCTCAATAATTTATACTATAATAGAGTAAACTTAGTAAACTAAGAAATTGCTTGGGACAAGTCGAATAATATAAAATATTTCTTTCAATACTGAAAGTACAAGTTCCAGTTTACAGCTGTTTTGTTCTAAATTCCCCTACATGGTTCTAAATTATGCTGAATACACCTGAGGTATTACTATATCGTTTTTGCTGATTAACTACTACACATAAGCTCGTGCTCATGTCGTCAAATGAATGAGAGAGTAGTGACATTTTTGCAAGCATAAATTTTCAAATGCAAGAGTGGGAAGCAAACACAAAAATCCATATCGTTTTATCGACGTGGTTTAACCATGCATTGTAGATTGGGCATAAGAACCGCATCACATTAAAAATAAATAAATATTAGGTATAACGAAAATAATAATGTTGCATAATTTATATAAATAAAAATGAAATGCTGTTCATTGGTATTCACATCACTTGAGAACGGCTGAACCGATTTCGCAATAAGGATTTTAGGGATAGAAAAATTGGAATTGGCAATCCTTTCTTGGTGTTGCCATACCAAACTATGGTTTTTCACTATATATGTACTTGGACACTGCCTAAGTATGCGACAACGTGGAAATGTCAAATATTGTACACGGCGTTTACATAGAAATTGCAAATACAATTTCAAAAATTACCTAAATCGGGCAACCCTGTTGTTGCCATACAAAATTTTGATTTTTCACTGTACGCGTAATTCTTTTTTGGTTTTTTTCATTATGGTTCTGGAAAAGTATGCACGAAAAAAAATGTTAAGTGATTCCACGGTCAACGCCAGCCGATAAGTTGAACACATGGATATGAAAAGACACTCAAATTAAGTATCAACATGCATGTCGAGTTGCAAAAGAACCAATCTGGAGAAATATTTTCAAAATAATTACTGGACTTTGGCAATGGCAAAATGCCCGTTGACATTTCGACTGGTTGCATTATATTCCCCGTTGATTTTTGCCAGTGCACAGAATCAAAAATAAAAGTTATCCGAAATGTGTTCCCAAACATTTCTTAAAATTACAAAAATCATGTTTGATTGAGTCAATACAGCACGGCTGCGAAAAACATTGATGTCGACAAATTAATTTTTTAAAATTCAAAGTGAAATTGCTGGCGAATTGATGACGTTCAAATCGGTGAATTACGTTACTAGTTAAGATGATGTCGTCAACTATTCAACGGAATTTTTAAAGTCGTTGGAAGTGCTAGATTGCCGCCTCACAATTTCCAATTGAAAGTCGGGTCGGTAATCATTATGTTGCGAAATATCAACCAACCACGTCTTTGTAATGGACATCATCGAAAAAACAATTCTAAAAAGATAGTACAAAGGAGAAGAAGTTTTAATACTATGCATCCCAATGATTCCAACCGACATTCCATTCGACTTAAAACGCTTGCAGTTTCCGGTGCGGCTTGCATTCGCAATGCAAATAAACAAATTACAAGGTCAGTCATTGAGTGTTTGCGGCATTAACCTTGAAAATTCATGCTACTCGCTGGTATGGTATGTCACTTGTTCCGGAGTCGGAAAACTATCAGCTTTGTTTATTTATGCTCCAGACAACAACAAAATGTCGTATATCATAAAGCATTGCAATGAATATCTCCTCATATTGAATATCCATGGCCATCGTTAGTAGATACAATGATCACTCAGAATTACGTTTTTTTTTCTACTTTTCACTTTGTTTACGAATTTTTAATAGCTCTCTACAAATTCACAAAACGATCACAAATGAATTTATTGAAATTTTGCCAGAACAACGTTTGTCGGGTCAGCTCGTAAATGTATATTTTTTTGGGTAAAAAGTAAGAATGCGTAATTATAATCTAAATCTTACTGACAACACTGATTTCAATTACAGATTATTATCTGTGGCGCCGAATACAACATTTTTGAGGCCAGCCCGTCCCTTTAACTCGTACACGAATTTGTCTGTCTGCATATTTCTTTATTACTATTTTCGACACTCTCGTAGACCCACTTTTCGTCATTACGGCGAGCTGAAATTTGGCACACAAGTGCATGTCGCATGACAATTGAATCTATCAAAATTTGAACCGGAAATTTCCATAGAATACCCGGAAAATCGGGAAAAATCATTTGAAAATTTGGTACAAATTTGATTAGTGATATATCCGTTTCAGGAAAAATGCAGAGTTTTCCGATTTTTCCCGAATTTTCCGACTTTTCCGGAAAAATTTTCGGTAAAAAAGTTTTCTAAGTTATGCAGGATCAAGTTCCCTATCAACTGGCATCAATACTTTCTGTCCGACAATGTTGAAAACTTGCAGAAAAAATCGAGGAAAATTCATGTAAAACGCTTTTCCGGAGTTTTTCAGACCAAGGAAGCGTTTGAGCGTTTGAGCTTTTTGCAACCTAAGACAAAATTGTAGAGCGAAATGAGTTGCATAAAGTTGTTCTTGTGGAAAATTCCATGGAAAACCCGGAAAAGCGGAAAAATCATCGGACAAATTTTCATCGATATGATTAGTGATAAATCTGTTTCAGGAAAAGTGCAGAATTTTCTAATTTTTCTGGAATTTCGGGATTTTTCCCAATTTTCCGGAAAATTTTCCCACAAAAAAGTTTTATAAGCTATGCGGAAACATTTCGTTTCCGTCCTACTGGCATCAATACTTTCTCTTCAACAATCATGAAAACTTGCATTAAAAATCGAGGAAAATTCATGTAAATTTTTAAAAAAAATTCATAGTAATAGGAAAAGTCTGTGGAATGCATGGAAAATCGGAAAAATTCAGTAAATCAGTGTCTTTTCAGCCGTGATAAAATTATTTTAAAATATCTCCACGCAGCACGTAATAAAAATTTAGTTAACGTGAAAAAGGCAGAAAATAAAATAAGTAAAAAATGAGTTTTTAAACAAAACTGAGGCCAAGCCGCATGAAAAAACAGAAAATAAACTTTTCTTCACACACAGAGGTGGACTCAGATTTTATTCGCTGACAATCACCCATATATTTCAGTATGATCAATCAGAGGTAATAAGTGATTTGATTCATGAAGAGAAAGAATATTCTAGAGATATGTCCCAATCAAAAAATCTGAGTCCACCTCTGTGTGTGAAGAAAAGTTTATTCTCTACTTTTTCATGCGGCTTGCCTCAGTTTTATTTCAAAACTCGTTTTTCACTTATTTCATTAAGATTATTTTTCATTTTTTAAAGCTTTTTAAAATTTACTCCTGCTATAGGTAGGTACATCACACATACATAATATTCACTAGTCATTAAAAAAGAAACGATTCGGATATCGTCCTAAATAATTCAAAAGTTTTAAACTATTTAAAAACTATATTAGCGATGTGCTCATAAACAAAAGAAATGCCGGTTTTTAAAAGCATAACAAATTCAATATTTTTTGTTCTTTCAAAGATACAAAAAAATTCAAAACTCCTAAGATACAGGCAATTAAAAAATTAATTCAACAATATAAAAACTTAAATATGGTCTAATTAATTAAAATAAAAAATTGGGAAAGAAATTTAGCTAGATTTTTTGGAGATCCGAAAAAGAGGAACAAGAGTAGATTGTCAAATTATTCAATCCGCGATTATTTTGAATTTTGGCTCTTTTTATGGTTAATTGTAATCTTTGATACAGTTTATTATTTTACCACTAGCAGTTGAAGTTTGTGCTTTGGTGACCTGTTTCTCCTTTCCTATCTACATATATACTTATAACATCTTTGTTTTGGTTGCCGGTTTCATTTTTCAGGATTTCTGAATTATGTTTCCCTGATTGGAGAAATCATTTGAATTCTTGAGGATTTATTTGCTCACAGTAAAAAATTTACACAATTGCTGCCATGCCACAAAGCTTAGATGTTTTTCCCTAAAATGTAGGGAATATTCCCTAAAATGTAGGCATTATTCTCCTAAATTTTAAGGGATATACACTAAATTTTAGGGAATATTCCCTACATTTTACGGAAAAATACCTAAGCTTTGTGGCAACAATTTGTGGATTTTTTACAGCGTATGAGCGATTTCTACTGATATAATTTCGTCACACTTGTTACTGATCTATATAGACACACATATATGGTTCAAACAAGATATATTACTATTGGGAGATTGATCGTGGAGTTTCCTTATGTTGATGTTTGACATTTGGCATACTATACATAACATCGCTGCTGCCATCTATATGCGAATTATATTAATAATTTCGCCTGATTTTATAAAACTAAGTCTAAAACTGGTTGCACCATATAAAGTATGCTTAACAGTATTAATCCTGATGTGATATGTGTAACCCTACAACTCTTACTATCATGCAACATGCGCTTAAGTATTTTTTGAAAAATATTCTGATATATCTAAGGCAGACAGAATAAATCAGAAAATAGTTATAGATAAAATTGGGAAAATAGGCTCTGATTCTGGCATTATCCTCTGGTTTGTATCTTTTTTTTTTAATCGTCATCTAACTGTTTTAATTAATGGATTTTCATCAACTCTATATACGTAATTCTCGGGTGAACCTCAAGGCTCGATTCTTGGCCCACTTCTCTTCTTATGTTAGTGATCTCTTCAATAAATTATGCTTATAACTCTTAATAGCTTGGCGCGCGAGCCCCTTTAGACAGCTTTCTTCCCACAAAACGTAGATTCCAGCTGTTTTATTTTGATCTTTTTAAGTTATTTTAATTAGCTTTATTTGTTATCTTATTTCTTACATTTAACTTTTATTATGCTTATTTTTACTTTTATTTCGCTTAATATTAAACTTTTAGTAATTAATAGACCTGCTCTTTATTGAATTTTTGTTTTATCCTCTTAGACTTTCTTTGTATTATAGAGATTTGTTTTGCTTCCATTTCTATTATAATAATTCTTTGAACTTAACGTTTTCTATATCTTAAATGCTATTTGAGCTACTTATGTATATTATTTTGTAGTTGTTTTTGATCTTCTTTTTAATTATAGTTTGCATTAGTTTAACGGTAGTAAGTAAGTGGAATTATCTCTTTTCTATCGCAATAAGCACATAATTAAGTTCAGTATTAGTGTAGTGGAATTAAACTCCCACAGAATCAAAATTATACCTTTGAGATGGGACAGAATTTAACTTCTGTATGGGATGTAGAAAACAGAATTAGGCTTCTGCGAAACAGATAGGAATTCTCCAATTATGCTTTGAAATCAAGTATGGAGTGATCAGATTTAGCTGTGAACAAAAATGGTAACGACATTAAATTTCTTCCAGCCATTATAGCTCAAAGTTATCAGATTTTTTTCTTGTTTCATCCATAAATTCGCTAATTTCGAATCGTATTTTGTAAAGTCAGAAACACTTCCAGCCTCAGGTCGCTTTTGTGCTTCCTCGCAGCTGGATTCAAGGGTTGCCTCAGAGAATTGAAAAAAAATAACACCACCCCGGCTCGATCCTATCATTGTTATTTCAACATTAAAAGTTTTAAGGCTAGCTGGTCGGGCTTAAATATGCCGTTCACTAGGTATAGTTATATGCGTAGATTTCACGGAATATTTTCATTTTTATCATTGGTGATTTTTTATTTTTTCTTAGGAGGATACAAGTTTTTTTGGCAGAACTATTCTGGTTATAGGTAACGAAATTGTGATTATCTACTATTTAATCATGGGACCTCTAAATAAAATTCGGTCAAATAATTACCAAAATTAAATAGTCCTATAATGTCAATACAGAATATCGACCAATTTTCTGTAAATTTGTGAATGGAGTATCTTTAACTTTGATGAAATTTCACAAGAAGGTTGGCTATATAGAAATTTTACAGTATTGTAAAAAGTATTTCTTTGAAAACTTGTTTGTTGTGATCCATTTATGACTGAGATGCGATAATTTTAAAAAAAAGGGCCAATTTTGCGTGGTAGGTGTAACTTTAAAAATTTATATCTCAGAATGTATACTGATCACATCTCCATTAAATAAACGTTATTTATTTTAATCAAGGTCCTTTTTCTGGAAATTTGCTTTCAAGGATAATGGATATTTTAGTTATCCTGGAATATCTGCGGAGTCTCGATATTTTCCTGTTTTTCTTTTTTTATATATATTTATCCTTATTGAAGCTGTGGAAAGGAGAAAATTGAAATTCTTAAAGTTTGGATGGGGGTATTTTTTTTATTGTAATTCAAAAAACATTGAACGAAACTTGAATGAAGTTTGGTGTGTGTTCGATAAAAAAGTAGGATGAAGTATGCTAATGTATTATTTGGGGTGTGTGATGACACTTTCTTTGAGACTCCTCTCTCTCTAAAATTATCTCAAATTTACGTTTGAAATTTCTTCGTTTAATGGAAGTGTAGTCACTAAGCTTATAAGTCCTTTCATGGATACCGAATCAAACTTGAGCGCTGGTTCTAAAAAGGAAACTTCATAATTTATAACCATTAGATTAGATTTGTGAAGGGGTGTATAGGCGTTAGCCTCGCAATCACTGCGACCTGAAAGATCTATTGTGAGTCCCCGTTGAATTTGCTCAATTTATAGGTTTATACTGTTAATAAAGTATGGAACCATTCTGGGCTTGAGGTTCCATACATAACTTGGTGGAGGAAAAGCATGTTCAAGGTGGAGTAATCTCCGCCTGGCCAATGCTTTGTAGTTGCAGAGCAAGTGCTCCGAGGTTTCGTGAGCATCCTGACAGAAGCGGCAGGATGAAGTCTCCGCCAAACCCAGCTTGTTTAGGAGATACCTCAAGGGGTAATGGCCTGAGAAGAGCTCAGTGATCAGCTCTGTTCTTCTAAGGAGTAGGAGTTCTTTAGATTTTCCGCCAGAGGTGTCGATATACTTTTTTGCCTGACGAAGTCCTTGTAGCCTTTCCCAATACAGGGATTTTTGTTTATTCCCCCAGTTATTTAGGGTAGCTTTAAGGTAACACTTTGAAGTGTCACAAAATGGCTCTGGTCCGACAAACTTAGTTTTCGCTCCTCTTTTGGCTAGGCCATCCGCAATTTCATTGCCTTTGTGGCCCTCATGTCCAGGTAGGAGTTTAAGGTCTTGAGGGTAGCTTGACTGTCCGAGAGGATATTAATGGTTGAGCCATTTATGGCTCTTTTAATGCAGGTATTGGCGCATTCTTCTATGGCCAATACCTCGGCTTGGAGTACGGTAGGGGTAGAGCCTAGAGCCTTTGATATATGGCATCTGGGGCCGTATACACCCAACCCGACCCCACTGTTTGCTTTTGAGCCGTCTGTGTACCACACCATCGATCCTTGTTGGAAGGACGGTTTAGTGGAGCGCCATTGTTGTCGGTCTCCAAGAACCACTTGGAGTGGTCTTACAAAATCCACTCTGGGTGTGATTATATCAGATATTTTCGTCACTTGCTCGAAGCATATCTGTTTTAATATACTTAAATGGCCAACCAGATCACCTGGCTTTAACTGTTTCTCCGTTTGTACTCTAATAGCACTGGAAATCGCTTCCTTTTTCACCTGCAAGTGCAGGGGTGCAAGGTTTAATAAGGCTTCCATGGCTGCTGTAGGACAGGTTCTCGTGGCACCAGTTATTCCTAGACAGGCAAGCCGCTGTGTTTTTTGAAGCAGAGCCTCAGCCGTCTTTTGATTAGTTTTTGGCCACCATGCGAGAACCGCATAGGTAAGCATGGGTCTAACAACCGTGGTGTACGTCCAGTATATCATTTTTGGCTTCAGACCCCATGTTCTGCCAATGAAGCGACGACACGTGTAGAGAGATCGCATCGCTCTATCCGTCACTCTGGACAGATGAGAATTCCAGGTAAGTTTCTTATCTAGGGTTATCCCCAGATATTTGACTTCGTCTGAAAATATCAATTCCGTATTATCAAGAAGAGGAGCCGTTAGTGAAAGCTTCGATCTTCTTGTGAACGGAACGATTACCGTTTTGTTGGAGTTTATGCTAAGGCCTTTGTTTAAACACCACGTGCGGACTTTGGAGAGGGCTATTTGCATGAGGTCAGATATGACTTGATCATGCATGCCCCGTATTGTAACTACTAGGTCATCCGCGTAGCCTTGAACTATAAAACTCGAACTGGTCAACTTCTCTAGCAGATCATCAATCACGATCGACAATAAGAGTGGAGATAGAACTCCTCCTTGTGGGCAGCATTTTGCTGCGGTGATCGTGACTGAGCAGTTCCTTAGATCTGGTTATCCTCCTGCTTCTAAGCATGGAGTCTATCCAGTTTACCGTGTAGGGCTCAATGCCTTTATCCTCGGCAGCTGATTTAATTGCATCGAAGGAGGTATTATCGAAGTCTCCTTCTATGTCCGCAAATGCACATAAAGCCACCTCTTTTGCTTCGAGCGCTTTTTCGAGTTCTTTGACTAGTGTGTGAGTGGCAGTCTCAGTAGACTTGCCAGCTTGATAAGCGAACTGCTTAGAATGAAGTGGTGATTTAATCAGAATTTCACTTCGAATGTGTAGGTCTAGGATTTTTTCCATGGACTTAAGCAAGAATGAAGAGAGGCTGATGGGTCGGAACGATTTAGCTAGAGAACTAGCTCTTTTTCCTGCTTTAGGTATAAATACCACCCTGACGTCTTTCCAACATTGGGGAACGTGCCCTAGAGCGTAACTGTCTCGAAAAATGTTTTGCAGTGGAAAGAATATTTCTTCAAAACCTTGTTGTAGTAAGGCGGGAAAAATGCCGTCTTCTCCAGCAGATTTAAAGGGCTTAAATGTTCCAATGGCCCATCTAACCTTGTTAGGAGTGAAGATTCTTCCCGCAATGCTTTTGCTCCTGTTAGAGACTCCGTGCTTGTCCACCTCAATCGGGTCTGGAGCTATTATTCCTTGATCGGGAGTGAGAGAGTCGGGAAAATGAGTTTCTAGTAAGAGTCTGACGGTTTCCTCGCAACTCTCGGTGTTGTTCCCATCTTCCTTTTGAAGTGTTCCTATACCATTCGTGTGATCCTTCGAAAGTACCTTATGGAGCCTGATAGCTCCGGGCAATTGATCTATGCCATCGCAGAAGGTCCGCCAGGTTCTTCTTTTGGATCTCCTTAGTTCCGTGTTATATTCCGTTAGAGCATTTTTATATTCCCCCCAGATGCCAGAGAGCTTAGCTCTGTTGAATAGTTTCCTGACTTCTTTGCTTTTCAAACTCAGTTCCCTATTCCACCATGGTACCTGCCGATTGCAAGTCTTTTGTTTCATAGGGCAACTGTGTTCGAATGAAGTCATTACAGCCGCTTGAAGTTGCGTAGTGGCTGAGTCTAGCTCCTCAGTCGTGCTAATGCTACCGCCGGGAGAGTCAACTACAGCCTTAAGGTGTTGTCGATAGAGTTCCCAGTTAGTTAATTTACGGATTCGGTACTCCTGACATGTGTTGAGTGTGGCATCTATATCGAACCTGATGTGTCTGTGATCTGACATGGAAATCTCGTTCGTGCTTATTTTTGTACTTATGAACATACTGGCAAGTGTTAGGTCCAAGACCTCTTGTCTAATGATGTTCATAAAGGTTGGTTTATTACCTCGATTTAGTATCTCTAAGTTGTTAGACAATATGAAATCGTAGAGGTACTCACCTCTGGCATTGGTATCCGTGCTGCTCCATAGCGTATGATGTGCATTTGCATCGTATCCAATAATGAAATGCTTTCCTCTGCGTTTACAGTAGTTTATGAGCCGTTTTAGCTCTGGGGGAGGTAATGAATCCGCTTCTCCAGGAAAGTAGACTGAGGTAACTACTAACTCGTGGCTACCTCCTGAAGTTGGTACCTCGACAACTGCTGTAACCACGGCCCTCGATATGAACTGTGGAAGAGGAATAAAGTTTAGTTTAGTGTTGAGCAGTAGTGCTGCCCTAGGATATTCATGTTCATTACTATATAATAACTTACATGATTTTGTGGGAAGTCCTTTGATGTGGCCTTGATGTACCCAGGGCTCCTGAATGAGCGCCAGACTAAGTTTCTCCGAGATAAACCTCCTGCACGTCTGATGCCGCTTTATCATGATGGAGATTTATCTGAAGGCAACTTAGGTGATCATTGGCCATGACTAAGATAGCTTTTTATGGCCGCTGTCAGCCTTGGTGGTGGATCCCTTAGGACCTTTGCTTTTGCCCGGCTTGGCACGGACAGGAGGGGGCTTATTCTTAGTTTTTATAGACTTCTTTTCGGAAGTCCCCGACTTGGGTTCTGCAGTTCCTGCTGCTTTACCAGGGCCCGCCTTTACCTTGACCAGAGGTTTACGCCTGCTGACTCCTGATGTCGAAGGCTGAGGACTGTCAGCCAGAGTTTTAATCTGACTTAGTTGGACAGACCCGAACTTAAACCCAAATGCGAATTAAGCCTTCCATTGACACATGGTCCACGGAGAGAGTTAGCTCTGTGACTGAGGTTTTTTGTACTCTGCGCAACACTATCAATTCAGACACGTTTAACCCCGAGTTCTGACCCTCGATATAATCGAGAATCAGATCCGTAGGGTCCTCAGCGCTGTTTGAAAAGTATCCCACAAGGACTTGTGGGCGAGGAATTTCACTTTCCTCGACCATCACAAGATTGGCTCCTTCCCAGGGCTTTACCTCCGCAACTACACCTTTCAGCCACGTCACGGTGTCTTGATTGGCGCAGTTAAGAACCAGCCACCCTGGTCTAAATGTGGAGGCCAGAAATCTTGGTTTTAGGGGATTTTGCTTTCTTGCCGCGATTTCTCTGAAGATAGCACCCTGTACGGACTTCAATTGATCCGCGTTGAGTGCCACCTCAGGATAACCGACGGGAAGAATACCCACTCGAACGCTCTCTGCAACCTCCTTATAGGAAGGCTGCTTACGCGAAGGCAAGGAGATGTGCTTCTTTGAAGGATTCTCCGTTGCTGCCTTGCTGCGTTTAGCACTAGGTTGCTCCACTTTAGGAGAAGAGTCGTCAGAGCGAGTCCGTTTTTTTAGACTCACCTCATTCCGGTGATCTATCTGAAATGCAGCAATCCTTCTAGCCTCTGCTTATGTGTGACCGTCTTTTAAAAGCCATTTAAACCTTTTTTGGCCGCGCCAGATAGCTTTGGCTTGCGCTCTTTGCAAATGGGAACTTCAGTGGTCCCGCTGTCCTGTTGGCTATGTTCTGGAGACCTGAGAAGGTCCTCCTCGTCTAGGGGGAGTGTATCCATCACATCACCATCAGATGAAGGACTTGTAATGTCCTGGATGTTGTAGGGGTCGCTAAACCCCGGATTGGATTTTTGGTACATTTAGAGGTGCACCTCCCTCAGATTTTATGGAATTACCAATTTTGTTCCTACGAGTATGCTCGAAAAGGTTAGTCCATCTCAGCAGAGCTGGCATGCCGAGAATAGGCTAGAGTTGAAAACGGAGGTCGCCTGGTATTCGGAGTCCATCGTTACAAGACACACTCACGCAGTGCCATTCATCCTATAGGGACGATTGTTTACACCTGGGATTGCGGGTTTTATCGAGTTTTCCTCTCTAGATCCGCCGTATTCAGTCAGGCAACCAGCAGCACCCCAGGGGATGCACACCAGCTGCCTGTGCAGGAACACCTCGGGCAGGATGTGACTCTTCATCACGTCTTGAGAAAATTCCTCCCCTGATGTAGCGTTAACGTAATTAAGCGCCTTATACTCACCATGTCCGCACCATACCTAACATGGTAGTTATTACGAGTGAAACGGTTTTTTCAGTTTGATATATACGTACATATATGTATGTATCTGAACATCTATGCTGTTTAGTCAAAAGTACATATCTCCAAAAATTACGTTTTGAAGTTTTTTATATGAAAAAGTTTGAAAAAAGTCTCTGTCGTTCTGTACTAACTACATATGTAACTGCAACTCTCTTCAAACAAAAAAAAAAGCGCACAGCTTCGTAGTTAGCGCAAAGCAAATTTTTGGAGATATGTAGGAACTTTTGAATAAACACCATAAATATATCAATAGTCATTGACATTGTATTTTGTTTGAATTTTTAGAGCTTTTGGATCTGAGCTATATTATTTTTAGTATCCTCTCGAACTTGAGCTTACTCTTTATGTTCTGTGAAAGATGCATTTGTTGACATATTTTATGATATGGAACGCTCTCAAATACTTCCAATGCCCATTTGATAGGATTAATCGACCTCTTTATACATGAATCCAAATGAATAGCTTCAAGTTATTATTAATAGTGGCAATAGATTTGTGCCATTGTAACTCTCGATTAGCCCTTTTCTCTGAAAGTTCGAGCTGCTGTCATTATGTGATCAATGTTTTTATCGATGCAATGTCGCTATCGCCTAAATTCAATTTAAAAAAGATCAGTTCTGATGTTCGAAATAAAATATAGCCTATAACACTAACACATACCTAATTATCAAAATAATTTCCCAGTTTTTTATTAGAAGTACAGATCCTAGACTCATCCTGCCATGTATGGACGCCTCTAAGTAGCCCATACACGGCGAACATGTTATCCAACTTGGTGTGCCACACATGACAGCTTTTTCTCCACACACTGTCAAACATGCTGTCCATCATCAGAACAGAAACACATATCAGGAGCTGCTAGAACTGTTAATTATTATCTTTTCTTCAATAGAGTTCACTCAAGATTCAAGAATGACGAACGCGTGACAAACATAACATACTCGTCCAACCGCTTGACACACTGCGTGTCACACCGTCAAACAGACATACACATGGTCAAATCTGCGTGACAAAATCGTTGTCCTACTCGAGTTGACCAACAAACGTGACGTAGTATGGGCCTCTTTAACGAACGGAGCATTTGAATTATTTATTTGTTCTACAAAGAGCTGATTTTAATTAGAAACTTTTCAACAGTCAACAAAACTCACATTACCAGTTATTTTATATTATTTGCCACATTAGCTCTAAAAACAAACAAACCAAAACAACTTCATAAGTAGAATTGTTCCTATATGTGTGTAATGAAACTCTCAGTTCTCAAATGACTTTATAGACTTTCAATACGTGAGCACAACCAAATCTCTAAAATTCAACACAACAGAAAATCGAATTCTCTTTCTACCTACCAAATAAGTTTTTGGTTTCACAAAATAAAATAACGAAAAAGAAGTCTTTCACTGTATTAAGCTACTGAAAAGGACCATTACCTGACAAATTGGTGCCATAAATATGAATTATCGCACCATGGCCAAGATACTGGTGCTTGTAGAAAATCCCCCTGAGGTCATATATTCGGGGCCTGAATATAAAACTCTTACACCTCAAATAGTGTTGCCACTACGTTAGTGGAGAGCTGAGATCCTCCAGGCAGAATACCGACCAACTTCGAGTATGACTGGATGTTTGGTTAAGATTCCAACCACGTCCATTGCGGGCCAAATGGGAATATTAAATTATATATATGTGTAAGTGAAAACGAAAACGAAGTATATCAGTCAAACTGAGGCATACTTAAAACGTGGCGAACATCGCAAGTAGATTCAAGTTCACTAAAATTCGGGCATTGTAGTAGGCTAGATAACAAACCATCAACTCCAACGCCATTTAATTTGCCATCAAGGATGAACCTTTGCTTCGATGTGCTGGAACTAGAGCAAATGATAGATTAAATCCCATCTTTCCACCTTCAATGCATATAATTTGAAAAGAAATTCCACTATCACAGCACTGATTTAATTGTCATTGGAAACGTTCAATATCCAAGTGGAAGGAAAGTTTCATGACATTTTAGATTTATAGCATTCCTGGTGAACTACCCTATACACAGAATCTCATGTGAATCGTGTAGATTTTGAATGATGTGGATGTGACACATACATACATATGCTTATCCAGAAGAAATTTCTGGGTGACAGGAAAACCCTGGATATGTTAGTTATAAACAAAAATTCTGAGGAAACTAAACAGTAAACCGAGCACATCTCAATTGATGGCAGAGCAGAAACTTTGCTTTTAGCTAAAGTACTTGAACAAACTGGTTGAATGACAGACACTGCTTTGCCAAATGATTGGAAAAGAGAAAAGGAACAGTGTGGAAGTCATGGGATAGGGTGGCTTAGTCAGATTAATGCCACCGTAATGGTGTTTCCTATTTTCATGAATCAAAGCATATAACCACATATACATAAATTCGAATGTATACAGACTTTTCAGTTCTCATAAAAGTACCCTTTTAATATAGAAACATGTGAATTACATTATGTAAGCTCTATGGTTTCTTCGTTCAGAGTTTCTGTTAAAGGTGAAAAATGTTTTGCAGTTCCAGAGCGAAATGTAAAGCTTGCAGCCATACTGATGTTATCCAGCAGAAAATCCGCTTAATGGAAGCATTTCTAAATGTGCTCCACATTTTCCAGGGGACCTGAACCCTTGATGTAACCTACTTTTATTTATTCCTCCCAGAATAGCAGACAAATGATTTAAATACACTTACTTTAACCTTTGAAATTATTTATGAATATAATTTTAATAAAAAGTGTTTGACTCATGGTTTGTTTTCTCTTCAAGTGTATTGCAGTAATTGAATGCTTGCTTTCATGAACATATAGTGACTAGCTAGCTACTGATTGTGATTAAAGCTTCATGAGTGTAGTAACAACCAGGTCACTACTCTTTTAATATGTTGAGCCCTAAAATTATACTTATGTAGGTGCCAAAGGAGATATTATTAAGTTACTGCCCGGCGATAATATTGATGCTTGAATGACCAGGGTTAGAGGTTGAAAGGGGTGGGGTGGTTACAGATGTATAATATCTAAGTTATCATATGACTCCATCGCGCGATTCCGTACATTGGGGTTTCACTCTGTGTCTGGATGTGTGGGTGTATGTCTGTCTGCATATGTGGGGAAGAGTGTATCTCTCTACGTGCGTCGGCAGTGCCAAAATATATAGAAAAGAATGAAATTTTTGTATGGCAGCCCTACGAAAGATTTCCCGATTGGTCTCATTTTCGAACCTAAATTTCCCCTTCTAAAAACTGCCCGTGTACAAAATTTCAGCTGTCTGCGTCAACGCGTGGGCAATGTCCAAATATATAGTGAAAAACTAAAGTTTTGTATGACAACACCAAGAAAATTTAACCTGATTTAGTCCATTTTTGAAATTTTATTTACCACTGCCATGAAAAGACCGTGTACCAAATTTTAGCTCTTTACGTCGACGCATTCCGAGGCAGTGCCCAAATATAAAAATAAAAACTGAATTTTTGTATGGCAACCCTAAGAACCTGTTGCCCGGTTGGTCCCATTTTTATACCCTAGATAAAATCTGAACGGTATACTAAGTTTGTCATTCCGTTTGTAATACCTCGAAATAATTATGGTAGAGCAAAATGGATTGGACACCCACGCATAAAATTTAAAGTTATTTTGATTTTTGCATGTGCGTCCGTTCGTCCCTCTTCTTGTGCGCACGAGTACTCGAGAACGCGTTCACTTAGAAAGCTGAAATGTTGCACAGGGACTTTTAAAAAAAACTAGAATTATGTTCGAAAATGAGACAATTCGAGCAACTCCTTCATGGGTTGCCATACAAAAATTTCGTTTTCCACTATATATTTGGACACTGCCTTTGAACGCGTCGACATACAGAGCTGAAATTTGGTACATGCTGTATTTGTAGTAATACAAACATGCTTTCAAAAATGGACTAAATCGGGCAACCCCTTCTTGGTGTCATATAAAATTTTAGGTTTTTACATATATTGTGAAAACGAACAGTTCTAGACATTTTTGCGAAAAGCGACTTCAGAGATCAAATTTGCATAGATCGGTGACCATACGAAATTTTATACGGGCATTCATCTTGGGTATCATAAGAATTGGTCTTAGACCAATTATAGCTTTTTTGCTTGTTAAAGTTAGACTTGCATTTTTTTTAAATATGCCGTGCACAACGTTCGAACTCTACACGTCGACGTATACTAAAAAAACATGTTTTGTATGGCAAGGCAACACCAAGAAGGTGTTGCCGACTCCAAGTTTTCTTTCCTTAAAAACGTTATTCGGACTATTACGGACATTTAAAAAAAAATTAGCCAAATCGGTCTAGCTGTTCTCAAGTGATGCGATTTCCAACGAACAGTAATTCATTTTTAGGATTCCGTATTCAAAAGGTAAGAACGGGAACCCTATTCGATGTCTCTCCATCCGTCCGTCTGTCTGTCTGTCTGTCTGTCTGTCATCGGGATATATCTCATGAACCGTAATAGGTAGACAGTTGAAATTTTCACAAAGTGTGTATTTCTATTGTCGCTATAAGGAAAATAAAATAAAGTTAAAAATTTAAGGGGGTCCTCATACAATAAACTTATGTTTTTGCTCGATCTAAATAGTACAAAGTGTTAAATCTTGTACGATGGTACGGAACCCTTCGTGCGCTAGTCTGACTCACATTTGGCCGGTTTTTATTTATATAAAAGATGAGAATTGTCCGTAGTAAAAACCTAAAGATAAGACCACTCATACTTATATAGTAAATCCCAATAGAAGGACTATTGCGGAAGGCTACCATATAAAGCTATACGTCGATATCTTTTATTCAATGGCCTTAAAAATGTTGTCATGCAATCTGTGATGAGAACAGTTTTTATGGTCGTTGAATAATAAATATGTTTTTTTTCACAAGAAATGTATAAAATGTATCAATCTGTCCTACCTTTTCTTTTATGGTGTTAATCGATTTGTGCAGTGAGCGGCTCATATATAATTCTAGTTCTATGCAAGATGAATTAATTAAAACATGCAGGCTGCAGATCATCTCGATGGAGGTAATAAAAATCGTGTAAAAATTTAAGAAAAAATTTCAAGTTCGTAGTGCTGTTTGTGTTATCTTCCTGTAATTTTTGCTCTTTAGCCTGCATTCAAGCTAATATATTTGTCACTTCAAATTCCAGATTGTTTACACTTAAAATTCTGTCAACTGAAGTTAAATGTCAAAGTACGGTTTGTCGCATCAATACTCTCTTTTATATACGGAAGTCTGCCTCTGTCTGGCTTCCAGTGGTGGAGAGCTCTGCAGGATAGCCGCGAAGGCTTAAGAAAACCAATTAACTTACATGATTTCATAAAGGCTGATTTTTGGTGTAGCAACAGAGAATTATATTTCATGAATAAATACACGCATTGGTTCGTGGGAAAGTGGTGACAGACAGTAACAAAGACTCGAAAAAGTTGCTTAACTTACGTTATACCACGATAACTCGAGAACGCTTGCACTTAGAGTGCTGAAATTATGAAGATGGGTTTTTTTTTTGTAAAAAATAAATCTAGTTTCAAAAATGGAGCCAATCGGGCAATTCATTTGTAGCGTTACCATACAAAATTTCGTTTTTCACTATATTAAGGCACTGCCTAAGAACGCGTAGACGTAGAGAGCTGATATTTGGTACTAAATGTATTCATAGCATACGTAAATACGTTTTCAAAAATAGACTAATTCGAGAAACTCGTTCTTGGTGCTACTATACAAAATTTTGGTTTTTCACTATATATTTGAACACTGCCTAAGAACGGGTCGATATACAGCGCTGACATCTTACACACCGCGTTTTCATAAAAATTGCAAATACAAGTTCAAAAGTGGACCACCCAAATCGGCAACTCTCTCTTGGTTTTATACGCCAACACCAAGAAGGGGTTGTCCGATTTATTTAATTTTTGAAAGTTTTTTTCCAATTTTTGCGAGAAAGCTGTGTGCAAAATTTCAATACTGTCCATTGACGAGTTCTCAGACAGTGTTCAAGTTTATAGTGAAAAATTAAATTTTTGTATGGCAGCACGAAGAATTTGTTGCCTGATTTAGTCTATTTTTGAACTAGTATTTACCATTGCTATAAAAACAGTTTGTAAAAATATTTCAGCTATCTACGACTACGCGCTCTTAGGCAGTGCCCTAATATATAGTGTAAATCGAAATTTTTGTATGGCAACCCTATGGAGGAATTGCCCGATTGGTCCAATTTTCGAAACTAAATTTACTTTTTTTACAAAAAATCCTGTGTGGTACAGTTCAGCACTCTAAGTGAAAGCGTTCTCCAGTTATCGTGGTATGACGTAAGTTATACACATTTTTCGCGTCTTCGTTGCTGCCTGTCACCACTTTCCCACCAACCAATGTGTCTGCCATTTTTACCATTGATCATGAAATATAGTGGTGCTACCACACCAAAACTCAGTCATTATTAAATCACGTAAATTAAACGGTGTTTATGAGTCCTTCGCGACCATCCCGCAGAGCCCACCGCCACTGGAAGCAGGGGTGGATGGGGTGATACAAACTGGCCTGGGAAATTAGAGGAAGCGGCCCAAAGAAAATGGCGCCGCAGAGAAAAATGTTGAGGAGTAATAAGAATAATAATAACTCTTTTTCATCAATAATAGTGGCCACAAAGAAAAAATTTCGAATTAAAAAAAATACGGCTACTTATGGAATATTTGATTTTATTCAGGTACGGACATCCATCAATCAAACAAAAATTAAAGTAAAAAAATTAACTAACAGAAAATAAACTCAAAAAATGACTCATTAAAATAAAGATCTAAAACATTAACAACTTTTTTATCAGTGGAGACGTTTCAGCGAAAGCACTAAATGACATTTTCGTTGTCTATTGTACTCAAATTCGCTTTTTCTGTGCTAATCAATATGAAGGCTTCCAAATTTTCATTGGAAATCCATTCCGCAGTCTGTTTTTGATAAATTTTTATAAAAAGAAGGAACGCTCACATTCCACTTGAGAAATTGGTAACGTCATAAGAAACTGGTATGCTGTTACCAATGCAGGATAAGCATCTTGGTATAAATTACATTTAATAAGAGTTTTATAGCAACAGCTCGCAACAATTTCGGCAATTTTTGCTGATAATATGATTTTCCTCAGAATTGTCCAGATTCGGGAAAAATTCATAAGATTCTTCCAATGTTGATTTTAATGTTTTCCAGTTGTTTGCAAAGGTAAAAATCTCTTTTTGCAATTGCTCAGGTGTTGCTGAATCATTGAACGGCATAATTTTTTGTGAAAGATTTTTTAGAAGATTATTTGGGATCTTATTCTTTTTTATGTCTTCAAAGTTTTTAGGATCCAAAAAAGAGAGGTTCATGCACAAATTTGTGTTATTTGTAAAGCGTTTCAATTCTGAAGCTGTCCTTAGTTGAGTTAGGATTGAATCATCGACAAGCGTCTCATCAATATCATCTTTCAATTTTTGCATTTGCGGTGATTCCTAAGATATTATTATTATATTATTAGATAAGATATGCCCAAAGATGACAAGAAATTAAATAAAAAATCCAGGTCCATATTCAACTTTTTGGTCCTCATGATGGTATTTCAGAGACGAAACGTCAGAATGTAAAACAAATCACCTCACGTCTCACGTTAATCTACTAGAAAAGTGGCTTAAAAAATATTTTTACAGAATTTCAATATCTCTTTTACTAAATAAGATACGACACCCTTGCAAAATTATTAATTTTTCCAAAATCATCTATTAGCTCGAAAACTAAAAGAACTATCAAAAATGTTTTTGCGCCAAAATTTAAGTCTCAAAACAGTAGCACTTCAAAATAATAACGGCTAGTTAAGAATACAGGTGTTTCGTGCTTCGTATATGAACACATCTAAATCCGGACACCATGTACTGAGAACTTATAAAACAATGATTCATTGGGAGTACATGGGAGATGTCCCTGCGTCGGAAACAGAATCTTTTTTCTTAAAAAAACTTTCCAACTTGACACATTTCGTTGCCGCTCAGTCAACCTTTGTTTTTTCTTGTCTCTTTGTTTTTCTGCACCTCCCTTATGTTTTGAACTCGAGGAACTCATTTTGAAAAATATTTCTTTGTATTAGTAGACGGTTCCTATACTAGGAATTCTAGCGCACGGGGCACAGCTCAAATACCATGTTGCCATGCACTCTTCATTCAATGCTAATTCCAAGAAATGCTGTAAGCCGCAAATGTCGAGTATTGGTATTATTTTAGCAATAATATCGTTACATTTTTTTTGTCGTGTAAATTCGCGCAACAAAGCATAAACTACTGAGGACCCAAGTTGTTTAATCATCTTCCGGAGTCAATAAAAAATATAAAAAATCCTAAAGCTTTTTTAAAATCTGTGAAAAGTATTTTAATTAATAAGTGTTGTTATTTTGTAAATAAATTCTTTAATACTGATTTTGACTTGTGATGATATTTATTTGTGTTGTTGTTATTTATATTTATTGTTTGCATATCGTTTTTTATGTGTGGCTTTTTTTTGGGGCTATTTTAATATTTTCAATTTTTTTTTGTACCTGACGTTTAAGGTAATATTTATAACTTAATAAATTTATCTATCTATAAATATTAATTTTATCTAGGTTATAGTTTTGACTTTACCGACCCAAATCTATTTTTTTTTTCAAAAATTTTCTTTTAAAATAAAAGTGTTGGTTTAATACTACCGGCCCAAATTTTATAAATCTCACCGGTCCAAGGGGAAAATTCCCTTTTTCCCCCTGGGCCCATCCACCCCTGACTGGAAGTCAGGCAGACTACCGAATAAATTATCAACAATGTTAAGAGAGTATGATAAGATGGAAAAATTTGTTTATGAAATGGCGTATTTTGGTCGCCAGTTCTAAGTCTATTATATCTGGCAAGGGTACTTTATTATCTAGATATTCAGAATATCCCGATATGAATATCTGATAGCAATTACCCCATGGCGGTGTGTTAATTAATCGTTTTTTTAGTAACATGTAATCTCTGAGCATGGTGGGAACAAACTCTGAAAGTTCTTTGTAATCGGGCATCTGCCTTTAGTGTATGTTCATACAATGCTAGAGGCATTAGAAATAAAATTGATGAAATTCAGCAAATATTTCTGGTGTCAAATGTCCATGATATTTTGGTCAACGAGACGTGGTTACAGGAACATATTCTCTCCTCTTCAGTAGTGTTACAAGGGTATAAGCTGTTCCGCAATGATCGAAAGCATACCAAGCAGCGATACAATCACTGAAAGAATAAATGCTCTCATCAATGAAAAGGCTACAATACCTACATTTTGACTGAGATCATCACTTACATTTAGAGTGCGATGTCATAGGGCAGTAGCCATAATGGCTATTTTCTCCATTATATGGTAATCATTGATTTCACTGAATACAAAATATGCAGCGCTCATTAGTGGAAAAAGTTTTTCTTCATTGATGTTCTCATTTATATCCTATGTAGTAGAAACCGAGTGAAACAGGTGGCCACAAAATCTTTCATGCTATGACGATTGTAATGAAAAATGTTAAGGAAATAATAATGCTTCAGGTAAGACGTCACAATTTATTAAAATATAAATAATAAAACGTCCATACATAATCCAGCTTAATAATAACTAAAATAAAAAAGTAAACTTTATCAATTAAAAAAAATATATATATATACTAACACCAAGACTCATACGAGAAAGTTAAATAAAAACTTGATGTAATTTAAAAATTTAAATAAAAAATAAAATAAAAAAATCGCAACAAAATTTATTACTCAACTGCACGTATCACTAACATGCTCACTAAAACTCCCAACATGCTGTGATTTCCCGTACTAATTGCGGCAACACCGTTCTCATTGACTCATAGTCTGCTATGCAACGTGCCACTTCAGAGGAAAACCAGTTACTCCTTACTTTCTGCATTACATTTAGCCGCCTATTTCTTTGATTACATTTTCATTATGCTCATCGATGCAATCATTCATTAAATTTTCATGAATGCTGCGGCGCAGCAATACACATAAGAAATTGCTATACGGCAAAGATTATAGGAACTTCAGAGATGCCCGGCCTGGAATTTCTTTTGTTTGAAGTTAGCTTGGGTGCTTTGAAGTGTATCATCGGCGTTGTATATTGTGTTACTGTTAGCAATTTTGATGAGTTTGTAGGATTTGAGGGAATGATTGCTCAACTAACTCGTCGATATCAGGATGTTATTTTAGGTGGTGATATTAGTGCCGATATTTACAATCATTTTGCTTCGTCTGGCGAATTTTAATCTCTGACTACCAATCTTTACCTAAGCGTTGTAAATAGCTGCCTCCCTACGTTTTTTTAATACGTCTTGTCCCTCCCTTCTTGACGTTTTTTTCTTACATCAGATCCAGAGCGAGTCTGTTTTTATAACTAGCTTAGCCCTCCCAGCACTTTCGATCACGACATACATTTTTAAGCTACATGATTCGCTTAAAACCTCCACAGACTGAGGTGATCCAATTTAGGAATTACAACAATATTAATTTGCGAGATTTTGCTACACAGTGTGATTCTTTAGATTGGTCTGCCCTATATAATTCCTCTTCAACAGGCGAATATGCAAATATGTATGAACAGTCGAATAAAATATTTGTATGAGAGACATGTTCAGCTGAAAAGAAATCGCATGTTGGCCACTGAATATCCATGGTTTTCTGCTGAAATATCTACTATCATTATTTAAAGGGAGTATCTCTATCGACTCGTATTTAGCTATCACATTTCGGCGGCACTACATACGTACCAGAACAATTTCTATCCGCCACACCCGAATTCTGCAATATCTATAAGCTTATTTGAAGAAGTATTGTTTAAATATCGCATTTTCGGATTATTACACAGCTTCAAGAAAAGCTTTTATCGATTCAACCTTGAATTCCAGGTTTGATATAGGTCCGTTCGCCGTAGTACATATAGGCTAATCATCACATTTCACTAATTTCACATAGTCCGGAGAAAGATTTCTACAAATAGCGCATCGAATCATAACATCTATAAAGAAAAACAAAACATAAAGAACAACAAAAAGAACAGGATCACACTTTGCAATTTTCGTGATCGTCCCTAACTAACCGAGCTCCATCTTACCTGAAGACTTCAAGAAACGTGCAAGGGGAATCCCAACTGACAGCTCGCGAGTACACCAAACAGGCTCCCACGAAAGGATTCCCGGAGCTCAATTTCCTGTGAGTTGGCTCAGTGGAACCCGGTTTGATTGAAACGAAGAGACCCTGTATAATTATCTAATACGATTCCTCTTTCGTGAACATATATCGAGTCGGTCTAGAAGGCGGAACTCGGAAACACAACACCACAGGTTTTCTCACGGACTAATTGGTCACGCAAAGTCAACTGCACGTATATTAGTTCCTGGTCCTTGCACGCGATCCAAGTCTGTCACCTATTTAATCCGCGGACGAGATTTCACTTCTGGAATGGAAACGCGCAAAGGTAAATGAACTTCAAATGCTGAAAGCTGTCACTACCAGCTGATCGGTTCATTCCACCTGGTTCCATCAGTAGCAGTGGAAATTGTCGTTCATACCCACGTCCGCCGAACGGAGACTCGAACTGGATATCTCGCGCCAAGCTTGGGAGTGCTCTTGGTTCAATTTCACATTATGCCTGTGGTGGAAACTAGAAAGCTCTCGAGTACGTGAATGACATACAGGTGGGGCACGCGGCAGAAGAGTTTTATATGTAGATACTTTGCACTAGAATTGCTCCCTCGCTACCGCTCGGCCGGGACAATTTTGTCGCATGACACAATTTTATTGTGTTGCGTGAGAAAATTGTGTTAATTACAGTAGGCAATTGTACAGATTGGCTCGAAATCGAGTTACTGATAGGTCAAAGCGTTTGTGTTTTACATCGAAACTGAACCCTAACTTGTCGCCAAGGATATTGTGGAAAAATCTTTAAAAGGCCGGCATTACTGGAAAGAAGGTTAGTCTTGCGTGTGAATTCAATCCGAATAACCTAAATGTTATCTTCACTTCCGTTCTCCTAGCTCCTTAAAATCAAGCAGACCGCTATTATTATTCTTCTCGTTCAACCATGAAATAAGTTCTCCTTTTCGTTGTGTTGATGCAAGTGGGGTATTAAGGGCTATCCATACGATACGCTCAGATGCAATAGGAGCAAATGAGCTTTATTCGTGCTTCATTAATGTTAGAAAATTTCTACCCAGCGTTCTTCTGTTGGCATATTCTTGGCTTTCCATTGTGCTATCTAGTTTTTCATCGGCGTAGTAATTTTTTTCCAAAGAGTTCTTTAATCGAGCTTTTAATTGTTAGCTAGTCAGAAAATTTTCTCAAAATAACCCACAATTAGTCTTTAACCCTTATCCTGTACCTAAAAAAAACGTATATGGTATTAATGGGTCATATTTGCCCAATGTATTTTTATTCAATTTGGCAATTTGGCAATTATTACAACTTATTTCTATCTGTGAATGCTTCTTACATATAAAACGAGTACAACTGCTGCATTTCGTTGAATATTTTGTTCTATTAGAAAGATTTGGGCACAAAAAGCAGCGTTCTGGTTTCATGTTTTGCGTCCTTTTTGGTTGTTGCTCGATTTTGACGTCGAAGCAACACGTTTAGCTCAGCTACCTTGCGGCATTCTCGATCGACGTGATATTTCTTCCTGCACTAGAGATGATCCAAGTTCTTCAAAGAAAATGAGTCGCTTAAATTTCTTCGTATAATTCCATTGTGGGTTTACTGTTTTCCAGATGACAAAGGCATTATATGCTGATATATCCAACATATTGTAAAATAGCGATTGAGGCCATCTATTTGTTCTGCGCTTACAAGTATACGCTCGTATAAGTCGATTCAACGTATCAACCCCTCCCTTCATTATAAAACTTTATAATTTCAGGTTTTTTAGCCTCGCCTTCACAGATTTTCCTCTCGTGATGCAGTGTGCTAAGAAGTAAAACACACCAGTTTTTCTTTGGAACGTCTGCCACAAGAGTCGTTTTATTGATGTTGTCAAACAGAAAATTTGAAAAATATTGTGGCCTTCGTCTTATATCCAGAATCTGTTGTGGCAGACACGTGTTGTTTTTGCGCAAGTTTCCAACAATTGTTAGCTTTCTTTTTAGTACCGCAATTCCCAATTCATGTGACGTGAAAAAATTATCGCATGTTATATTTTGCCCCTTTAGGCTCTTTATCAGGTCAAGTACAACACGCTCACCTTGATTTTTCTCAGGCCTGCAATTTCGATCTTTACCAGTATATACTTGCGAAGACCACGCATAACTGGTACCAACATCACAAAGCGCCCATATTTTCATTCCAGATTCTCCGAGATTTGATGGTATAGACTGCTTGAAGGGGCATCGACCAGGATATGTATCTAATTGTTAATCAACAGTAACATTTTCATGTGGTTGGACATCTTTTGCAGGTTTATTTCCCATTTATCCCAAACATCTCTAATTGAGGCTAGTTTATCTCGCGCACGCCTTTCACTTCTGTCCGTTCTTTTATTGAAACGTAAAATTCGAGAAATATTTTGGAATCTTCTGAGACTCATTGTTGCTTTGAATACGGGTCTACCTTTCATATCGTCCCATAAACTTTTCAAAGCTTGACCATGAGATCGATAAACTCAAGCCAGTAACAGCAGACCAAAATATGCCTGAATGGACGTTTGGTCAACCGGTATCCAATTATCGCCAAACACCTTTGAGCCTACAGAGTAAAGTGTTATTAGAAAATACTATTCCAATTTTTCCCAAAAATATGTTAGCTTACCTTCTATGTTAGACATATCAAGCATAATTTTTTCAATTGCTGATGGAATAAACAATGCAAATGCAGACTTTATACTGGTAACCCTAGAAATGGCGTATTGAGTTGGTCCAGGTGTAGTGCTTATAATATTTTCAGTAGAATAACGACCCGCACTTGAATGATCCGGTTTTTCAGACCAGAAATATTTCCTGTATTTCGAAATACACGTTTGTTGACCACAACTTTCGTTAGCTGTAGTTTCCTCTACATCGGAAGCTAAACTTGCGCCATCGGTAATATTTAGTTGGTATACCGATCCGCTGTCGGACAACAATTCTTCTTCCTCTGAGTCGCTGTCATTATTTTCAGGATAGCTTTCTTCACTATCACTACTGCAAAGCATATTTTCAATTCCTTCAGCACACAATTTTGCCATCTAAGAAATAAATTTTATTTATCGACATATATTGGTATCAGAACAGATTCACGCTTACCCTCACATACTATATAATACTGGGAAAAGTAACGATACACACTTTTTCTTTGTACTTTGAGTTACACCTAACAGTTGATAACTTGCTAGACCGAATGAAATGAATCAACAATGCAGTTGTAGCCGAAATTTATACAAAAATTTCTTCCCCACTCGCTCACATGGTTTGCTTGTGTGTGGGAAATAATTTTCTAAGAAGAAGAAAACAATTGAATATTGGGTCATCCCACACGAGTGATTACCTTGTTTCTTTTACGTCTTCCCTAGAAAACCGGTTTGCATACTGCATCAAGAATACTCGTGTGGGATGGTCTATTAGGCTATTTGTACACTGGACACACTGAATTAGTCAAAAACTCCGTTTTTTCATTCAGATTCGTACTTTTGGGCTATTTATGTGTTATTTACATAAATATAATATAACGTATATTCCATGAATGTTTTAAATTTAAAAATAATATACTGGGCAAAATTAACCCACTAATATCAAATATTTTTTAAGTTTTTTTTTTATGTTTTCAATAAAAATCTACAAATAAATAATTGTCATTAAATTTTCCGGGAAGTATTTCTTTTAGATCTTAAATATTCCCACTTGAAAGGGGCTTTGGGCAATTTTGACCCATTTGTACAGGATAAGGGTTAAACCACGAGTATTTTTCAGAAAGATTATAAATTTTATTGTAGAATCAGTATTAAAATTATTGAAATTATGGAATTCTAATCCGTATATGGACCTGAAAATTAGTATGATACTAATTAAATCAGTATAGTTGAGTTTTAGTTATTATGGACTCTATGCGCTCTAAGACCGCGACCGGTATTAAGACTTTACTAAACTGAGCCTCGAGATAACTGGTTATTCACTCATATGCCATAGGCTACAAATAGTCTACATATATGTTGTCCGAAGTGACAGTACGACTAAAAAATTTTAGATAATACATGAAAAGCTAAAAACTAATCAGTTAAATCTAATACTTAGTTGTAAACGTAACAAACACCAATTATTTAGTTGAATTTCAGCAATGCCATAATATATATATAGAGATTTTAACTACTCATTTGAGGATATTCTTGCTACATGGCAATTATAGCCTTTCTAATAAGCTTTGTTTTCTATACAAAACGAATCACATTGCTCAGACAAAGGTATTGAAGTATCTGAATTAATAGGATGCTATAGATTCTATCATCCCTTTTTATTCGCCCAAAATCAATTGATGTCAACTGCAATATTTATATTTCTGTTTATCTTATCATGATAACGTTATTTTGCTATTTTGACACTTACTCTAGAGACTCCATTAGGTGCAGAATACTTTCGGTGAACAAATTCTAGGCAAACAAAAATCCACAACATATATCTTTGAGGGAAACATCTGTCATGGACATACATGCAATTTCTGGCTAAATAATGAGGTCAGAAGACAGAAACTAATAGGGACTGGGATGTTAATGGTATGTGAATGCTTCTATTTTCACGACCTGATAGAGTAGCTAAAGAAAAAATGGTGAATTTTCGATTATATGTACCCATTGAAAAAAAAGAGGATAAAAGGAAAGGAAATTATTGTTCTCCGCCTATATGTAGATAATATATGTTTGATGTGTGTTCTTATATTGTTTCGATGGTTTTTGTAATAATTAATTATTTTATGCATTAAAAACTTTTATCATACCTTTTTTCAATTAGAGTGTGAAATCTAGTCTCGAACGTAGCAGGGAGGGTGCCGGTAAAAAAGATAACTCAGCGTTAAAATTTCATATAAGATTTTATTCAAACTATTGCTTAAAACTTAATATGACAGTACAAAAATTCAAGTATTAATTCAATTAACAAAAATCTACCTATAAACTATTATAGAATCCAATAATAAATTCAACGAAAAACAAAAACAAATTAAAAATCCAAATTCAAATTCAGTTTTAACTCCAGTATCGTTGTCTACTTCGTTCCTTCAGTTCTCGAAAAAGAAGAGGAAGACCAGAATAAATCAACTGTAAACAGAATGAAGCTAGAAATGTTAATGCTGCTATTGCGTGTGACCAGCAGGGTAGCAAATTTCTCCTTGCTACTGCGTGAGAGCAGCAGGGTTGCAAAATGCTTCTTGCTATTTCGTGCAAGCAGAGGGATAGCAAAATGCTCCTTGCTAATGCCTGAGAGAAGAAGGGTAGCAAAATGATGTATAGAATAAAAGTGTTGCAGATTTATCTCTGCGGCAGTATTGTTCTTCTGCTTGGGTGTGGGCAGGAGTGTAGCAGATTAAAATTCTTTGTGGGTCTTTTCGTCCTTTATTTTTAGGAATATATACTTATAACAACAAGAAAAGCATCGGGGGAATATACTACTGAACAGATGGTATTATAACTGAATGAACAGATAGTATTACAACTATTTGCTTGTTCATATATATCTTAATGCAAAATAGATCTACGCTCATGAGTTAGATGGTAAACTGGATACCTTTGGACTCTTTACCTTACCCCTGACTTTAAATTTGACTATCTATTAGCATTTGCACTACACTTCCATTTGAACTCAACTATTGAACAGAAAAAAGGATTAATAATATTATAAAATCTCTAACTGAATCCATTGTCTATTGCCGCAGGAAGCGATAAAGAAGGTAAATAAGTATGATTTCATATCGCGTTTATAGAACATAAAGATTTGAGCTCAAGGCTCCTAGTCCTATGGGATGACTTGGATTTAGGCAACTCTGCTTGGTACCTAAGTTCACAAAGTCCTCCCAAGCAAAACAAATCGAGAATATTATCCTCGTTGTTCTGCCCGTGTTTAGAATGATCTCGCAATAAATAAACAAAGAGTGATGGAAATTATAACGCTGGTTTAAATTCAATGATTTCTTCAATTTATGCTCCTGTTCACCAAGTCTACTACATTCTAACTCACATTCAAATTAAACCTTCCGAATTTAATAAATACTATGACTTAATTAATATAAAATATAAGGCAGAGATCAGTTTTCACTGGGTTGGTTATAATCTGAAATGCGTTTTATAATTGATCCGATCGCATTTTGCACAGACTGCAAGGTTTTGTCTCATAACTACATGTAACTAAAATTCTCAGGTCGTCTGTGTGGCATGCCACTTTGTAACCCAACTGGGTCAGTGTTATAGCAAAAGATCATCTCTAGTATGAACCCATAGTAAAGGTGAGAAAAGACTGCCTTTAGTAGCGCCTATCTGAACTGTTTTGTTTTCCACACCCAGATCAGCGGAGACAGTACTATTGCTCAAGAATGCGATCCAGTACTTAAGAGGCTGCTCTATATTGGATATACACTAAATATCTCACAGATCTTTTATAAAGAGAATGAAATTTAATTATGAGGTAGACTTGCGTCATCCTTTATCTACCATACTCTATAGTTTTCCCAGCTGTTCTAAAAAAATTCGTTCGAATCCGCTATTTTACACTTTCACAACAAAAGGGACTGAAAAGAGTTATGATTTACAAAATTTTAAGTAGTCAGCAGTAGATTTTCCTTATAAATCCTTTTTAATTACAGACGAAGCTATATTTCAATATCCGTGGTTATTGTAGTCCACTGCTTTAAGTTCCCATAATAATAAAGGTTTGGGATATTTTTTTAAGGAAACTCCGATCTTTGGATTATACTTTTTTATTGTTCACTCGACGTTGCGGGTCTTGTTTAGTACCCTTCTTCAGGAGTTAGCTAAATTAGAGTACAAGATAGTATTGCGTAAATTTAAAATATTTGATATTCTCACCTTTGTTTTTGGTATGATGAAAAATTGTTTTAAAAATGTTATTGAGACATATTTCACAGAAAAATACACATTAAAAATATGATCAAAACGTTAACTAAACATATAAATAAATAAATAATTTAAACAAAATAAATAAACAAATAAATAAATAAATAATTTAAACAAATAAATAAATAGGTGAAAATTAAATGACTATTTTATTTAAGGGATCACAGATGAATGGTGTGCTTAGTTCTTTGTCATGTTGTGATGTCAAGTTTCAGTTTTCTGAGTATGTGTTGGTAATCTTTATTTATTAGATCTGTGTCTTGTCTTAAATTAGAGCCAGACTATCACAGCACAAAACATACATAACCAAGAAAACACCACGATCAGCATTAACATCGCATACAATAAAACCGGACACGTATTCGCATTTGATAATGCAACAATTATAAACATAGAGAAAAACAAAGCAAAACGCGAATTCAAAGAAACATGCCACATCTACATGGAAAAAAGGAATCTAACTAATTTAAGACAAGACACAGATCTAATAAATAAATATTTTTAAAACAATTTTTCATCATACCAAAAACAAAGGTGAGAACATCAAATATTTTAATTTTCGCAATACTATCTTGTACTCTAATTTACCTAACTCCTGAAGAAGGGTACTAAACAAGACCCGAAACGTCGAGTGAATAATAAAAAAGTATAATCCAAAGATCGGAGTTTCCTTAAAAAAATATCCCAAACCTTACATCATAGACCCGATCAAAAGCATAACCAGCTGGAAAACTCCAATCAGCTGTAAACCATCATAATAATAAAAAATTAAAGCCTTTCAAAATTCAATTGAGCACCTAGAGTGATGGAATTGGACAGCTGCGTTGCATAATGAAATAATGTGACTGTGTAACTGGAAGGTATAAAGGATTTTAATAAAATTTCTACAGAATAATAACAAAAGCGAATCAGCAAACAATTGTTTTCCAATACAGTATCGACCTATGTGTATCTCTGATGAAATTTTTCCATTTTTATGAGATTTTATTGGTTTTCAATCAAATTTCATTAATCCTGTTTAATTTAAGTTTACTTTTATTGTTTCCATATATTATGTCCAGTAAACTTTAGGGTATTTGCATTATTAAATAATTAAAAAAAAAGCTTTTGAAAAGGAATTTCATTCAGACGTACATGAAGTATTAATTGTTTTTTTTTAAACACACTCTCAGGAATTGGACCAAAAACTCTTAAAGATAATCTCCAAGATTACACGAATTAAGAATTTTTTATGTATTACAATAATTGAGACTTTGATCAAAAATATAAATTACTCATTTGATTAAATGGGGAAATCAAATTCGGAGAGTGAGTAGGTAATTGTAGGTGGGTATTAGTGATTTACTAGCTATATTTTTGCTTAATTGATAATCGAGGTAAGGTCAATAATTACACTCCTCTGGTGACCAAGTTCCTTTTTTATGAGGTTTTTAAAATAATGCGGTGAAGAGATAAGATAAACAAAAAATAATTATTTAAGAAATCTAGTAGGCTTTAACCGTGAAGCTAAGTTTCCACTTGTTAGTTATTTCTGACATAAATGTGTCAAATCTCTAGGAGAAACATCTCCTCTATAAGGAAAGGTGTCGACATTTCTTAATAAGATAGCAGATCACAAATATCCTAAAACATTTATCTGAGACTAACTGTTCAAACTGTCCACACTTGCCACAACATTTTTTTTGAGATCAGATCTCATACATTAATTGAGCTGAAATCTTTGGTACAAATGGAACGTTCAAGAAAGAAGGCTGCTGCGGCAAAAATTATAATAAACTTTTTTTTTTTTTTTAAACTGAGTAAACGGTCAGTATAGGCGAAAAAGTGGATTCCGAGGAGATCTGAATATGGTGAATATACTCTTTTATAGAGGATCACACAAAGTTAGCATTGGTCGACACAAACTGCGAAAAGTAGAAAGTCACTCTACTTTTAAGAGTATTTACCCGTGTGAAGTGTGAACGTAGCTTAATGCACTAAATACAGCCTTATTCAGCTATTAGATCAGGCATAACTTTTTAAAAAATATAATCTAAAACGAAATTTTCAATTAATTTTGGATGAACTATAGAAAATGAAATAATAAGAGTTACTAATATTTGGAAAAACTAATATTTTGGACTGTATGTATTTTGAAATAATAGACAGAAATGCAACAGATCATATCAAATTATTACATTCACAATCGAAATCTATATAGAGAGTCTTACTAACTTCAGCAGAAATGAAGATCGAAGATCCTGAGAGAGATGAACTGATGCGAAAGAAAATTCTGCGGCAACAATAGCAAATTCAATTCAAGAAGGAAATGAAGTAAATTTTACAATCATCCTGTTTCGGAGTGAGCTTTGAAATTCCAACATGATCACATGACTGTTATCTCTATCACTATCTCTATAAAAAATTAGTCAAACGATCAATACAAATAATTTTAATCATAGTTTACGTATGTATATGTACAGCTAAAATCTATACATATATATGTTGGATATCTTGCAGCGGTCGCACTGTCCAAACACGAAACCATGCTCGCATGATCCGAGCAAAGAGATGACAAAACAAAAAGATATCGAAGTTTGTGCTAGGTTGTCGCTGGAGACTGATCGATTTTTGTAGAAGTTTGCCATGCCATCTGCCTCGACTAATTTTTTAATCGATTTTTTATTTATTTTAAGTGAAAGTTATGTAACGTGAATTAATGGATTAAACTATTGGACAATTCGCATAACTCCGTGTTTGCATTTATCACTTTTTCTACTTAAATATAACTCATAAAAAGTAAAAACAAAGCTAATTTATTTATTTTGCGATCTCTTCAGCCAATTTTCATTACATTTTTCTAATGTACTTTCTCCCTCTTTCTATCTCTTTCTCCCTATATCTCTCTCTCACTCTACTCTTTTCTCTCTCTCTCATTCTCCTCTTAAATTTCTCTCCCTCTCCCTCTCCCCCCTCTCTCTCTCTCCCTCTCTCTCTCTCTCTCTCTCTCTCTACACAATATAACATAAACGATATTACCGGAATATAACTGTTGAATGTGAAAAGCAACAGTGTAACAGTTAAACAAAATAAAGACATTAATTCGGGTGAAATTGCATTGTGAAAATTTTGTACCGTCTGGGAAAATTTCAAAACCAGTTTTTACGTCAATTTTATACATTTGATCGAAAACTTTTTTATCAATAAATTTTTAGTTGTGAAAAGTTTTTCAACCGAAATGCGTCGCGTTAATAACGAGTTTAAATTGAATATTCTAAATCGCCTAGAAAAGGGCGTATCCTTTCGAAAAATCGGGGAAATTTTGACGAAAGCTACCAAACTATGTCCCGAATTAAAAAAGAAAGTGGTCAAGTATTTGCTGAGGGTAAACGTGGTCACCTCAGACTAATTACGGAGACCCAAGCAACTGAAATCGCGCCGCACGTCACGCTTTTGCGCAAATATTTACATCAAGATTGAAGAATTGCCGATTGGAGGCAGGTAAGCTGAAGTCTAGGGTAGGTTGTTGTTAAATTCAACTTACACTGTAACGTGTGCTGGAAGAAGTATAAAGAAAATCTCTTCCTAATGTTTGTCTAATTAAATATTTATTTAAAATCGAAGATTGGCTTCTTTGACAGGTTGCTGTTGGTTTTCCTACCAATCCCTAACACGGCCGTCCTGCTACCAAACTTATTTTAGATAAATGTTAGTATTACGTTTTTATTTTCTTATTGTTCTTCAATGTGTTTCTTTTATGGTTAGTATTTATATAATTTTTTTTTATCAATTTAAATATATATGTGCAAATATTTTTATTTTACTTATCGAGCCCAGATTTCGCTCCAATTTTATCCTCGTAATCCTACGGCTCCTTTTTCCCAATTCCAATTGACTTCGCTGTCCTCGGTCTTGTCTACTGCGTACTGTTTTTAATTTTCTTCTTTTTATCTCGTCTTACATATTTTACTTTTTAATTTTTCTTGGTTAGTTGGTCTCTCCTGTTACTTTTATTTTTCACCTTGTCTCCTCTCGCGGAACCTTCGAGACTGTCGTTTCTTCTTCCCCTCTTCTTTTTTGGGATGGTTCTGAAGACCACTCTGAATAGTGGGTGTTAAGCTGCGAGCACTTGACAACTGGCCTAGAACTTGGGACAACTTCAGTCGTATAAAGCGACTTAAATAATATTGTATTACGTATTTGTCTAATTCTTTGAATCAATATTTATTTATTCTTTAATATTGTTATTATTATTATTATTTATTATGTATTAAGTATTATTTATTTAATTATTTAAGTAGGTATATTCGGTGATTATTTATTATTATGTTATAGATAGGTATTAATTTTAATATATTACAGTATTTATTATTATGATCTTTCTTAGGCTAAGTGAGATTCCAATCTTTTATTTATTATTATTTATTTATCTATTTAAATGAAGTAGCTTCAACTATATTTACAGCAAATATTGGATACGTCTTACAGCATACGTTACAGGTATAATGAGACTAAAGTTTAAATCGGATGGTAGGTCTTGGTGCTGGTTCAGGGGCTCTCTAACTCTCCAACCGAAATTGGTTAAATAAACCATGAAACAAGGAGGACGCATCATGGTGTGGGGAGCGTTCTCAAAAAAATATGGTCTGCCCACTTCTTGTAATAGAAGGTATAATGAATAAAGAGCAATATATTTCTATTCTAAAGGATAATTTGCCTTCCATTATTAACAAAGTGAGAATTGCAGAAGAAAAAGTCATTTTCCAGCAGGATGGAGACCCAAAACACACAGCCAAAGTTATAAAAAACTGGCTCGTTGACCAAAAATGTGAGCATATGAAGTGGCCCGCTCAAAGTTCGAATTTCAAAAAAAAGTCTGTGGGCTTATGTTAAATGTTAGCTGGTCAAGCCTCCACGAGCACAGGAAATTTGGAGCAGTATTTCAAGCTAGCTAGGTTGCTAGCTCTTGAAACCAAATGTTGCAGAAATGAAATAAGCGGACACATGTTAGTGGATATGGCAATGCCCACGCTTAACTTCTTTTGTTTTCACTGTCGCGCCATTACGAGATAGGAGTTCGTCACTATAGACTTTTTTATTTAGAATCATATTTTAAATAAAATGAATGGCAATTTAATTTTTTTTTAAATTTTAACAATTCCGTTCCGCACGCGTGACAAGTAGATTATCAGGCATTTGGAGGTATTTTTATTGTCTTTCATTCCTTTGTTTTGGCCCTAAGACATTATATTTTTGCGACAATACTCCAGGATCACTAAACCTCAAAATTGGAGCCTGAAACAAATTAAATTCGATCTTTAACATTTTTCGGCTTATTTTACTGGACCTTTTAGGGCAGAAAGTTTCAAATAAAAATATTGAGTGACTCGAAGAAAACAAATGAACATAAAAAAAATTGCAAAAAAAAATTGAAAAACTGGAAAAATTGCGAAAAATAGAAATTTTTTTGTGAAAGAGTTGGAAAAATCAGATTAATGCGAATGATTTAAAACTGTGTAAGCCTGCAGTGGGCTGAAAAAATAATGAAAGAAAAACAAGCGTTTCGTACAGCAAAACCCTTATACTCATCAGTACGGCTTGATTTCTGCCTGCCGTAAACACTAGAATAAAGATAGACTAATCTCATCTCATATAAACTCAGAAAATCATCTGACTGTGTATTGTATGATGCAAACTCTCCACATTACACCCAAGGAGGAAAACCATAATAATTATGATTTATTACCCCCAATTAAAAAGAAAACTGATCTGTTTTGTAGGAAACTTTAAATATATTATTATCTTAAAAAACTTGCGATACTAAAATATAGATAATGATCCTGAAAATAGTAGCAGTAAAGTATGAATTGCGAAATAAAACAAATTTTCAGTTTTGTCAACTAAGAAGTAGTGTGTTTTATTATAATTAGCGATCGATTATCAGTAGTAATTTCTGTTAAATTTTAGATACTAGTTATGTAAAAGCTCAGAATATCAAATTACGACTTAAGTAATTACTCCCGATAATATTGGTACCTTTGTAAGCATCTGGAAACCGATCAGAAACATTGTTTGTGTATTTTTCCGCTACAGAGAGTGAGTCACTTCAGTACAGAGGGTGAATTAATAAATTGATTCGTAGGCAAATCAACCTAGCTCAACTAGTGTTTACTTTATACAGTTTTCACTTCATTGAATTTAATATACAGGGTTGAATTGTGTTAAATTTGGTTTAATTAATTAAAATTAACAGTAAACGTGTCACAGTGCTTGAATTAAGCAATGAAAAATGGATGAATAACTAAAAACTACCCACCACCACCATCTAAATTTTAGCATAAAGTAGCAATTATGCTTACAAACCAACAACTTCAATATCTTATTAACTCCTCATTACCAACTTATGAGATTCAGTTATTTTGCATATAATTTTGAAGTAGCTGCAATTAAGAACCTGCACACCACGAGGCAATCAACAACTCTTGGAAAAACTTAGATGATAGAATATTGCAAAGAAAATGTAGTTTCAGTAAGAACCAGGTAAATTGTCACTATTTCGGCCTTACTTACATTCGCACCATACAGTTTCCTTACTGTAACTGTAGTTGAGATACATCCTCTCTCATACATAGGAACATATATCAAAAAATCTGTATAAATTTCTCTAACAACTCAAATCTCTTCCATTTTATAGAAATCTAAATAATTCCTTCTGACAAGGATGGGAATATATTTTTTTTTGTAGCTAGACTAGACCGTCCATCAATTTTGCATTCCTGATCCTATTCAAAACCTGTGTCAGATGCTTAACTTCCAACCATTTAACCAACAACACCAAATCGGTATACCTTGAGGTAGTAATATTTTCTGCTTTCTACATTATTCAAATTCTTGATTTGCGTAAAAGATTTTTTTTTTATTATGTACCTGTCCATTCTCCTACTACGTCACGTTTGAGTCTATTTAACTTGACAAAGTTAGAATTTCTAAATTTCTCCGACCAGTCAGTAGATAGGTAACTACTAACACCTCAACCCTTCAGTTGCATGAATATTCATAAATAGCGGAATTTGAATAAAACAAATTTTACCGGAGATGGAAAATTAACTTTCTCGTTCTTGTTGAACGCACAAAAAAATATATAATTTTGAAATGGTGAAAGAATGGTTTTGTGTACGAAATGGAATTATAATAACTGGAATAATATTGGGGAGTCAGGGGATAAAACAATTTCCGTAGAGAATTTAGTCAAAAGAACATCTCGCGTCAAAATTTTCATAAAGTGCCTCGTGGGCAGGTGGAAATTTGAAAAGTTTAGATTTCTTTGACATAGAAGAATTCAATTATCACTTCCTCAATTTAATCAGGATTTACTTATTTTGGGGAGGTGTAATTAAAATATTGTACTAAAAAGGTGTACCTTCTACTTCATTAAATTCATTTCCACGAATATAAGTATGTATGGATATAAATACAAAATGAGCCCATAGACTGATAATTTTATGATTTGTTATTATTATTATGAAGTATGCGGACAGAGATTCCGCTTCTTACCCAGTCACTGCGACCGCACTGGGATCATTTGCGACCTTAGCTCTCAATGTCCTTAGGCGCCCATTCGGACTTGATGTCTTTTATAAAACCTACAACGGCTTTTTAGACCTTCTTCGTAACATTTTCTGCAAATGGTAATACTTTTTATTTTTGTAAATGTTTTAGTCTTTGGCCGCAGTTATGTTGCGTGCCATTCAAGCGAATAAACGATTTCGGCGACTTCAACGATTTCAGCAACTTCAAGGATTTCAGCAACTTCAACGACATGCGATAAGTGGTAACACCTTTGGCGACTCTAGAGATTGCAATTATTGCATCGACAATTTCTCATGAGTTTGTGCACAGCTTTGGTTATAATTTCCATAAAATGAATCCGTTGTTGAAACTAAACTATTACTAAAATAATGTGCTACATGAAAAGTTCTTTTCTTCTGGGGTATTTCACAAAATTTACAAAATACTTGTAGATCGCCCGAAATGTTTTTCGCACATTTTCGGATGAATTTTCCTACATTTATGTTCATTTTGAAAACAATGTTTTTTCTGTCATCCCTAGTATGATATAACTTGGATTTCCTATCCTACAAAGCTTCCCTTTCGCGAATTTTCCTGCACTAAAAATTAATAAAAGATTTTTGTCTTTCTCAGTGATGTGCAAAAGAAAAGTTTTGTTGTAAAATAGGAAATGCTACAACTTAGATTAAATCTTAAAAGTTTGGGCATCCATAACTATAATCACAATTGTCTGACTGTAACTTAAGCCCGAACTTTTTCGGTTTCATCTAAGTTGTAGTAGCATGTGTTTATATCATTGAGAAAAAAGAATTTTTTTTGTTTCATAGTGCTATTTATTTACGAAAGTTATTTATTTTAAAAGTTTTTTCTAATATGTTTTATTTTAGACATAAATTCTATGCACGCTCTCCACTCTCGACTCTCAACTCTCGAATCTTGACATTCGAATCTCGAATCTCGAATCTCCACTCATATTACACACGGCAATTACCAACCCACATCGCCCCCCCCCTCCGCATTCACCCATTCTAAATCAAAAAACCCCATGTAAATCCATCCACGTTTACTACCCTAAAACTCTTTCAGGCGCTCAGGCGCTCGGGCACAAAGTTATTTAGTCAGGGGTTAGTGAGTTGATAAAAGTTATTTAAAAAAGGTTGACTGGAGAAGAAATGTACTGCCACCATCGACTACCTTCATCAAATTCTACGAGTCGGGTTTCAATTGTTTGAATTGCGCAAATCGCCTTATCGATGCCCAATATGGCCAAGAGCTACACAGTCACACACAATCTGCAGTTTCGCCATCCTACAGCCACAGGTCTCTCTATCAAACTTACCCATATTTTTAAGATGATATCTATAAGTGAGCAAAGCCCAGTAAGTTATAAGCCGTATCTCTTTTTCCTTAGTGTGTTGGATATTTTATGCTCCGTTGCGAATGTTAATATACCTATAAAAATAACTTGTCACTGTGTTTGTATATGCTAATCTTCGAAGGCGCGTAACCGATTTTAATGACATTTTTTGAATGTATTTGGTTCCAGCTTGAGAAGTAGGATAGTTTTGAACACAATTGATGGCGCTTTTGTCGAGATTTAAAAAAAACTGCCTGAGAACGCGTCGACGTAGAAAGCTGAAATTTTGGACTCGGTGTTTTTATAAAAAAATTAAATTTAAGTTAAAAATGTGACAAACCGGGCGTAGAGTATTCAAATCCAAATTCAAATTTATTAATTAATTAAATTTACATATGAGCTTTCGCTCTTTTGCATGTAATAACCCCAGGAAGGAAAGTAACAAAAAAATAAATATATATATATTAAAGTAATATTAAAATAAGTTGAATAAGTGAAATGATTTGCTGTGGCAATTATTACAGAAATTATTATATATATAAAAAAGAACAAATAAAAAGAAAGGTGAAAAAAGAAAAAAGAGCAAGAAAAAAAAAAGATACAAAAAGGAAAAAGCATTATATTACAAGCATTGAAGATAGGCATTAAATTAAATCGCGCAACAACATTGCGTGGTTAGAGGTTTATGGCAGCAAAGATGTGTAAATACTCAGCCATAGTCAGAGAAAAAATTGAAAACATTAATTTTGAAATAGCTGATAGTTACGGATTGTTTGCAATTACTGCGAGGAATGACAAGTTGGCAGTTTCTCGATGTTCTGAGCTGCTAAAGTTTACTGGACAAGAAATCAGGTGCAAGGGATCTAAATATCTTAAAGAGCATAATAGTCAAATGATAATCAAGGTAATTATCCAAAGTACAATTTAAAATGCTGCAAGCGTGCATCGAAATATGATCAAAACGACTCAGATTGAAAATCTATCGCGCACAGGAGTTAAAAGCCACATTTAATTTCCTTCTACTAATATTGTCGGTCTTGCAGTATACTACACTACCATGCAGTATAACCGGCAGAATAAGAGTGTTAATCAAACGAGTTCGGACATCCTGTGGAGTGAATTTTGCAAAAAACCACAGTTAACGAAGTGTAGCATACACCCTCCCTATCACTTTGTTAGTTTGTAGGTCCCAGGTAAGTGTGCGATTGAAGACAACACCAAGATTATTGACAGACTCTGAGTAAGGTATGATGGCATCACTTAGTCTTATTGGGGAAAAGTTGTTTAAGTCGAAGCTTTTAGATAAATCAGGATTGCTTTCAATGCATTTAACAAAAGTTTGTTTTCAATAGCCCACCGAGACACCCTAGCAAGTTCAGAGTTCATCAGCTCTACAACATCTTTCATACAAGTAGCAGGAGCAGATAAAGTAAGCTGAAAATCATCGGCAAACTGCTGGATATTGCCACAACGGATTACTTCAGGTAAATCATTAGTGTATAATAAGAAAATCAACGGTCCGAGAACTGACCCCTGTGAAACACCTGAGAAGGTAGGTACCTATCCGAAAGATAAGAAAAATTAAATTAACTGCAGAACGGCTAAAAATGAACCGTGTTTTAAGTTTACTACATAATACATTAATATTTACACTGTCAAACGCTTTAGAAAAATCTAATAATATGAGCAATGATACTAGTCAGGCATCCATATTTAATCTAATATTATCTACTAGGTGTAAAAGCGATACAACTGTACTATGTCGTTTGCGAAAACCGGATTGAAATGCATATAAAAGGGACTGATCAGATACAAAGGTTGAAATTTGGTCCCAAAGCAATTTTCGGTAACTTTCGAGCAGAAAGGAAGTATGCTAATTGAACTAAAATCTTCCTTAAGTCGAGGATTAGGTTTTTTATTAATTGGAACAACTTTTGCATATTTCCAAGCAGACGGAAATTTGGATGTCATGATACAGTATTTATTATATGCGTCAAAAGAGTAACTATACACGGTAATATAATGCGTAGAAATCGCACGTCAATATTATGAACTCCAATCGCGTTGGATTTAATAGATTTAATGGCTAGTATAACGTCAGAGGGAGTGATCGTATTAAATGCGAAACCGTCAAAATTTAGTTCAATGCATAATTCCTCCCCAGAGTTAGCAGCACCATTGAAACAAGGTCCTTGCACGAAAAACTCATTTAATACATCAGGGTCAATGTTGCAATAGGCCGGTGATTTTTTAACTCCAATATCTCTGATATTTTTCCAAAGAGTTCGCGGGGGAAGCGCAGGGTCAAGTTTTCGAAAACAAAAGTAACGCTTAGCTGTGCGAATCGTTTGGGTAGTTTTATTTCGCAGATATTTGAAATTTTCAAAAAGAGGTCCGTTTTATAGGTTTTCCAGAGTTCATACGCATAATCTCGCTCACACATGAGGTTTTTAATACGTTTGTTCATCCACGGGGATCTATTGTTGAGTAATCTGGATTTAAGACGGTCTCAATGCTACTAGATAGTCCTTCAATGACAATGTTTTTAAAGTCTCCGAAAGCCATATAAAAATTTCGTTTTTAACTATATATTTGGGCGCTACCTCAGAAATTTGGTACATGGTGTTTTCATAACATTAGTAAATAAAATTACAAAAATGGTCTGAATTGGGCAGCCCCTTCTTGATGTTGCCACACAAAACTTTGGTTTTTCACTACATATTTGGAAACTGTTTGAGAACGCGTCGACGCACGTGGAAAACTCAAATTTTGTACACGGCGTTTTCATGATAATTGCAAATACAAGTTCAAAAATGGACCAAATCAGACGACCCCTTTTTGGTGTTGTTATACAAAACGTTAGGTTTTCACTATATATTTAGACACTGCCTCACGCGTCAAAGTAGTGAGCTGACATTTTGTACATGGGGCTATTGTAAAAAAAGTGTATATTAAGATCAAAAATGGGACCAATCTGGCAACTCCTTCATAGAGCTGCAATCCAAATAAATTTGGACGTGGTGTTTTCATAGCAGTGGTAAATAAAATTTCAAAAATGGACTAAATTGGGCTACCCCTTCTTGGTGTTGCCATACAAAACTTAAGTTTTTCAGTATATATTTGGTAGTTGCATGAGAAGTTGTCGAGGTGAGCTTATATTTTGTGCACGGCGTTTTCATAAAATTTGCGAATACAGTTCGAAAGTGGAACTAATCGGGGAACTCCTTCGTAGGATTGCCATACAAAAATTTAGTGTTTTTCTATATATTTGAGTACTGCCTGAAAACGCGTCCATGTAGAGGGCAACACGCTCCCACACAAATGAATGTGTGCATGCACACTCATACACGCATACACATGCAGACACAGAGTGAAACCCTAGATTATGTAATCGTGCGATCGAGTCAGATAATAGCTTAGTATACATTTCTAACCACACCACCCCCATCCCACCCACCTGGGTATCTATATTATCGGCGGGCAACACCGGCGGGCTCCCCATAGTATATTATAAATTTGTTCGCTTCTTTCAACCCCCGGGGTATTTTTCCTGTAATGCCGTCCTCTCAGAGCCGGACTTGTGCTAAAAGGCGACTCTTTAAGTGGCCAACAATAGACTCAGGGCCGGATAAATAAATATTTGGTTCCTGTCTTAGCAAAATGATGCGCAAGTTCATATCCTGGCACCCAAATCAGTGTAATCTTATTTGTGTCGGCTAGTTGCTTCAGGACAATACAACAATCTCAGACCAGCCTTAATTTGCAGGAAGCTTATAATCACTGTGAGTTATTTTGACATACCTGATAATAAAAAACTATTAGTTAGAGACAAAATATAGATCAATACCGTAATTTCAAAGACGTGTAGAGACATACATGAGATAAGCGAGGTAAGTGCGACTGAAGTAAGAGAACACAAAAATCTCTGATAGATCCACCCTTCTTCACTCCAGTAATAAAAGAAAATAGTGCACCCCGTAGAGATGGATATGACATTTTCATCACCAAGGGCAAATTTACATTAGTTGTAACCTAATGCCCCTTCACACAAAGAATTACTGACCTCCAGAAAATTTGTTTCCTTCAGCTGTCTATCGAGCTCCTTACCTTGAGGGGATATAATCATCCTGATGGCAGACATGACCACCAATATCGACCTAGACAACATCGGTATTACTTATGTATATGGTAAGCATCGGATATATGCTGATAGACTTATGCAACACCTTTAACCTGGTCATCAGGAAGATACTTTGCTCACATAAACTACATCACAATGTCACCTGGATATTGACGGATGGAAGAACTCTGACGGTAATCACTGTACTGGATGTCTGCGATAAAAAGAAATGAAAGTTGGGAGTGACCACCGTGTACTACCGATGCCTCAAGACTTCTGCTGTAATGCTAAAGTTGCGTGAATTTAACCAGCTATACAAAACAGAAGATATAATTCGAGCATGCTCCGTGAATTCTTGCTCCTTAAGAAATGCTGGATACTTTTTGCTTATTCACATTTGTCTACCTCATACCACAGACAATATAAACAATGTAGACAAATATGTAGAGACTGTATACTCGTACATAAATGCTTAGATATGGAACTGTAATTGCAAGTGCAACGATAGACTGTAGAGTGGATTGAATGAAATAAAATTTTACGAGCTTAAAGACAATATAAGAACTGGAGATAGACAACGACGTGTTTAGAGCAAATAGGATAAACAAAGTATATCTGAACTATCCTGCAAATAAGAGTCCATGAATCATGCAAAACAAAGAAATTCAGCAAAGGTACAGTCGTACTGACCAACGCGACGTAGCACAATGATAAGGCGGACACAACCTTTCAACCGATGTTGACTCTGTCTGTGCAGTTGCAATCCAATTTGGAGCAGATTAAGTTGATATTATGGGAAGATTGATGCGCTTTACATTAATTTTAGATATTTGGAGAAAGTTCTGTAGAAATCACCTACTCTGATACCATAATTCGATAGGGAAGACCTTCCTGCGGAAATGTCCCCTGCATTATGGCAAAATGAATTCGAAGTAGATGAGTTGAAATTTTTTGTTATTTGATTCTTACAATTTTTGAAAAAGCTACCTCCACGGGTTTTTCTCAAAACTCATTTCATGGCTGTGGAAAACCTTTTCGAAAATGTTAACTTTTGTTGGAAATAGTTTGGACTGAATGCAGTGATTTTCAAAAGTTTTCGATACTTTCCATATATAGGTATAAAGTTTTTTCTGTGAGCATTATGAATTAAGGAGAACTAGAGATCCAAAAGCTTCGCAAAAAAAAAATAAAGCTACTAATTATAGTCAGAACGCTCTATATCGTATTAGAGGGCTTTTTTTTTTAATTCGCGAATGCACTCTCAGTTTGATTTCGCTTAGACGAAAGGCAGGAATGGAATTGGTATACATATACATAAGTGACGTAGTAGTTGCGTGATGATTACCCAACAAACAATTTGGCGAACATCCCCAACAACTAAATTTAAGTGACAATAGAGCTGCACAATGTGAAACATGAGGGAAAATGCGGCAGAGCTAAAAATTATTTGTTATCGATACGATACAAAAGCGAAACAAACGCGAATATAAATTCTGTTTTCCTTTATTTATCTTAGATAAACACGTATATGTGTGCTGTTTTATGCCCGAACTTCTGAGAATTTTACAATTTCAAGATTTCCGGTTCTATTTTTCTATTCTAGTGTTTGCATTTCAGCGTGAACAAATCAGAAATTTGTCGTGTTTCTATCAGTGAATTGTAAAAGGTGAGAAATTGAAATTACATTTAATTAACATTAAGGGTAAAACGAGAGGCTAAAGAGTAGAGAGTAGATTTATATTCATTTTGGATACATTTAAATTTATCACATTTTGTCGAAAATGAAAGGCGAAGTCAATCCGAAATGATACCACCAAAGTGATACAATGTTCTGTTAACATTTGCTCCCGCATGAGGTTTCGCTTTCATATCTCATTTGAATTCACTAGCAAAATTTATGTTCCACTTTGTTATATTTTTGCGATTCGCATTGACTTTGAAATTTGTGCTAATGGGGTTTGAGGGGGATTTGTGGTGGTGGGATGGTTTTCAAATTCCGTGGTACAAATCAACCGCCACTGGTCTCCGACAAAAGTAAACTTACCGCCATTCTCATTAATCAAATATTATTAAATTACCAATTTTTATGAAAGGGATTGTATCAGGGTAGTCCACTCTTTTGACGTTTGCTAATAACCTCCAATTAAGGAAGAATTTATTCAACTCAATCACATCTTTGCAAAGTCTGGGAGAAATGAATGACTTTTCTGAAGATCGCAAATTGATTGGGTGAAAAATGAAAAATATACTATAGACATTTAAAAAAACAGTGAAATGTTGTCTAGGGTGTCCAATTACTAAAAATCGACTAAATATGTGCTGAAATATTTGAAAATGACATAAAAAAAATTATCAAATACACTTCTCTCTTGCATTGTCCAAAGAGGGCTTTTTCTATGCTTTTTTAGGCGAGCATCTTGCTTTAACTGATGTTTTATTAGCGGACTTAGTAGGGATTGTTGCTGGATGATGCGATTTGTAGCGTCTTCGAAGCACACAATCACGGTAGGCTAACCCTGACTACAAAAACTGGCCAACCTGGTTGACAAACCGCCATTACAAAACATGTTACAGGATTAAATTTCCCGATTGGTTTGTATTTAAGCATGAACCGCACAACACACTCACAATGCTTACCTAGTTTCACGATTGCATATTTTCTCCTCACTTTCTCACTGTATTCACTGCTGCTGCTAGGAAAAATTCTGTTTTTTTGAATTTCAAACCACTGAGTGCACGACCAAAACCCTCGAGAAATACTTTTCCAAGCCATGAAACAGAAACCTATATGTGTGCGTGCGTAGTCCGTTTCCAAAAATGTTCTATATTGATACATATGGAAAAGTGCAAACATTGACTTTAGATATGCTATAGAGCCTAAACCACTATCCATACAGGAAAATAGTCTTCTAATAATTTACAGCTTGGTTGCTTATCTTCCCAAAGGCTACACTTCCTAGATACCTTACTTAACAAAATAATAAAATAGTTTCGATTACAAAGTAACCTTACCATTTTACGCTCAATACCTCTCAGCTGAGTAACAAATACATGTGTGTATGTGCAGCCGTAGTCCGGATCTGTAGGCAGCTACATTCGATATCATCAACCCACGGAATGCCATGACGGCACAGCGGCATTACAATGATTACTCAGCTGAGAATTTTTGTTTGAGGAATCCTAGTGATTTTGTTAAGATAATTTTTTTTTAATAATTTTGTTAGGAAAGGTATGCAAATTTTATTACAGTTCGGAAGATAAGAAAGCAAACTCAAGATTATCAGAACACTATTTTTCTGTATGAATAGTAGATTAGGGCGGAGGAGCTATTCAAATCAAACTTTTGTCACTTTTACATAAGAACACTGCAAATATTTTAGAATGTAAGGACTACGTTGGGCCTTGCATGCGGTAGGGTGGGAGTCTGTTTCATGGCTTGTGAAGTATTCTCGAGGGTTTTGGCACGACACATTGGTAGTTTGTGGTCATGCTCCAAGTCTGTATTGTCGCGAGAAGTTCACTGTCATTAAGAGACGCTGTGCCGTGCTCGCGGCCCCGGGAAATAACGCCCAACGAAATGACGCCCAAAAGTGAGAAGTGAAATAAGATCCAAAAATTCCATACAAATTTCAATGTGTCAAATGTGAAATAATGTCCAAAATTTTTGGGTACTATTTCACACTTTTGGGTTTTATTTCACTTATCGATTTAGGGCGTTATTTCATAATGATATAAAAACCAAAATTCGTAAATGAAATAAAGCCCAAAAAATCTAAATTGAGCCTGAGGAAATAATGCCCAAAAATCATTTTGTGTGTAAAGTAAGAGCTCGTCTCGCGTGTTGGCTTGGTGAGGGTGGCAAGGGGTGCAGGGCGCATTGATATTCGATTTAAAGTAAGGCCGCCTGCACCCTTTTCCGATGCCTCCTCCCACCAACCCCCACCTAACGCGACGCGTTCTTACTTTAAATCGAATATCAATGCGCCCTGCATCCCTTGCCACCGCCCAAACTCCTCCCTTGAAGCGTGACGCGTTCTTACATTGCACATATCATTACCAAAATTTTGGGCTTTATTTCATTTGCTTGTTCTCTTGACCTGAATTTTGGGCTTTGGTTCACTTGGGCCTTTTTTCTCCTACTTGGGCTTTTATTTTACATTTGCTTTCGGGCCTTATTTCATTTGGAAGTAAGACCCAAAAATTTTGGGTCTTATTACACTTATCACTTTTGGGCGTTATTTCGCGGAGCCCGTGCTGACATATTGATGGTGCTAGTTGTCAAAACTAAAAAAAAAAAAAATCGCAGTTGGCCGAGCTAAACGACGAACCTACTCCGACCAAATTCCCCTACCTATTGGCATAGTTGCATTTTTGTAAATGTGATTTTCAAAATGGAACTAAGGATTTTGCTGCAATGAGGAGGGAGATTCACTGTTATCATGTGGGAAGATCCAATTAACTTAACTTCGTTTAGGCTCAAAATAGCCAAAAAGGGATGAAGACGGGATAATGTGGGTAATATTGATGGAATGGGATGAATATACCATCTTCGGATACATTAAAACAATCTAACTGAGGTCTTGACTTTGAGAAACTCATTTAAGTGTAAATGCGCTAATTAGGGAGTAAAAAATTCATTCGGGAGGTATTCGAGAGTATGTTATTGAAAAACCAATTCTTGTATGTTTATAAATTTTATTTGAAACTGTCTAAGAATTTTGATGAAATGAGGCACATCTTATATCTTCGGATATGAGAAAGTAATTTAGCTGACTTCTTAAAAAAGGAAAACTCAGTTATGGATATTTTATTGTAATATTAAGGGTTACAGAGTACAAACGAGCTATACTATATGGGATTAGAATCATCTTTAAAGGTATTTGGGGAATAAAAAAACTCATTCAACGTGTAACTAAGAGGTAAATAGGTAGTAATGGTTCAGTTTGACGGAATGGAACGAATCTCCAGTTTGGAAAGCGAAAAAGCTTTCAGAAAACTCATTTGATGATAGTATGGATACATACATAGACGTAATGGATCTGAGAACATGAAAAACTAACATGAATTCAATACCATACATTTTGTAGACTTTCCAGAAACCCATTCATTTGACTATGACAGCCCGTAGGACGATCATCTGAAGAGCCCTGTTCAAAAGCGATTTAAACAAAAATCGTTGAGAATATTGCTTAACTAAGAGTATTTTGCTCCAAACGCCTTATTTCTAATAATTAGATACATATTTAATTTTGGGCTATTGAAAAATTATTTATGACGATACGAAGTAGTAAGAAACGTCGATTTTATGCTGCTTTTAAGCTCTTGTTCATAGTATTATATTCCTCAAAATTCCAAATCGAATGCCACAATTTGCAAGAATGAATGAATTCGAGAACGAATAAATATGGATATGGTGACTTGGATGGATGGCATTTGAACCAGAAAGAAATTAAATATGAATTCATCACTTTTCATATAGCCTTAAAATATAATCATGTTGTGGGTGATGTAAACTGTAAATATGTATATGTTTTATAACATCTTTGATGATGCGAAAGAATATGAAATTACGAAAAAAAAAATTCTCAATTACCACATAGAGAACCAGCATTTAAAGGATTTTAAATTGAAAACTCTGTTTATGGGGATTACCTCTGATAATATTACAGTGATAACGTTACTATTAGACTCAGAAAAATATTTAGTAAAAACGATAAAAAAATACATTCAAATTGAAGAAATTTGTCATTGAATAGGAGCCTATGAAATAGTATGTTATATTGGTGCAATAAAATTCGAAAATTACAATGTAGATTTTAATTGATTCATTGATAAATGAAGTGGATTTAAGTGAATGTAACAGTTGATTTCATTATGTCAGGAAGTTGAATCAACTACCAATGTAACAAATTAAATTGAATGTAGCAGTTGTTTTAACGGAATGCTATAATTTTATTTTATTAGAATGTTGAAACTACAAAATTTCAAATCAACACCGTAAAATATGTACAAACTGTTACCACAAGGCTTACAAATTATTACCTAAAATGTAGGGAATATTCCTTAAAATTTAGGGCATAATTCCTCAAATTTAGGCAAAATTCCCTAGAATTTAGAGGAATATTCCCCAACAATTTAGATAATATTCCTTACATTTTAGGGAAAACTACCTAAGCTTTGTGGCAACAATTTTGCAAATTTTTTACTGTGAATACAACAAGGCGTTCCAGTCGACTTAACTTTATATTTGTCATAATTTCAACAATATATAACCTCAATTTAACTTCTTGCTGCACTGTTGATACAACGAAGTTTTCGAATGAAAACAACCATAGATCTGTACGTAAAGCCTGGAACAATTTAGTACTATTCGTGGCGCATAATTCAATGAGCACCAAGAACAATTTCATTAAATTAAACATTACAAATTATTTTGCACTTTTTCGCAGAGGCAACGCAAACAAACCTCATAAGACAAATCAGACTAATAAAAAACAATATTTTGAGCAGAAATGCGATTTATAGCTATGCAACAGAATATAGTATGGATGCAAAAATATACATATATGTCTATATGAAATACCTCAACGAAAAATTTGAAATAGCTACTATTTAACTAAAACTTTATCCTGAAAAATTTAAGAAAAAAAAATTAATAAATTTATAATACAATCTTTCAATTTTTAACATGCATTTATATTCTTTAATACCTTTCCATTATTTACTTAATAATAGATATCTTATATAACATTAAAAAAAAAAGACTTTCAGCCGAACAAAAATCTGTCCTGTGAGTAACTTATATTTATGATGATCGAAAAAGTTTATACTTTTTATTTCAAAATGATCAATTTCATCCCCCAGAATATAGCTAAAAAATCCTGCTGAAATCCAATTACATTGATTTTCTGAACAATAAAATAATTATCTTTGAGCAATTATTCTTTAATTTATATTCCTAACGTATGTTTTGAATTTTCTATGTTTGCCTTTATATTTGAATGTCCAAAAATGTTTCAAAGGACCTGACATATCAATAACGTGACATTAGTGCAACAAGTAGTGATGTTTTTGATTTAAGGTGTCTTCGAAAAGCTCAATATAACATTTATTATGTCAAGAAATTAAATATTTCAGTTCGTTTAGTTTGGGCTCGTCAAAATAAGGTGATACTATTAGGTCAAATATTTCTAAAAATTTTAAAAGGTATACCCAAACTTCATCTCCTTCTGGCGCTTTATCTGCTATGAAAAGTGGAAAGAAATGAACGAATTTGATCATCTCTCTGGCAGACATTTTAAGCCTAAATTTTTTCAAATATTGCATACCTAAGGGAGGAGATAAATTTCCAATTTCTGACTTACAATAAGTGAAGCCCTGTTTTTGAAGATTTAAAGTTTCCAGAGCAATACATTTTTATTGATCAGCTTTATTATAATATGGCACATATCATACACATAAACACCCTCACATAAATCGTGCATAATATCAACCGCGAAGTTTTGTACTATAGATGAAAGGAACGTAAATTATTAATATCGAGTTTCCTTAACACCAGTTTCCCCAACATGGTCTGCAGTGTAATTTAATTTATTTCGAAGACATAAACTTTCTTCAGCTGTTACTGACTGTGTGTCTTGTTTATTACAGCGACAGAAAAAAAAACAAGCCGAGTACGAAATGAACATTTTTTTTCCCCGTCTGATGTATCAATTTCCAATCCGGTCTCTTCGAGATACTTCATTTCTTCTTCTAATGTATAAAAACATCTATCGTTACCAAAACATTTTATGTCTGAAGTTTGGAAGAAAGCAGCTGCAAAAATGCTGTTAAGCTTGGAAACTTCGAATTTTAGAGCCAGCTGCAAAACGCTGTTAAGTTTGGAAACTTCGAATTTTAGAGCTGTCGAAAAGAAGTGATATATTCGCCTAGAATTGAAGACGAGTAGGAACCCAACGGATTATTCACTTCGAAATCATCGAAATGCATGAAATATGGTATAACGACGACTTTTTCGTTAGCACAGGTAATTTTGTTAATTGCAAGCTTTCCGTTAATAAAATTTTGTATGGTTCCTTCTTTACGAATATGTACTTCATTCTCCAAAATAGCGTCTAAAGCAAAAATATTTCACTAACCAAGAAATTCTGTAAAAAACACTTCACCGTCAAGTTCTTTCAACTTTTCTAATAGTTCTTCACTCTCAACTGCAGTATTTACAGAATTATTGACGTCGCTATTTCCAAGCAAAACACTCATGCCAATATCTTCGACGGAATTTTTGTCCACCATCCCGATTTATTTTATTTAAAAATTACCATCCGACTTCGACAACAAGTGTGTAATCAAGAAGTCATTGTTTCAATGATGCAGTGTGGTCAGTTTGACTGCCATTGTGTTAGAACAAATGTATTAATGCAATTCATTTGACAACACGTAGTTATTGCAAAGATTAGTGGTGGTTAAATTAACCGTACAAGTTGATTGGTTCAAACAAAAATTTATTTATTGTAACTAAGATAAAATGTCGGCAAATCCATTATGCATTTTTGGCAATATGATTATATTAATGATCATTTTCGTTGGTTTGAAGATATTTTCGTCATTGATTTCAATGAATATTCTGTCTTCCATCCAATGAAATGTTTTCCATTTCGATGAACTGTGATTTATTTATTTTTTTTTTCAATGTAATTTTAATTGATTTGACTAAACTTTCAATAATACAATGAAAAAAATTCAATCAGATTAACAAAATTTTCTCACAGTAAATTTGATGCCGTTATTTCATTGAAATAATTTTAAATATTTTTCTGAGTGTATCCTTATAAACATTATTGTGATTTTTTATTGAAAACTGCACAGTAAAGAAAAACTCACAGGGTTTGCGCGTCCAGCAATAAAAAAAAATTTTCCTCTCCTTTGATTGGAAGTCATAATCCTTGCAGAATTGACTTATTTTCGAGTTTCATGTCTCTAGATCTTTCATCTTGGAGTACATCTTCTTACTTCTACGAATATTTTGGTCGACGTCTTAAAATAGAATCCCCAAAATGGAAACTGAAAAAAAACAGAACGTTGAAGGAATGCTACAATAATAATCCTTCATGCTAGTAAAATCCTGTAGTGAGATGACCTATATATTTTATTTATGACACAAATGCTCAAAATTAAACAATAAATCGTGAAGAAAAACTAGAAGGGTGCCCACCTTTAAAACGTATTATTTGTACATTTAAAACAAAAATAACTTCCAATATACCGATATGAAATTCACATACAACACAGTGTTGCCAAGCATACCGAAAACTATCTTTGAAAGAAAATATGGCGTTCAAAGCAAACATTTCCTATCATTTCAAACATCCCCTTAGATCTCAAATACCACCATTTTACGGTAAATAAGGAAAGTGGAAGGACAGCATGCTCCCGAGTCAGAAATGTTCATGTATGCAAAATGCAAAACATTAAAATGAATTTCAATTGTTTAAATTAGTCCACTACTTTGAAGAATCAACTCAAACCGAGAACGTAAAGAAAAAAAAAACCTTTCATTTTCTCCGTGAAACATTCCCTGTTCCTTATAAAGTACTTTCATGAAAGAATTCTACAAAAGAAAATTTCTCTGCATTACATACATATTTTGTTGGTGAAATGTTGCAAACGAACTCAGGGCTGCACTCGGTGTGCATAATTCCGCTTTTATTGCAATTGCATTTTTTAATTATGAACAGTTCAGTAAAAATCCAAAACCGGAATAAGTTTACCTCCATTACACCTGAAGGAGTTCCGTTTAACAGTTATGAGTCGTAGATTTAATTGGCGAAATTCACACAACTGTCGCACATTAAATGAAAAATTCTCTTCCGCTATTCCATCAGCAACTTTTATAAAAACTCTGTGAATTGAAGCGGGATACAGGGGGTCTCACCAGACTTCTACTTCAACTACATAAATTGAAGTAGAATAATATGAAATCAGCGCAACGACTTCCCAACGTAGTGCCTCAAATGCGAGTACCTATACGTTGAAATTGTAAGTTATGGCATTATTCGAAGGGGGTGAGGCAGAGAACTTTGCAAGGATAACGACAATTCATTCATGCAGTAAAATCCAATGTCAACCCCTTTATTCCATTTCCTTTTTCCATTATTTAAGGTGCCGATTTACATTTAAAAAAAAAAACACAAAAATAAAAAATCACAACTGAAGTGTGAGAGATGAAAGTCGGAAATGTCAAAAAACTTCAGGACAAAAAGGAAACAACTCGGGCGAAATGATGTTTATTTTCCCAGCATACAGAACAGCTCATGCAAGTAACGGAAAGTGATTCTGTCAAAATTTTTATTTCCTCCTCAACTAAAGGTGGAAGTCTCACGCGTCATTAATTCAGAGGAACATAAATTGGATTGAGGATGTTCTAATGCGGCAATGAAGTTAACTTCGTTTGTTTTTTTAAATATCAGGAATGTGAATTATAATAACTTCAGATCACGGAGTATAGAGTACCATGTATACCGTATTCGCTTAGAAATTTGACTATAATAAGTCAAATGGCGCACTGATCTCAAATAAGAAATATTGAGGTGAAGTGAAAAGTACTGAGAGTTTTCCGTTAGATGTCCTTGGTGAGCCATATCTCACGATGTATACGTCGCATCGGACCATGCTATACGGAGATTTGAAAGTGACATTACGCTTCAAAAAAAGTTCTTCGACAGTTTAGTGTTTGGTGAAGCCAGTTGTGTATTACAGCGATCCAAAATGGAGATAAGAAAAGAGAAAGTTCGATGCATTCTTTAGTACTACTACGACCAGGTGAAAAAGCAGAGCAGGCAGCCAAAAACATTTATGCTGTCTATGGACCCAATATAGTATCGAATACAACAGTAAAGCGGTGGTTCCAACGATTCCGTTCGGATAATATGGACGTCGCAGTTAAGGCACACTCTGATAGGCCAATCGTAGAAACTGTCGATAAAATCATGGAAATCATCGAGTGGGACCGGCATGTGAGCACATATTTCATTGCCCAATTCCCGAATTGACACAAAATAACCTTTTTGAACGAATTAATGCCTGCGATTCTCCTATTCTCAAACGTAACGAAATCGACCCATTTTTTATACGAATGGTGACTGGCGATAAAAAATGGGTCATATACGAGAACAAAAGTCGAAAAATTTTGTAGTCCAATTGTGGCGAATCGGCCTAACGACTGCCAGACCCGGATCAACGGCCAAGAAAGTTTTGCTGAGACCGGAAGGGACTCATCCACTCCGATCTGCTTCCATCGGGCTAAACACTTAATACGGACTTCCACTGTCAACAGCTGAACAGATTGAAGCAGGCAATCGACCAGAAGTGGCCAGAATTGGCCAATAGAAAGGGTCTTGTATTCCATCAAGACAACGCCAGTCCGCACACATTTTTAACGATGCACCAGAAGCTCCGAAAGCTTAGATGGAAGGTTCTATCGCGCCTGCCGTATAGTCCAGACCTGGTACCAAGCGATTAACACCTAAAATTTTCTCGATAGTACAAAATTGGCCTCAAGACAGGCTTGTGAAAATGAGCTCGATAAGCTTCTTATCAATAAGGACGAGGACGCTCACAACTTATTACTTTTTCCTATATTTGCAAGATTAAGAAATCATCGTCGCAGTCTATTGTGAAAATGAATCATTACCGTTGTGTTCCGCATTTCTTTCTAGATCGGTTCATCGGACGGGAAAGATGATCTCAAGAGTTTTATATGTTTTCATTCCAAAAAATTATTCCGTACATATCTACTTATAAATGTGCAAAATTTCGGAAGATTTCAAAAATATGTGAAATCTCCCCTATTGAAATAATATGTTTGAATCACCATGTAATAATTTCAAATATTACATTGTCTAGGGAATTTTTAACAGATTTCATAAATCTCTATAGATCTAATCTATGTGCCTATAAAATCAAATCAAAGTTATACGAAATAAAAATAAAAATAAGTATGGCTTATGACTTATGGCTTAAGTTAAGGCAAGTCGACACTACAGTAATAAAAAGCATAAATTCTTTAAGAACTTTAGGAATAAAAAAGTTTATCACCAGAGAATTGAGCAAGCGGAACTGAAAACTTATATAAACCATGGCATTTTGCCCTGTTGTTATTTGTGACGTGCCAGAAAATACCAAGGCAACATAGAATCTATAATTTAAAGGACAATAATATGGGTGAAATACAAGCAGTGTTGGACAAATTGCAATCTAATTGATAATTAGTAATAATCATTAATAATGATAGTAATTAAATTTTAAAAAAAGGAATCATTTTCGGCGATTAATGAGTGATCAATCGTAACCGTAATCATGATTACTTATACTTTTGATTACAAATTTGCAAGAGTTTTAAAATTGTAGTTAACCCTTTGAGTCCCAGCAATTCCAATTGGAATCATATGGCAAATTTAAGTTTTATTTGGATTCGTATCAAAGAAAAGAAATTTTCTCATTTGCGAGTTTTCACCAGAGCGAACTATTCGAAGTTAGAAAAACGCCTTGTGTAGAAAAATAATATTTTCTGCTTGTTTGGAATTTACTTTATTGATATACACCATAAGGTAATTCGTCATTTTAATAAATTGTATAGAAAAAGCAGAATTTTTGCTTGATTCCAATTGGAATCACTGGTATAGCTAGAAGTTATAAAATGCATGACACTTATTTAATTTCTAGGGAAAAATATTTGTGATGTCGATTAAACTTAGAAATGAAAATATCATTGAGGTAATGATGAAGGGCGATTTATCTGATACATCAGATATGTCTGATGACGATGACCTTGCGCTAGATTACGAAAATTGCTCCCTTGTAGAGCAGCAACATCTTGAAAATGAAACTGAATATCCCAATGTTCCCAAAGAACCAGTTGATTGTCTGAATTGTGAAAGTGAAGAAGATAGTGATGAAGCAAACCAGGGCCGGATTTAGAAGTGTGGAGGCCCTGTGGCAACAAAGGAGTGGAGGCCCCTAATTATTATACCCTAGATGAAATCTATAGGGGTATACTAAGTTTGCCATTCCATTTGTAACGCACAGAAATAATGATGGTAGAGAAAAATGGATTGGACACCACCCCATAAAATTAAAAGTTATTTTGATTTTTGCATGTCCGTCTGTCCGTCCGTCCGTCCGTCCGTCCGTGCGCACGATAACTCGAGAACGCGTTCACTTAGAAAGCTGAAATTTCGTACACGGACATTTAAAAAAAAAAGTAAAATTAAGTTCGAAAATGAGACAAATCGGGCAACTCCTTCGTGGGGTTGCCATACAAAAATTTTGTTTTCCACTATATATTTGGACAGTACCTGAGAACACGTTGACATAGAAAGCTGAAATTTGGTATATTGTGTTTTAATAGTAATAGCAAATAAGATTTCAAAAATGGACTAAATCGGGCAACCCCTTCTTGGTGTTGCCATATAAAATTTTGGTTTTTTACATATACTTTGAAAACAATCAGCCGTAGACATTTTTATTGTACTAAAAACTTCTTCAGAATAAGAAATCCTATAAAATTGATTATAATAATTTTTTCTGTCCGACGAGCCGCTCTAGAAATATATGCGAGAAACCAATGAAAAAAATCAAAATTGCTCAAATGAGACACCATACAAAATTTCATACGGGCATTCATCTAGGGTATCATAAGAATTGGTCTTAGATCAATTCTAGCTTTTTCACTTATTTTTAAAATAGGTTACACATTCTTTTAAATTGTTTAAATAATTTATTGCACGAAAAAATAATAAAAGACAAAATAAAATAAGCTAGAAAAGACGAAAACGGGGAAAAACGGACAATTCGGGGAAAAATGGAGAATTCGGTGAAAAACGGGTATAAAGTATACACAAGCATAAACAGGCATTCAGTGTTCGATTCCTCGTCGCGATTATTTTTTTCTCATTATAGAATGATGAATAAAAATAAATAATAACATCCAATTAAGTGATATTCTTTAATTATTAAAGAAATCATTATTTCCTTATCATTCCTTTTATGCAATAAAAAAAGGTATGTGAATAAATGATTCAATTCAATTGTTTCAAAAAATAATTATTTGCGTATTCATAACTACTTATACAAAATACATTCGTATTGGTGTCATCAATACCTGTTATTAGAACCGAAATAAGGGTAACCTCCGAAAATATTTATAATAATGTAATATTATTAAAAATATTTTTCGAGGTTTGTGGATGAAAATGGATGTATTTCGTCTGTGTAGTTAGATAGTTCTATTGCGGGTTTGGAGGCCCCTCTCTTGTGGAGGCCCCGGGCTAGAGCCCCGGTTGCCCTCCCCTAAATCCGGCCATGAAGCAAACATTTCACTGGCAACAAACCAAAGGGACGTAAGATCCCAGATGGCTCCTAAGTGGCAAAAGAAGGAAATGGAAGTCGTAAATGATAAATGTGAAATTAAGTTTTCCTATCCACCATTAGTTGAAACACCTTTTCAATACTTTACTAGATTCATTGACGACAAAATTGTTCAAAATTTAGTATTCCAAACAAACTTGTACTCAGTACAAAAGAGCGGTGTATCAGTCAATACCAGCTACGATTAAATATGTCGTTTTTTGGGAATACATCTGCTCACGGGAATGCCGCAATATAGCATTTATTGGAGTGAATCTACAAGATACCCTTCCATAGCAAATGCAATGGTTCGAAATCGCGTTTCAAAATTACGAATTTATTTGCACGTTTCTGATAACCCAAACTACGATAAATTATTTAAGTGCCGTCCTTTTATAACAGCGCTCAAAGGCAAAAAATTGTGGCGGAAGAACACAATTGCATAGATGAAATGATGATCCCAATGAATTCGAAAACAAGTCTTCGCCAGTGTATGAAGAATAAGGCGCAGTTTTACGACTCGTAGAAGGTCTTCCGAAACAGAAAAATTTTAAAATATACACGGATAACTGGTAGTTGCTCCTAAAACTCGCACCTCCAGTGTAAAACCACCAAATCTCAAAATCTTCAATTTTGAATTTTTTATTGCATTTTCTTTATAACTTAGGGAATCTTGTATGAGAAAATATACTATATATTTACTGGCTACTAACTAAAAATAGAGCTACACCAGTACTGAAAAATTTGAATTTATAGAGTGATTTGAAATGATTAAAAGTTCATAATACAATTTTTGAGTTGCGGTGGTGTTGCATTGAGAGTGCGAATTGTAATAATGTAAAATGCTTTACAATATGTGGGGCCAAGGCCGTATATATAGATCACGAATGGGAGGGGTTTAACCTAGTAGGCCCTAGTAACCTCCAGAGACGAAAGAATAACTGAGAATTAATGTGAACTCAATAATAGGAATTTTAAGTAAATTTATATAATTAATTTGTTAAGAATATAAATATATAACTGTGCTTAAATCCCAAGTGAATGGAAAAATTCTATTAATGTATAAAAGTGCTATATTTAGATAATTGAGTTCACGGTATTTCTTAATGAATGCTCCGTGAGTCTGCAGTATAAGGCTTCCGAAATTAAAAAAAGTTATGTTTGAAAACATGTTGTTTTACCCTATTTTTATTACATATTATTTACATCCCAAGATAAAAATGTTCCACTTTTTATAAAAAAAAAGAAAAATATGCAGAATTAAGTTATTTTTTTCTTTCCTCCTTTGACGTGGGAAAGAACTTCATTCATTTCAATTTTAACATTTCGATGAACAATTTTATTGACGAGGTCAAGAACGCAAAAAGGTAAAATAGGTCTGAGACCAATTTTTATGATACGCTAGATGAATGCCCGTAGGTAATTTCGTATATGATAATCTCTCTGTGCAAGTTTGATTGTTGGAAAGATTTTTCGCAATTAATTCTAGAACAGTTCATCGACCAGTAAAAATTATTATAACCAATACAATAAAAAGGTCTAGGACTGATCATTTTCACAGCATACGTAAAGACTTGAATTTTTATATGAAATTAACAAGAAGGGGTATTTTTGAAATTATATTTACTATTTTTATGAAAACACCATGTACAAAATTTCAGCTCTCTCCTTTAAGGATTCGCCAGACGGTGTCCAAATATATAGGGAAAACGAAATTTTTTTATGACAACCCCACGAAGATTAGAAATTAGAAATTTTACACACGGGCTTCAAAAGAAAAAGTAAAATTAAGTTCGAGGTAAATCGGGCACTTCCGATTTGTCTCGCACTTAATTTTACTTTTTGCTTTTGAAGCCCGTATGCAAAATATCTAATTTCTCTCTAAGTGCACGCGTCCTCGAATTATCGTGGGTACAGACGGACATGCAAAAATCAAAATAACTTTTAATATTATGCGTGGGTGTCCAATCCATATTGCTCTACCATCATTATTTCTGTGCGTTACAAATTGAATGATGATTTCATCTAGAGTATAAAAATATTTTATTTTTTAGGGCATTTTAGATATAATTATGTATAATTATCTAAAATGCCCTAAAATGTAAACAAATAATGTTTTATGCTATTTAAATAAAACCATGGGGCGCTCATGGAAAATATTTGTTACCATGTTATAATTAGTTACAACAAAAGTTTCTGTTTTAACGTTGAAAAGCAAATTAAAAACGTATTTTTCCTTTTTTGATTTTCAATGATAATTTAAAAAATATTTAATTTCAAAATTATAGTAAAACGAGATCTGGAAAAATGAAGAAAGCGTTTGCTTCTTTCGTCACTCATAACTGAATTTCCGTATACGATGTACTATCTCCCTCTAAGTATATAGAAAAAATGCATACCATCATTATGAAAATACTCCTTTAGATTTAATATACCGTTTGAAATGTAAACAAAATTTAAAATATATATAATATATATGCACATATACATACTATATTGCTAATATTTCTGTATGTTTTCCGTTTTTGCATACGTTTTTCCTAAAGTTGCTTTACCTGACGAAAGATATATTATGACAAAACCAATTGTTGTGAGCCGCTACATGTATATAAAGAGTTGTGGGTGAAAATTTGCCTTATCACATTAACAAATGTATAGGCTACACTGACGGGCGGGGGGGGGGGGGGGGGGTGTAACCCTAACCCACCCATTTATACATGTGTGGACGTTTTAGAAATGTCCGAATATCGTAGTCAAAATGTACTATAATAGAGAAGATATCATCTTAAAAGTCAAACAACGAACTAAATATCATCATCAATATTTTCAAAATTCCTGATATTGAAGATAATTAGAGCATAAAAAAAGAGAACTAAAAATTTAAATACAAAAATATTTAAAACTGAATTTTATATTGTATGACGAGATGCTGGATTTTTTCTTGTAAATGATAACAACAAAAAATTATGGAAAACCTTGCAGTTTATACAGAAAGAATTCAGTTTTTTATTTTATCAATTTAATTTATTGATATTAATTCTCTTAATAATTTAAATCTACATTTAATTCACGTATACTTCTAATAATTATAACAAATAATTACGGGAAAGTTTTTATTCTAAATTAATACTATATTTGGCAATTATTAGTCACGCATATAACAAGGAAAACTTAAAACTTATGAATTAACGAATTTTTAACAAATTGTGAATTTTAAGATTAATTACGAAGGAAATAAATAAAAAGAAAAAAATAATTTGGTTTAATAAAAAAAAACAAAGAGAAAAGGAAGAAAAATATTTAAATAAAAAAATAAAAACTAAGATTACAAAAAAAAATGCTCCATCAATTCTGGAATTAAAACAAAATTATTTATAATTAGTGCTGTCGACGAAGTGTTGGTATACCGGTAAATCCTGCCGCGTAGCACATGTACTTTACCGCACTTTCCCACCACAATTTTGTACCGTTTTTTGTTGTTGTTTCGCCTTTTTGTCCCCCAATTTTGAAATTTGGTAGAAAACTTTTTAGTGGTCCATAGGTGAGAAAGTCAAAGCCCATCTTTGAAACAACACCTTTTATTAAATACACAGCATAAAACACATTAAATATTGATAATTGTGATTTGTACTTTACTACCTTTACTTTGTAATTGTACTTTCTTTATTAATTTTTTCAGGGGCACGATTTGATAAAATTAAAAAAATTAACGAAATTTAGTCGAATTGAGTTTATTCCATTTATTGAAATTTTTTTTTTTTTTTAATTAATGTAGTTTTAATGCAGAGTCCTGCAATAATACAATCAGTTTTTATGAAAATCTGTAAAACATGTTTATGTTTTACAAAGGAACCTTGCACATAGAGCACATCTACTGGTGTGCATATCCTTTGGTGTCCCTTTTTACTGCATTTGGCACGGCACCGCAATATACATATGCCGCTCGCATAGATGGGTCAACATAAAACTTGTTTTTATACCCTATGTGAAATCTAAATGGTATACTAAGTTTGTCATTCCGTTTGTAACGCATAGAAATAATGTTGCTAGAGCAAAATGGATTGAACGCCCACGCATAATATTAAAAGTTATTTTGATTTTTGCATGTTCGTCTGCCCGTCCGTCCGTCTGTCTCTCTGTCTGTTTGTGCGTACGATAACTCGAGAGCTCGTGCACTTACAGAGTTGAAATTTTGCAAATGGGCTTTTAAAAAAATAAGTAAAATTAAGATGGTTAAGATGAGACAAATCGGGTAACTCCTTCGTAGTATTGCCATACAAAAATTTCACAGCCTGACACAGCCTGAGATCGCGTCGATGTAGAGAGCTGAAATTTGGTACATAGTGTTTTCATAACAATAGTAACAAAAATTTAGAAAATGGACTAAGTCCGGCAACCCCTTGTTGGTGGTGTCATATAAAAATGTAGGATTTTTACGTATACTGTGAAAACGATCAGTTTTAAAGCACGGAAAAGTTCTTCAGAATATGAAATTCTATAAAATTGGTTATAATCATTTTTACTGTCCGAAGAAACGTTTTAGAAATATGCGAAAAACCACTGCAAAAGTCATACTGACACAGAGAGGTGACCATACAAAATTACATATGGACATTCATCAACCTGTATGCCGCGCGAGATTGTTAAATGTACCACGAGATTTTCCGACAAATAAATAGAATTGAATGGGAATTTATAAATGCGGTTTCTAAAAAAAAATCGTGGTTAACATAATTTTCTTGCATTTTTATTTTATATTCACCCTTATTATGGTTATCACCTCACTTCAAGCGCAGAGTTTCTAGATTCGAAGAAAGAGATTCTCGTACCAACTTTACAAAACTCTCGTACGACATGAAAAATTCTTGTTCACGATTTAGCGCTAACTTTTTTTTATTTTCAGCTGTGCCGCACAGAATTCCAGATATTTTAGTGTGCCGTCAATCAAAAATGGTTGAGAAACACTAATCTAGGGTATCATAAAAATTGGTCTTAGACCAAATTTAGCTTTTTTACTTGTTTTTATCTGAACATTTTCTCGTTTAGATTTTCGTTGATAATATCCAATTTAAACGCATTTACAGGTTGCCTGTAGTCGACAAATTTTGCTAAGATACATATAAACATTCACGACGCACACATCCAAAAAATGAAAGAAAACCTTATGTCACTATTCGTGACTCTTTCGGTCAATCTCGTAATATATTTTTGGCTGGTCAAATTTATCATCATTCTGCATATTTGAATTATATTCAACAATAACTTCTGGGCAAGGAACTAACTCTGAAGTATGATCGGGCTTTATTCGTGTATTGGGTACTTTTTCAAGATCATGGTAATTTGAAGGCATACTACCATATCCCATTACGCTATAGCTCAACCATCACATTGCATGTTGTAAAAAAATTATCGAAACACAATTTATGATTTTTCTCAATAAAGCGACATTTTCGCCCAAGTTTTCCTGAATATTATTTGCTTTTTTGCCTATACATATATACATATGTTATCACTCTTATTGCAAAGCATCCATACTTTATATCCTCTTTTTACGGGCTTTTTAGGCAAGTATTGCCTCAGAGAACTGCGACCTTTAAACTTAATCATCGATTCGTCTACCGCAGTAAGGGTTGTACTCTGTATAGTCTGCTGAAATTCGGAGAATCCCTGTAAGGTATCAATGACGAATCGTTCAAATGAATATTTCCTAAAATCCAACTAAATCTTTTGATCTCTCAGGTTGGATATATATGAGTCGTTCAAGTCAGATCTACTAGAGCAGTAATCGCGGTAGCTCGCTTGCAGTTTTATTCCCATAAGAAATATTCCAATAAAAACTTTGATTTCTGCGCTATTTTTAGGCAGATAAAACTTTTCCGATTGCTGTGTAAATAAATTAGTTTGGAATACTATATGTTTTAAGAAATTATCAGTGAATAATGCACTAAAAATATCCCTTGGATCGTTTGAAGGAAAATCTGCAATGATATCGTTGGCCCATAGTGTGTTTCCTTGAATTGTTCTGGATCAGCTATATAAAAATTTCAGTTCCATTTCGGTGGATTAAAAACTTTTACATATATATCATCCCTTGACATCTATAATGTTTCAACACTTGTAGGACTAAATATGCCATATTTTGGTAAAATTGCCTTACATAAGAATGAGATAATTCGAAAATAGATGGTTCTTCATTTCTGAATTCCTCATAAAATGGTACTAGTTTATCTTCTTCCAGAATATTTTCCTCATCTTTAGACTCAGAGTCGGAAGGAATACTTGCCAATTCTATAGATCTATCTTCATCCATCATAGCACAAAATTGCCGCGATATGCTTGTAGTCCAGAATTTTTCGGTTCATGGCTGTATTCAGTTATAGTTTAATAACAAAACATCCTTTTTTATACTTTTTAAAAAAAAATTACCTGTTGTCGCAAATCTGTTTAAAAAAAAATTCACAATAAACGCCAGTATGATTTCAAATAATCGGTTGTTAGTCTAAAACTAAACTGGGAACAAAAAACCTTAATTTAGTTAATAAATATTACCATCGCATTTGTCTGTTTCCTTATATCTATCTACAGCAATATAAACTAAAGCAATACAATAGATACTATATCTACCTTCTTTCAAGATGATTGTTGCTCCCCAAGTCAGTACTTCTTTGTAGCAGTAGTTATGTAAATATTACCATTGCACCAGCGAAATGAAGATTAAAAATGGTTGACCAATTTCTAATTTCAGTCGTCCGGTTTTTGAAAGAATAGCTTGTAGATCTACCACTATCTCTATGTAGGTTAATGTGCAAAGTTATGATTGTGAAAATTCCAATTGTCTATGAAGTGACTCGAATAGCTGAGCTGAAGACATTTTCTGCGTTTCAATAAAATGATTCTTCAATCTGATACCCCGAGTAGGGTAAGCATGATTGTTATAATTGATCTGAAATATTGAAAATCTTTTGCTGAATCAAACACTTACGTGGCTTACAATTAAGGATTTGGCATAACTACCTAATCAGTATTTTTTTATTATGTTACATCATTATTCACCCATACATAACAAAAGATAAATAGAATAACTAAACAAAATTTATGCAAGAACTCATATTATTTTCTAATCTGACAATATTTTAATTTAAAAATGTGATCACACTGATTTATTTTGAGTTTTTTTTTTACATTTCGAATACTTATTGTTTAAGATTAATAAATTAATGTATTTGATAAGAATAATGTTAATAAATTAAAATGAATTGCTTATTTCTAATAGTCATTTAATTTTAATAAACCTTTAATGAATTTATCTAATAATTAATTTTACTTAGAATCCAATTAAATCATGATTCTAAAAAAAAAGTTACTACAGAGGAATAAAGAAAAATTTGTAGAATATAGGTGGTAGAAGTTAGGGGTACCTGAGGCGTACTTTGCTTTGTGATTTTGAAACCGTTGATTTTAGGTAAATGATTGTTTTTTTAAAAGGTTATAAAATGAAGAAGTTTCTCAAATGCTTGAATACCCCATTGCTATATGAAATTTCCGAGAAGTACCTATTACTTTCAAATTGGTGTTTATTTTGTTTAAAAAGTACGACACATTCCAAGTCCAAAATTAACTCCAAAGCTACGGAAGATAAAAAACAAATCAGTCGAATTGAAAACCTCATTTTTTTAAGTCGGTTAAGAATATAAGTTCTTTTGGGTTTAAAAATAACTAAATTCTATACAAATTTAAAAATAATCATTGATACGACACTAATATTTATTACATTTGAAGGCTTCATTAGAAACTAAACTATAGGATATTCCTGCAAACTTAGAGCACTTTAAATGAAACCATCTTGGACATTAATCGTAGCCCATATTTTTGAGCTGATCTTCCTCGATATCGCTTATTAGGTCCTCATTACTCCTCATTATTCCTATTTTTTCTTGACAAACTTTCGTCGCTTAGCTACTATCTTTGTCTACTCATTTCTTCTTCGGATTCTTTCTTCTTTTCGTTGTAAAATCTTCAGTTGTTTTTCTTCTTTCTTATTGTCTCCATTCATTAGACGATATAGCACTAGGTTCCTTGACTTCACTTATCCTTTTCCTTGAAAATTTTAATGGTTTCGGAAGCAGGAATTTTTTATTTCTATAAAACGGCGTTCTTCTAAGTTTGATGAAGCTGGGTCTCTACGACATGACGTACAATTTCCTACATGTACTGCACTTGGTACCGCCACATTTCCAGACAACTGTTCTATTGTTAGATTTGAGTCACAGAGTTTCCTTGAGCATTTCTTTTCAAAGTTTTAGTTGTATTGAGAAGTCCATGCGTTTGTAAGATTTGTGTTAAGTCATCAAAATCTAAGTCTGGGGGTACTGTGTATTCTTCAGCCGGGGTGTGATATCTAAGCGACGGGGAAACAAGGAACGGTGTTGATTCGGGATTTGATGTAAATGTTAAACTCGCAATACGGTAAGGTTTTCTATTCGACGGAACAAGTGTACCTTCCAAACTTAAATTGTACAAGGTACCGGGCGTCAGATCTCTAAAGAAAATGGAAAGGCTTGCTGCACAGGTTGGTTCATCTGATTCCTGGTGGATATCAACATTTTCGCTGTTTGAATTATTGTCAAAACTTTATTTATTTATTTACTTTAGTACCAGCTTCCGAAAGTTTGTATCTTAATGAACTTATAACATGCTCGGCAGAAGAAAATTTTACATACGCGATTGCAGAAGAAATAGCCGTATCCACCACATCCAAATTTTGAATGGTATTTTGAATACATTTACTGTAATCTGCAGTTGATGCATCGAAGGGAAACAAGCCCACATTTTCGGAAACCATTTTTCATAGTTAATGCCATCCTTTTTTAGTACAGATTCCAGTATTGAACAAAATGTCGTTTTGGTTAAGCTTTTATATGTATGTAATGTCATGGTGGCTTAAAATCCAACTGTTAACTGTTTCCTTCCACCCATCCTTAAGTGACTTAAAGACACTTACATCGGGAGGCCACATTAGATGAGTCCGTGTTCGGAGGCAATACATGCAGAATTATGTCGTGTTCAAAGCAAAATTCACTAAGTTCCACTGAGATATGAGACTTGTGACCATCTGCAAACAGAAGAACTGTACAACATCCGTTTTCTTCAATCCAACTATCAACTGTATTAGCTACATATTCGTGGAGGGTTTTCGTTCTTATCCATCCTGTCTTTAACTTCCTGATAATCCAATTCTTTGGCACGCTCATTGCGACATCTCTTGGAAGTCTTACATATGGAAAGACAACCCTAGGTGGAAGCATTTCTCCATTCGCATTTAACACAATTAAAACTTTAACAGTATCCTTCTTATTGACCTTAAAAACGTTTTTCATCCTTTAGGAGCAATCACCCTACCTGACTTCGGGCATAAGCTGAAACCAGTTTCATCCCCATTTAAGATACGACATGGATCCAGAAAGATTCCATCTATTTTATTGTATTTATTAAATATATTCTTCTAAGCCGCTAAACCACTTTTCAATGTACTCTTTAGTGACTGCAGCACGACCCTTTGTAAGTCCTTCTGGTTGCCTTAATGTTATTTCCTTATGACGTTTCATAAAAGAGGAATACCATTTACGCTCAGGTCGACCATTTCTGAAAGGTGTTGTCCTACTATCATTTTTTATGATTTTCTGAACAGAGTCCAGGAAATCATTTTGTCTAATGGGAAAGCAACACTTAGCCAGGGTAATATACCAGTACACATTTCGCTTTTCTTCTAACTTTGTTAAGCACGTTTCTGGATCCAATTTTTTATATCCTGCCGCAACATTCCCATTAAAATGATCTTGGATTGTTGATCGGGGAGCTTTGGACATTTTGTTCCCTTTTCGTATTGTTGATTTATTAGCAGTTCAGATTTCGACAATAGCAGAAAGAAGATCTCCTCTTTTATATATATGGATTTCACGTTTAGGCCCCATATTATTTTCCAAGTACACGCTCCAATAATTATTATATGTAGCGTATCTCCTATAAAATTTAACAAAATAAGATGAATTTTGAAATTTCTTATTCTAATGGATCGTTCCGGTTTTAATTACTAAAAATTTTCATTTTTTTGTGTGGCTAGCGAAATAGTTAATACATTTTTTTTCTACCACCATTCGCCAATTATATCAAAAATGTCCTTAAAATACGTAGGGATATGGTATGTATTGTTTCCGACTGTTTTAGTCTTTCCACATAAAACTTTATGGGATAAATGTTAGTGTTGTGCAGAAAAGTGGTGATATATTAGTGTGGTTACATTACAAAACTAGGCGCTAATGGGTTTTAAAACAATAGATGATTTTGATATTTGATATTTTTTAATTGTTCTATATCCTTCCTTATACAAAAATAGCAAATACCAAATTCTACAACAATAAAAGATCTGTGCGAGACCTATTATGCGACTTAAATAAATAACAGTCTTCTATAACTATAACTGACTGTAAAATATAAAAGTCCCGATCAGACTGTTAGTTTTATGATAAATAAATAAAAGTGTCTGGTAACAGTAATGGACTGACTGAAATTTATAAAAGTCTTATAAAACAGTTAACGTAAAACTAAAAATTAAAACTCTATAATGGGAGATTTATGAAGAAACTTTTATTAATAAAATTCTAAGATACCTCTTAGTACTGATCTAAAAGTACAAAGGTCTACTAAGAATGTTATTATCACACTTAAAAAACTAAAACTCCTTTGGGACTGTTTTCGTAAGACTTAGGTAAATAAAAGTCGTCGGTAACAGTTATGACTGTCCAAAAAAATTACATGTAGTAAATAACTAATATCTTATGATTTAAAATTTTAAAAGTCTTTTATAACAGTTATATAGAACTAAAAAAAGTTAAATTTTAACAATTATTTCAAAAAAAAATTTCAAAAAGTCCCATAACAGTTACAATCCTTAAGGATTTATTATTTATTTATTCCTGACATGCTGGACGACTACTGGAACACGGAAATATTTCTATGAACCAGTTTTCGACCACCCCTGGCCAACTACTGGAATTTACCTGGAAATATGCTCCAATAGTCCGGCCACCCTAAAAAATTAATGAAACATCTTTGACTTTTTATATATTTTGTAATGAATTGCTAAGCTTTTAATAATGGTTTACAGCTGATTGGAGTTTTCCAGCTGGTTATGGTTTTGATCGGGTCTATGATGTAAGGTTTGGGATATTTTTTTAAGGAAACTCCGATCTTTGGATTATACTTTTTTATTGTTCACTCGACGTGGTGGTGCAAAGGGTTAGTGAAGCGCAATGCTGCCAGGAGAGGATACACAAGATGTGAAAAGCCATATGTGTGCACCGAGCTACTTTATGCTGAGGTTTACCGTGCGTCTGATTTCTGATGAAAGTACGTGTACCTAGTGTAGCCTAGCGCGTTTATGACCTAGTATGCCGCCTGCTATTTGTACCTTGGTATGCTATAAGAGTACGGGTTGTAGTCTCAAGCCTCTCCTAGCCTAAAGGGCGGATCATAACCTTCTCATGGTCCACTACTGTCACTTTTTAAGTGCTAATATGATTAAGCCCGAACGGAGGTACCAGTAACGTCTAAGAGTCTGCATGAAGATTCACTGGGAGTACTTATAATCGTACGATTATATTATACGAAGCCATACCATTTGGGTAGCCGACATTGCTAACTTGGTACTACGGAAATGAGGCGCCTCAAATAGTGCTGCATTAGTAGCAATATTTAGCTCATCATTGGGAAGGCCCCCTTGTGGGAGCATCGTAGTGGTTGTGGTAGCCCATATGCGGGCAGAGTGAGATTTTCTGAGTCTGCATGACTTAGGCGAACATTCTTCTCTAAACAGAGTAGTTTGTTCTATTGTATAATTGCATACTGCGTCCGTGAATTTGAGGAGTGGTCGCTTATTATTGTATGCTTAGAGGGGGGGGGGGGAGAAGTCTGCGAAGCGCAATGCTGAACAAGGTGAAAGCTGTATAAGAGGAAAGCATGCATACTTGATAGATGGAATTTGTTGGTTTGTTGATTTGGTGTTTATGGTGGTATGAGCGTTTTGATGTTTTTGTAGATCGCTTTGGCATCTCCCACGAGAGTACGTACAGTAGTGTGGTATAGTTAACTGAGTTCTATGGGCACGAATTGGTACTTCTCACGGCGAGGTAACTTTACCTTAGTGAAATTGAAATTGAGATTTTTGGCTGTGTGGGTACTGTAGTAGATGCTAGGCAGATGGCCCACGATGCAATTGAAGTTATGTACTCATGTAAGTCAGAATAATAAAATCTCAGACATAGTGGTGCAAGGAGTGAGATGATGAATAAGTTGATGAATAACGGAAATCAGGTATGTATGTTAGTAGTGCTTATATGGTTAGTATGCATGGTCAGCTATATGATCCAAATGGTGAATCACGAAGCCTATCCAGACTGAATTGGGCACATCTTAACCTTCACGTGGTCCCCTCTGACAGCGACATAAGGGTTGTATTACCTGTATAGGCCAAGTACGATTCTTTTGACGCTGCTAATAAGATCTAGGCCCGAACGGAGTTACCAGTACCGCTTAAAAAAGATATCTAGCATGAAAGATTGAAACTGGGAGTGTTCATGGTCCGTTGATCATGCTTTGCGAAAGCCATACCAAATGGGCGGCCCGACATTGGCTAACTTGGTACTAGGGGGTTAGAGGAGCCCTGGATAACAAGGTTTAATCCACTTCAACTTGGGATGGCCCCTTTATGGGAGCATCGTAGTGGCTGTGGTATAGGGTGCCGTGACCTGAGATCGGCAGAGATGGGATAGGTCTCGCTTCTACCAGTAAGTTGATGTCATGTCATGCTTATTTGGCATACTGGTACTCGTTGTTTCGACACGAGGAATCTGATTGATCTTTACAATCCGTCCATGAAGAATGCCGTGAGATTAAACCATACTTGGCAGGTGCTCACGTAAAATCATGACAACTTTCTGTATGCTTAGAGGATTGGCTCTGGGCGTGGAGTTGCGCTAAATCAACCGGGTGCCGTGACCTACAGACCGGAAGAGATTTTAGGTAGGTCTCGCTTCGACCAGTAAGTCCCATGTCAAGCATGCACTGACATAAACTGGTACTCTTGAAACAGAATATAATATATTTTGCTTCTTGAGTGCGTTGATTGTCGCTTGTCTACTAATCCGTGCATTAGGAGTGCCATGAGATTAAGCTCTAATGGCAGGTGCTCACGTAAAACAATGGCAGCTTTCTGTTCACTCGACGTTTCGGGTCTTGTTTAGTATCCTTCTTCAGGAGTTAGCTAAATTAGATTAGATCTAATTAATTAGATCCTGAAGAATGGTACTAAACAAGACCCGAAACGTCGAATTAGATCTAATTTAATTTAGCTAACTCCTGAAGAAGGGTACTAAACAAGACCCGAAACGTCGAGTGAACAATAAAAAAGTGCTATTAAAAATGTGCGAATGGTGCAATAGTATACGAAAAACTTATAGAGAATAAAATATTTATAGGTTATGGTCACACTTCAATTAAAAAAGGACTGAACGTAATTGATTAAGTTTGTTCATAAAATTAATTTTTTATGTATGTGAGGACGTTAAAGAGAGCAAAGGGTTTAAGTATTAACAAAAATGTCATGTTATCTTTTGTTAGTTAAAATTTTCTAGCAAAGTGGCCGACTACTGGTGCAGTTACCATACCTGCTATCTGGATTTTTTTTTTTAAATAAAGTGAAAAAGAATAACAGAATATTTTAATTTTATATAAAATCTTATTTATTATGTAAGCGGTAATGCTCATTAAATAATCCGTCTGTCTGGATAGCTTGAAATGGTTGTAATATTTTTCCACAGGAAATCAGTGTAGTAGTAATAATTAATGCAAAAACATCTGTATACTGTTCCAGGACCTTTGTCAGAGCTACTTAAATAATTTCTAGAAAGTTTTTATAATTTTTCCTCTATGCAAGAAACTATAGTAGGTGAATTTTTTATTTTTCTTGTTGAGTACTTTATGAAAAATACAAATAATGTAGGAAAAAGAAAAAGAATTTAAATTTTACTTCTGTGACATATTTGACAAAATTACCTTCAGCTTCCGAGCTTTGGAATGAATAAAAACTGAAGTGGTAGTTCCTGAGTTTCCGCACAATTTCACGTTTGAGATTTTTTCGTGCACATACCTACAGTACCTTGGTAATCCTTCCTCAACGGAACACGTTCATCAACACTCCCATATCAAAGTTATTTTCTTCTATGTAGGGCAGGTGTGAGTATAGAAGGCAAAAGAATAGGATTTGCGAGAGGTAGGAAAAGGAATATCCTCATTCAGGAATGGAACTAATTGGATTACACCGACAAGTGGTCGCACTATAGGAAAGCTTAATTAAGGTAATAAAGATAAAAACTGCATTTACCCCGTTCGTATTTTACTTTTGCTTGGAATTCAGTGCAAGGAAAAAGTCGACAGCGACAATTCAAGGTAAATTAAGATCAGGATGTGGTTGAAATCACTTGAATCTTACACCGGAATTACAACGAATATTCTCTAAAATATCATTTCTGTTGTGCGTAGACACATTATGAAATTTTATCGTTTTCAACGGAATCAAGTAATCAAACACGTAACTAAGTAAGTGCGCTAATAAAGTGGTTATGTATAATTTGTGGTACACGGAGAATATCCTGTATGCTATAAATAATCTAGACATTATCACTACGGATATATGTCTTGCTTACACCTTACACCTTCACAATATCAAGTCATAAATATTAATAGGATGCTGGGATAGACGTTCTCCGCTCCACAGCTTGTGTGAAAATCTTTACAGTTTGTTTAAGAATTTTCTGAATTATCTGCTAAGCCCAAGGATTTACCCCAAGCTCTAGGGAAAGGAAAAGATTAATTCCCACTAATTACGCCCTAAATATGTCTACATTAAATAGATAAAATTCTTTAAAAGTTCATGGTTGTTGCATGCTAACAAGACCTGGTTAAAAATTTAGCATTCATAACATTAACTTTAAACATTTTTCATTTTAACTACATACATACCTACATATGTATGGAATGAGTGCTAGATCAAAATATTCAAAGAAATCTCAAACGTAGACCCGACCGCGGTAAAATTTTATAAAAATAATCCTTTTAGTTGACTTGGTAAATCTCTGGAACTATTTGTTGATTACTGTGATTTCAGGATGAAATCAGATTCTTGATTCGATTGTGTGCCAAGACGTCAGTTAATGTGACTTCGGGAAAGTCAAAATTTCAGGTAGTTAATTGTGCGGTGGATCTTTTCGAATGACCGGCAATCGATACCACGTAATATAGATGATTAGATGATGGGTTACGATGATAATCAACGCTGAGAGAACATCCTTCGAAAGAAGTTACAAGTTTAGCATAAAAAAGTTTTAATTTTCAAAATAAAGTAACTAGATCGAGGTAAATAATAAATATTTTAATTTTTACATGAATACTTTTTAAAGATGATATCTGGATTGTTTAAAAGGTCAAGTTAGAGTGATTTATAAAATTCTTTTGCAACTACTAACGTATTTTTAAGTCACCGGGCAAGGACGGAATTTTTCCAGCCTTTCTTCAATACTAGGGTGACTCTTTGATTAGCAATCTAACCTTTCTCTTTAGGGTATGTACTAAAATGGGTTACACACAGAAGTTGTGGCAAGAAGTCTGTGTTGTCTTTATTCCCAAGGCAGGTCGGGCAGACTACTTAACTGCCAAGATATATAGGCGAATAAGCTTGACTTCTTTCTTACTCAAAACATTAGACCGCACCTGCGATTGGGAAATGGAATACTTCATCCCCAGAAACGGATTGTCACAACTTCATCACTCATATTTAAAGGGAGGGCCAGTTGGGATGGCCCTCCACGAGATTATCCACTCAATCTTTTACCAACATACGTTGGCTATTCTTCTACACAAGTTTACTGAAATTTTAACAAAGCATGGAGTGAATCAGTCTATAAAATATTAGAACGAAGACATGTTGAGCAACAGAACTATCTTTCCTGATCTGGGCGGGATAAGCAGAGTTAAAAGAGTTCATAGAGGCACCCCGCAAGGTGATATCCTATCACCTTTATTATGGTCGATGACGTGGGGATCTTACTCACCGGAAGTTATAAGTTCCAACTATGTGGTTTGGTGCAAAACGCAATCGAACTGAGCTACGGCCATCGGACTGTACATCAACCCACCGAAAACTAATGTATGGCCTTTTCACTAAAAAGAGGAACATTTCCAGATTAAACCTACCCACTATTGGCTCGCACGTTTTTGGAACTAAAGGACAGAGTAAAGTACCTGCTCATCCTTATGGATAAAAAACGCCACCTTGGGGACAGAGCAAAAAAAGCTCTTAGAGCTTTCGCTATGTGCCACAGAACTATAGGAAAAACGTGGGGGCTTAAACGGCGGATGATACTATGTATATACATAAGCGTCATCTGACCTGTGCTAACCTACGGCTCTGTGGTGGAAAGCAATGGATTTCGCCAATCATCGTAAGATATTGAAAAAGATTCGAAGATTGTGCTTCATCATAGTAAGTGTCGCTATCAACATACAGTCTGTGCAAATACATATCAAAATGGGGCGTCAGTTGCATTCCTAATACTGCATCTTCATCAGAGCTGGATTTACACTGGAACAAGAGTTCTGAACGAATCCATCTCTGAATTCGTGCACTTTATCGCATCTGACATCGTCGACAAGGATTGCGAGCACTTTCTCGAGATTATGTTGAAAAGCAATTTTAAGCCTAGAATTCCATGCAAGGCAGAATAGGAATCACATTCTGTACTTCAGTCATAGACATACGCTAATATTATTTATACGGATAGCTCCAAATCCGAAGAAAACAGCGGAGCAGGCTTTTCTGTGAGGAGCCTCACATGGAAACTGCCATAAACCTTGAAGGACATGCCATGGTTTTCCAGGTGGAATTCAAGGCCATCTTTGAAGCGAGAAGGAATTTCCTTAACTCAGACACTGAGACAAGGAGATTGCATTTTCTGCTCAGACAGCCGCGTAGCTGAAATTTATCTAAACCCCTTACAACCTCCACACTGGTACTGGATAGTAACACCACCCTAAATTCCCTTCCTCGGACTAACAGGGCATCCGTTCTGTGAGTGCCAAGGCACAGCAATAAGAGCTGAAATGAAAAGGTGGACGAACTTGCTCGTCTTGGTGCAGCCTCAGAGGGATCCTCCTCCATAATTAGGATTTTATCAAAACACCTTACCACTATTAATTCGGTTTGGGCTGACCTCCAATTCCCATATGGCCCTTCGGGTAGAACTACAAAGGAACTGTGGGATAAACCCAACCCAAACCTAACCAAAAAGCTCTAGGGACTAAACAAGCCAACCCTGAGAACTCTTGTGTCAATTCTTACTGGGCACTCTTTTCTCGTGTGTCATTTTTACAGGACGAGACTTTCTGAAGGTCCTATATGCACAGGTTACGGAGAGAAATCCGAAAAGGTTACTGCCATTGCCCGGCTCTCTCAGGAAAGCGTAATAGATTCCACCGCTCACACCTCCGTGATGAGCTGCTTGAAGCCGGCAAGAAGGACTGGGGGCCAATACTTAACTTTGTAAGAGCATCCGGTTGAGATCTATATAAGATTGCTCATAAGTCTGGAGGGTGAGCAATGAGTCTTGTCTGGCCTACGTTCCAGGGACCCTTCAGGGACCCAACCACTTTTCAATACATTCCATCCGTCAAAAGTATTTCGAATATCTAAAGGAGAAGGTGTTGACAGAGATTTTTCTGATGGAATCAATCGGTAATATTGTGAAGTACAAAAGTGTTGCCACAAATCCTCTGTAGAATGGAGACATATTTTAAAGTAAATCCAGGACTGAAAAGTGAATTCATTTGCGATCCGCATGCGCATATGACCAGCGCAGTCTAGTATCAATAAGTGTCACTGCGACTTTTACCGTAAATGGATGATATTGCAAATTTTAGTGGTCAGAAAGGAAACCTTAAAGAAGAATTTCAAATTGCTTCCTCTCATGCGCTAATGTAGCGATAATTTTACTTCCCTGGAACTAATTTTATTGCCTATATAAAACAAACTTGTAACCAATCAAAGAAAAGTATGGCATAGTACAAGTCATTTGAATTACCAGAGTTCCTTGTCGCTCAAGTTCTTATACTATGACTGTATATTTATGATATTTATGAAGGGAAAAAAATTCTTTTGGTTCTGTAACTTTTACTACTACTTTTCTATGAATTTTGCGCAGATGGTTTCATAAAGATAAATATCTTCAATTACAGAGCTTAATGAACAGGTACTGGTAGATTTGTTCTGAAAAATATTCTCTAAAAGCTTCTGATGATTCAACTCTCATTCAACATCACTCCGAATCATGATAACATCCAGTTATTAGTAATAAAATAAATCTAATTATTTTTTAGTTGGGGTGCAGAGCCCGTTTTATTTATTTTTTATTCAAGTACACTAAGAATTTGCTTTTAACGTTTGTCATTTAAGAGCTTAGTTGTTTCTGAACGTCCTTCTCCCGCTCATCAGACCGTTGACGTTGATCTTTATGAGGACTCTTTATCAATTTAAAATTTCAATATCAATCCTTCCCAAAAACTTTTTCTGTTTAGCACTGCCCACTTCCAGATATGCAAACTCTCATTCTGGTTATTTGTTACCCTTGTAAGTATTTTTCTAGTGGGAGCATATCCACTTTCGGAATCCTTACTATATCGGCCATAATGGAAATATTTTGGAGACAATAATAACAAGATGTAAAGAGAACTCGGGGCGGAAGGTAGCTGTTGTTCTCTGAGTCAAGTAGTATCCATAGTGAGTCTTGTTTCAATTATGTTGTCTATCCTTATTCAAAACAGCAGCGTTGACATTCTCCTTTGTATATCTAAAGAAAAAAATAAAGATAAAAGCAAAATCTGTAATTTTATTATATTTTAATGAATTTAATTGTGATAATATGAAAAGCAGTAAATATATGGCATCATTGCTTCTTGGATGAAGCGTGGAATATAACAAAATTATATTGTAGACTATTTCCGGCTTTGTTTACCAGTCAATAGCAATAGCAGTCAATAGAATTGCAGGTCTATTTACAAAAAACCACTAATTTCAAATAAGTTTAGTACTTTAATTGTTGACAAGTTTAAGCTATCTTTAGAAGCCATATTCGCTTATATTGGTCATTGTTTTTGTTTTATTTATACTTTTAGAATGGAGGCATGTACACTATGTATCCAGATTATCCATAGAGTGGTTGAACACTGCATCAAAGTCATCTATCTCTTCTTTCCACATATTTTCCATGTCTTAACCTTTCCCAAAATTTCAACAGTACGATAGTTTTGCTGGTGCGATGTTGCAGCAAGAGATACTCTTCGCAATTATAGTTAGTTTTAATCATGTTGGTCTACGAAAACCGGACACGGGATGTGCAGTTGACTTCGATTAGATAACCAGGACTGTACATCTCTTACACTTGCTCCAAACCTATTCACAACCCAAAATAGCAGACTTCGAATTCTACAGGAATAGAAATTCAGACCACACTCAAACTTCTTTCAAGAATGTAATATATGTAATCCTAATATACATTTTATGATAACATCATTTTTTACTGTAGATATTTATTATTATGTGCATAATGAGTTATGAAAAGTTTCAACCGGCTCTACTATTTCATACCACCAGAAGATATGGCTCAGAATATAAAAAGCAAAATTCTTAAACTAACAAAAGCCCCATAGATAAAATCTATAAAAAAATAAAATCATTAAAAAAATAATCCCTAATGCACAGAACAACATGAAATCACATGGGCTTAAGATTTATTCCATGGAAAGAACTCAATAATGGGGAATTAAAAAAAATGAAAATACGTATTGTAAAAATTTTCAAAACATTTCCATTACGGCATATTAACTTGCCTTTCACGAAAAGATTAAGGATTTTATTTTTTAAAGTTTTTGTTTTTTAGGGATTACATCAATTAGGAATTTTTTTTAAGGCACTTTGTTATTATGGATTTTTTTATGGCATACTTCTTCTACCGTTCTCATTCGTTCCTACATTAGAACACATGTACCACTTATCGGCTTTTCGTTGAAAGCAAAGCAAGCATTGATTCCCTTGTTAAAATGCAAATCCCAAACATAAAAGAGAAATGTGATTGCATTAATATATCTCAAAAAATTTAAAAAAAAATTGTATTAAAGGTCGAAAAGATTTCCATTTCTGACAGCACTAATTACTACTAAACCAAAAATATACATATGTAAATATGTACATTCCTGTGGGATTCTTAACAAAACGTCGTGTTTTCCCCATATGTGATATCCACCCTTCAAACAACAGATTTATAGCAATAAGCGCCAGCCACAGAAACTGAAATTTGGGCTGCTTTCTTGTCATACGACGTGATCAGATATTTCACACTTCATTTGTAACAGTCCCAAGGTCAAAAATGTGTATCAATTGATCTAGCTGCCATGAAATTTGCACGCTAATCACCAGACTAGATCAAAATCATCCCTATATCCAAGAACGGGTAAATCGGACGTAACTGTGTATATTAAATATTGAGGGATTATTGTGGGCACACTCACATTACTAATGACCGAGGAGGCCGATGAAAACCTATCGGGGTAATAGCGAAAAACAAAATTACATGTTTTCTTTCCTTTTTTTTTCTTAATTGAGCTTTTGTATTTTCTTTAATTTATTTTAAATCGTAATTAAAAATATATTTTTAATTAGTGTTCTGTTGTGAACATTTGTCACCAGAATCAGGGTGACGCGGGGAAGTTGGAAATCGGCTATTGCACTCAGTTTATCACATTCAACTATCATGCAGGTCTAGGAGGCATATACGTGGGGGCGTAATGGTGACAGAACGAGTCTACATACACATGAACACAGTAACATTTTTGGGGCTAAAAAAAATCCTTACAGTCTTGACGATTTCGCCAGGGTGGATGAGGGCACTGGGCCTATACCATGTCAAGCCAGGATTACACCAATACCCTTAGTCCACTCTTCTCTCCTCTTCCTCGCTGCGTCGATGATTCTCCGGATAGCAATACAACTGTTTGACCTTGAGACAAAATTCACTGGTGCTAATTCTTTTTTTTTTCTTTTCAGATTTAAATGCCTAAAGGACAGGAAAATAATTTTTTTTTTTGGTCTTCCGCTTTCAAATAGGGAATTTTAATTTCAACTTCCAATTTCATTAGTCTGTCCGTCCGTGAATCCGTCCATTGTCCAATTGACACAACTTACTATCATGCGAGGGACGTGGATGACAAGAGCCACCCCAATCGGACTGTACACTAGCGGGAAGATGTTGTGCCGTCACCTACAGAAGTCCCCAAGTTGATTTTGGGGGCAAGAGGTGCTGGCTGTCTGGTTATACTTAGGTCGAAGTGAGTATAGTTAGAACTGTTAGCAGGCAAACTCATTTGCTACAGCTGGTAACAGTTATTTTTAAATTTTCGTAATTTTCCACTGCACAGCTTGGTTGAACCCTAGAACATATAAGTAAAGGAAGCGAAATATCGTGTAAAACCCCTATCGGTATGAGGGAATTTCGGTTTTTAAGGCAAAGGGGTGGAAAGGCAAGAAGAACTCAACCAAGTCTAGCCAAGCTTTAGCCAAGCTTTAGCCGAGTGTACTTGACATTAGTAAATTCTAATTAAACGTCACATTCGTGCTTTTGCGAAGGGATTTGAATTTTTTGTGATACTTAAATAAAAAACCTTTAATTGTTCCGTTAATTATATTAATTTTAAATAAAAACATTTGACAGTGATAATTTAGTGTATAAGCCTTTGGCTTAACTTCATAAAAGTGTGAATATTTCAATAATGAATTGTGTTGTGCGGTGCTGTTGGAATAATTGCCGAAATAATCCCGGAAAGACGTTTTTCAGGCAAGTTGAAATCCTGAAATTAAACTAGAAAGCTCCTTTTCTGCAAATACGTGCAAAAGAAACGAAAAAAAGATGGGAAAACGAAAATATCAAGATAATTGTTCAAAAATATATATTTCTTTGTTTACCTTTTTGTGTTCCCAACTTTTTTTTTTTTGTTCTTTCATGTGTCAATGGCAGTTCACAGTTCTGTTTTATTTGGGGGCAGCAGAAAAAATTTGAAGAAAAATTAAATATAGATGTAGAATGTTATAAAGTAAGCCTCAACATATTTATAAAATGTGATATAAATAAGTGAACCCCAAAATATTTAAAAAATATATATATATATATAATGTGACTAAATTAGTGAGCAAAACGAATCAGGGTTTACAGGTTATGTATATTTAAAACTTTTATTCTGTATAAAAAAACATAAAATCTCCAATAATAATTTTATTTTATATGCAATACATTTTTAAATAATCGCGCCAAACCCCTTTTCAAAAATTTTTCAGATTACCTACTTCAAAACCCTCGATAATACTCCCAAGCCATGAAACAGAAATCTATATGTATGCGTTGTGAGTCCGTTTTCTAAAATGTTCTATATTGATACTTATGGAAAAGTGCCAAACATTGACTTTATATTTGCTATAGAGCCTAAGCTACTATCCATGCAGGAAAATAGTCTTCCAGTAATTTACAGCTTGGTGCCTTACCTTCCCAAAGGCTAAACTTCCTATATAGCTTACTTAACAAAATAATAGAATAGTTTTGATTACAAAGTAACCTTACCATTTTACGCTCAATACCTCTCAGCTGAGTGATAATTGCATGTGCAGCCGTAGTCCGAATCTGTAGGCAGCTACAATCGATATCATCAGCCCACGGCATGCCATGACGGCACACCAACATTACAATGATTACTCAACTGAGAGTTTTTGTTTGAGAAATCGTAGTCATTTGGTTAAGATAATTTTTTTTAAATAATTTTGTTAGGAAAGGTATGAAAATTTTATTACGGTTCGGAAGATAACAAAGCAAGCTTAAGATAAACAGAACGCCATTTTTCTATATGAATAGTAGTTTAGGGCGGAGGAGCTATTCAAATCAAACTTTTGTCAGTTTTACATAAGAACACTGCAAATATTTTAGAATGTAAGGACTACGCTAGGCCTTGCATGCAGCAGGGTGGGAGTTTGTTTCATGGCTTGTGAAGTATTCTCGAGGGTTTTGCCTACTTTCATGACGTTAACGAATACATAAACAGAATTCTACCACATAGTGGGAAATGCCTCAATTTGTCGGGCTTATTGAGTTTCCTTTAGTTATATGTTCTAAGGGTTGAATAGATCCGCTGTGCAGTTTGGTGATACTGCACCAGTGCCACTGGACATATTTCATTACATGTAATGGTTGTTTCTAAATATCCCCTGAGTTTTCCTCCGCAATCGACCCAAATGACGTCATCTACTTCCAAATTCCACTTTGTTTCTCCGATAGATTTGGAACAGATTTTCCTACAAAAACACAAGATATCACAGAAGTCCAAAATCGTTATTTTTATTCGCGTTTCAGAATTTCTGAATTGCAGAAGCAAATTCATAAAAGAATATAAATATAGATAAAATAGTATTAATTAGTATTATTAAATTGAAAATGAAAGGAAGGAGGCAACAACGGGATGCAGAATTTAGTGGAGCTAAAAGTAATTTGAAAGGTAAATTATTTGTCTCTAACCGACGACTGGAATTAGTTACATATAAGCTCGCGGAAGTGTATGCACACAGTTAAAAGGCATAAAAAATATGAGGGTTGTTCTCCGAAGGGTTAACAAAGATTTGGAAAGCACGACGAAAAACATGAACGAAGCGGCCCTGGGAGAATTTGTGCCCACCGAAAATGAGCCGTAATTTATGACTTACTGCATGTAATTGTGTATTAAATTTATATTATTTCAGAATTGAAGAATATATCGGGCAAATAGATCCAGCCTTCCTCGAAGCTAGGGCGAACTTAGAGCCCAAAATTCAACTAAGTATCAACATAGAAGCTGGTTGATATCGGAGACGAAATGGAACCATGCGCATTTATCTATCGCAGGAGCGCGATAAGCAATTCGTTAACGCAAATAGCGAAACACAAAATTACATCTTTTCTTTCTTTATTATTTTTTTTTTTAATTTCTTAGTTTTTGTGTTTTCTTTAATTTATTTTTATTGCTAATTACAAATATATGTTTAACCTTTCACCTTCTTTTAGAAGGGTTTTGCTGACAACATATAAATTAGCTTGCAACACAAGAGAAATGCGGCGCCAACAAAGGTCATTCACATCAATAATCTGTAAATGCAGCTAATTCTGTGTATGCCAGCAATGCATTTGCTTCAGTTAATTTGTTGATGTAATGTTTATTGACACTAGCTTTAAGTAATTCTTTTAAGTATAGCATAAGCTTTGTATCCAGTTAAATTCTCAATTCAAGGTGTTGAATTTCATTACGTTTTGTTTGTGTTATTATAGACTGGCATTGTATCGGTGCAAGAACCGAACATAATTGCAACAAGCTTATGATACAGGGATCGTAAGCGTCATCATCATCACTATTATTTACACTGCGATGATTATAAACTTACTTGCTGTGTCAATACAAGAACCGGACATAGTCTTAACAAGTTCGTTCACGATACAGGTATTATCAGCCTCAATTACATAAGAATAAAAGAATTCTGATTTACAGGATAATAACTTGTATTACATGCCGTCACCTGAATACTGTTTTAACCCTAATATAGCAATATTTGTAAAATTTTCAAAATTAAACATAAAACTTCCACGCCATTTCATCATGAAAGTTTAGGTGCAATAGAACCGAACCATGGGGTACTAAATGAATACTTGTTATCATTTGCAACATATGATAATTGGCTCGAATAGTTATCATACTTCATAATTTGCTACAATATTCCCGTTTCCAAAATTCATAATTTTATTAATTTTGCTACTGACGATAGTAATGGCGCCTACTATTATGCAATTCCACGCAAAATTAGTAAAATTAATGAAATTGTGAATCAAAGAAACAGGAATATCTCAAAAACGGTTGCATTTAGGTAGGTAAAATTCTGGGGTTTCCAAATCTTGCAAAAAACTGTATAGTTATCCTGCATTTTGGAGGAAAAATCGTTAAAATTTGAAAAAATTAGGAATTTTTTCTTTCCATTTTGTTGACTTTCACGTCCTATAACTACCGTCGGAAGGTGAAAGGAAGACATTTCTTGAAAAGCTGAGACGGTTTGCTATGATCTGAGATGAATCCCACCTTGATAGGTGTGTATAGCAAGAAAGTTACAGAAAGCTACAGGGTGTAAAGTAGAAGAAGTACTACAAATCTTAAACCCCCTACCTGGGGCGAAATCATGTAATTCGATTCGACGCTCGATAATCTCGAGTTCGAGCTCGATGTCGAGTTACATGATTTGGCCCCTGACCTCAAGAAGAATTTGCAACGCAAGCAAATTCCGCTATGCAAGCATAATTCTTGATTGAGAAATTATACAAAGCTGAGATCATTACTTTACAATATCGAGATATTGTGACTCATTCAGAATTTGTGTGATCAGAAACATCACAGTCACCACAATTTCTGATTTTTAATTTTATATATTGCAACTCTGCAATAATCCCCCCCGTCAGAATTGTAAAGAAATACTGATTCCTTTGTAATCAGGGGCCAAATCATGTAACTCGATATCGAGTGAAAACTATCATCCCTCACTAGTTTTTAGGTTATGCAACTCGATATCTCGACTACCTTATGTCGAATGCTCGATATGACTTTTGATATCGAATTATTGTTTTTAGTTAACAAGCTGTTAGTTTGCACAAATTAAGCGGGAAGTACGAAAATGTAAGTTTAAATTTATAATTTTGATTGTTGTGCCAGCGATTACTATAATAATTTTTAAGGTCTCAACAAATTACGCAGGTACAACAGAACATGATGATAAAATTCACGGAAAAATATTCGCTTGTGGCAACAAACAGTTTGCAAAATACCGGCAATGGAAAAGAAAAAAAGAAAAAGTTATGGATGAAACTTGCAAACATGTTAAATAGTAGTGGACCACCTATAAAAACAATAAAAGCTTGGCAGAAAGTATGTTGTATATTTGTATTTATTTTTTTTTCTTTTAATATGGCTTTCAGGTATGGACTGATTATAAATACAATTTAAAAAGAAAATTGGCAAAAAATAAGAAGAGTATATAGACCAAACGACATTCGATGAATCGTTTTACATGAAGCAAAAATGTACTGTCGAGCTGACGATATCGTTTTCATTCATCGAGCGTACGATTATCGCGCGTCGAATTACATGATTTCGCCCAGTTTATATAAATAATAAAACACAAAGTAATAAAAATCAGAGTTAATTTCAACTTCAACGAGTGTTTTAATTCTCTCAAAAACATCGGCATACTCTGCCATAAGAAGAACTCTGGCACATTCTGCCATTTAAATAGTACCAAAGGATATCATCATAACAGCGGCTTCTTAGCCATCAAAAGTAAGTTCGGCAGCCTTCTGCCTTTTCAATATATTCTTGGTACTAATTATAACGAATAAATAATCATGAATAGATCATTGTGTGACATCCGAACAACCATATTACAATTGAAAAATTTTGCGACAAGAATGTGGCAGCCCCGCTCCGCAAACCAGAGAAATTAAAAGAAAATCATTGAATTTTCATTTTTTAATCATTTTCAATAAAAATTGGGCGACAAATTTAAAAATTAGAAAACATTATTTTGTTGCTTTAGGTGTTTAAATAAATATTCCATTAATCAATTTGCGATTTATTCAAAAATCTTAACGCCCCGCCCATCTTGCTAACTGTGCACCGAGTTGTCCCAATTATGACATAGACCCAGCCTTAACAACTTCCTCTTGATTTAGTCCACAAATGGGACAAATCAGGTACCTCTATCGAAGAGCTGTCATATAAAAATTTTGTTTTCACTATATATTATGCATGGCGTACTCATAATAATTTTAAATACATTTTCAAAAATGGACTAAATCGGGCAGCCCCTTCTTAGTGCTACCATACAAGCGCTTGGTTTTTCAGAATATTAGTATATGGACACTGCCTGAGAAGGCGTCGACGTAGAGAGCTGAAATTTTATAAATAGCCTTTTCATAAAAAAAGGTAAATACAACCCCCCCCCCCCCCCCCCCCCCCCCCACCCTACCCAACCTCCGCCTCGAAACCCTTTCAGGACGTTTTTCTTTCTTTCCATTTCTTCTTGTAATAACACATAAATAGATAATATCATTTTATCGGTAGTCATTTATTGGATTAGCTGGTAATAATAGAGAAATTACATACAAAGAATCTTAGCTAAAATGAATGAAAATAAATGAATGAACGATCAGCTCATTGTAAAATAAAGCTGTTACATGTACATTAATCTTAGTAAAACAAATTCTAATTTCATGTCTAAACTAAAATTTTTACCATATCAAAGCCCCCAGATAAAAATGCACTCTTTAGAAACATCGAAAGTGGTGTAAATTTCGAATCCCAAAAAATTTAATTCCACTTCAATTCCTTTGGTTTTAAAACGACAATTTTATTTTGGCCAAGGGTCAATGGATTTGAAGTGGTCGTAATTGACATTTCATTTTACTAATCGGCCCCCTATTTTTTCATTTCATTCAAAACCCTAAATATAGCATTTCACCGTGAAATTTTTTCCCCCAGCACATGTACCTTTTGCACAGTTTTTATAGAATTTGTGTAGTAGCGCCCTATATAGTCCCTATATGTTTGTTCCTTCTGATCCCAGAATATAGAAACAAATAACGATAAGCGCGATACGTACGTATACATTCCAATCCCTGTACTGTTTGGAGAATATCTGCACGTTAAGTGCTTTTATGTGTTTCTAATTGAATCTATTATACCGTGAAATCCTCTCTTGTTTACGTTAGCGTTTCGTTGATAAAGTAAATTTTAACGAACAATTTTTGAGCAAAAAATATCGTTTTTGTTCCGAAAAGAAATGAAATGAATGGATTTTACTTCATGCCAGCAGAAACTGTAAATAAAATTAAAAAAAAAAGGATTTTTAGAGAGTTTGGTGATGTCCTGTGATTGTCAAAGGAAAATATCCGAAGTTATTTAAGACTAAGTACATTAGCCAGGTGATTAACAAAGTGTCAGATGGACTCATTTCATTCCTTTCTTTAAAGAATTTTCGCACTGATTAACAAATAACAATACATTCATTGATTGTTATAGTTTGAATTTCAAACACGGTGTGTATATTTTACCACCCAAAAGAGTACAGCAATATGTCCTCCGTTATGATGCGACAACAAGGCAATCCAGTTACTGAAATACTAAAATTTTCTAGATTGTGTTTTCTGTCATCTCTATCTATGAGCTGTCTTTAAAGAAATCAGCGGTTTTTTAAGGTTCCCGTTAGAAAAATCTTTAATTAATGCTAAACCATGCGCTTTCAATGGGGAATGTCGGAACTTCCAGGTGGACACTTTAGTGTAAATTGACATGATTATTCTTGATGTAATTCATGACGACGACGTTTGCTATAAGAATTGGCGCATTTTTCTTTTAAATTTGCAAGCATTTTGTTCTCCCTATTTATTTTCCACCGTGTTATTTTCCTCCGGGTCCTAAAAATGTTTACATGTACGCACCAATTTTAATTATTTTTGTGCATAGGTTTTCCACACATATCTGTAAATGATACCGGAGCTGTTTTCCAAATTTGTTAGTATTTCTCATGACATAATTACTTTCATAACTTTAAAATTGAGACCCTTGTAATTTGTATGAAATTTATTGCTACACGTTTATTTTAACACGAGAATGAAGATTAAGGTGATTTTATTCTGTAGCACAAAAAATGGAGGAATCCCTTAAATAGTTTATTTTATAAAAATCAATTTGTAATCTATCTTGATAAAAAGTGAATGATAAAATTGTACTCTTTTTAATCTTAATTCTCAAAAGCTTTCCGAGATGGCGACAGGCTCTAGTACAAAATGCCAAAAATATTTTTTTATGTGCCTCTAAAACAGAGTACATATCAATCCTACAAGTATGGGCAAGTTTATTCACAGCTCGTCGTAGCGCAAGCGCAGTCCGTCTGCTGCTATTTGTGTGTGAAACTTAGTTAATGGAGTGAATTGGGAATGCAATGAGAGAAAAGGGAAATATTTCTTAATATTTTTCGTTTATGGTTTAGTTAAAAGAGACGAAAGAAATTTATTTAGAATATGCATAAGGATACGTGCACAATGTGGCGAGGTGCGGCGGGGCTGGGCAGATGAGCGAGACTAGGTGGAAATACATCTCGAGGTGTAGTGTTCACAACAAGGCGTTCAGTTTCATGGTAAATCGCGAAGTGAGAGCACAAATTATGTCATGAGATTCTGAAGAAGAAATTTTGTGTTTGTCAAGTAGTGCAACTATATGGAATTTTTGACATAAGTGTACTTTCCGGAGTTTTGCATGTGCCCCATAAATAACAAACGTTTATAATTTGAGGAATTCTATCATCCACATATATGAAGATTTACATACTAATCCTCATTGATTTTTCCAGTGGATGAGAATGAGTATAGAACACTTCGATCATATCAAAGAAAAAACCTATAAGAATATGCCAGCTACCAAAATTAGCGCGCTGCACCTCGCGAAAAAATGAAAAATTTTATTCTTGAGCGAGATACCTTCAGGTGTCGCGTTACATCGTGCGCTGCCACAGCGTTGTTATGAACACTCTCATAGTACAGCGTGCAATCATTTTATTTCTTAAACTCTTGATATAGCCTCGCCTTGCTTCAGATCGCCTCGCCTCTTTGTGCACGAACCCTAAGCCAAGAGAAGTTTGTTTGGATTTTTTTTTCTTTCACTTTTTATTTTAGATTGCGAATTTGTTTTGTAATCCATGCAAATTCGGAGTTTTTTTCGCTCTAAGTGCATCCGGCAAACAAATTAATTAAAATAAAGAATTGGGTATCTTTTGCATGCATATATGTACATAATTTTGAATAGTACTTTGTAAGTATTATTGGTTGGTATTGCTAATTTGATTAGCATAGGACCAACTTACGTTTCTAGGACACACAGCCATTCCACACGAAAACCACCAAAAAGGGCTGACCCATATGTTTTTGATTTTCCGCTCCACAACCCCGCTTGGGGGGAAGGGTTTAGAATTTTCGTGATTTTACAATGGAACGTCGTTTCAAAAAATCATATCTCGCGAACGGAGCAACTAATTTTTCTTATTCAAATGACAATTGAAGCTCAATGATTTATATTATTTATAAAAACAAAACAGTACCGAACGAAAGTTTTTTTTTATTAAGAATAGTTTTTTTTTTTCAAAAAATAGTATTATTTACTATTGAGGACTTCTGGCACTTTTTTTTCAATTTTTATTTTGAAGCTAGAAAATTTATCTACCCATGTACCGAAAACAGCGAGCGGCAGTAAGGCCTCGTTTTTGATATATGATTTTTTAAAGTCACCGTATACCCAAAGTAGCCTTTATGGAAGCATGGAAGCACTGCATTGAGGGGAATATATTTTTTTTTCTACTGAGGATCCTAGCACTTTTTTATTTTGAAATAGCAGACAAAACAAGGATTAATATTCCTATAATAACATACGAAGTAGGTTTCTCGCCTAACAGACTGAAATTTATTGAAAATAATTTCAATAAATTTACAAAATGCATTTAAGTGCAAAAAAAAATGATTGAACTGTTCGACCCAGCGATCAGAGAGTTCTCATCAGTATGATTATCTCTGATCGCCTACCATAGAAGTTCAATGATGGAGGTCACAGCAATTGCCCATATAAATACTTTTTATAAAACGTAAATGTGAATTTTATGGTGGAAAGATTTCTCATTGCACTTTTCAAATTGGGTGATTGTTCCCCCTTTTTGCCTGGCGTCATATGGATAAACCAAATAGAAATTATACGAAGTAGATTTCTCATCTAACAGACGATAATAACGTGTTGAAAATGGTTCAAGAAAGTCCCGCGAGGTGCCGCCACGGTTTTTAGCGCCAAATCGACCAAAAAGTGGGGAGGAAAAGGAATTGAGTTTTTGTTATGCACTCGCTGAGACCTATCCAAAAGGAAGGGAACGTACATGCCGGGGTACGCAAATAGTTAAAAGTCGCAATTTGCTACAGGCTTACTTTACCCTTGGAAAATGCTCAAATTTCCAAATTTTCACGGGAGTTGTCGCGGCTAAATTGGCACAGAATTTGAACGAAACCACCAAATTGATTCAATTAAAATACCAAGGGTAGAGGAGATATGTGTAGTGTTAACTCTATAAGTATCGTTTGCGTAAGTTTTCAAAAACCAGTAGATGGCTAAAAGTAGGCATGCAGTATTTTTATAGCTCTTATTTTTTTAAATAAGTAGATGACATGTAAATTTCCTGAAATTTCTTATCGATAATCTCCATCCATAAAAAAGTAAATAATTGGATTCATCGACAATTCGTTCAAGTAAGTTTCGTAGTGAAACCGAACACCATCGCAATTTTAGGTACATGTTTACTGATAGTTACCCAGCGGGAAACCTGGTCAGTCCTTCCATGTGAAGGCTTATAGGAAAGCAGTAAAGCTTATTGCAAAAAGATGAAAAAACTGAACAATTTCTGATCCATTTCACATTGATCCTAGAAGAAGCTTGTTGGAAGGTGCATCGTATGTAGGGCACGCAATTGTGTTTTTCATTACACAGTGTAATTTAATTGTGAATTGGTTCGCTTTTACAGAAATGCAACATTACATACGAAATAAAATGAAAGAAGAACCTTCTACATAATTCATATAGGTATATAAAATTGGAATTTCTTTTTCATTTTAGTTCCAAGAAAGCTAGGAGTAAGCACACGAAAAGGTTGAATTGCTTCCTCTCAAAGACATGCCTATACAAATATCCTACAAAGTGTCCAATGATGAAGCGTGCATCCTCTTTCCTTCCAAGGGATAAAGAGGGAAGCACAATTAAAAGCTTAAACTGCTTTCTGCATAGGTCATACTTTAAAGAATGTCCAAGGGATTGTCCAATATAAAGTCATGCATCATATTTTCCAAAGAAAGCATCCGATTTGAATGATGGTATGAGTCCATTTCCCGATGGGGGAGACGCTTCTTCACTACAATTACAAATATTTCTAAGTTCACACAACATCCAAAAATAAATTTGGAAATTAGTACACGAGAAATTTAAAAGTGTAAAGGTGGTGCGCCTGGAAGACCAAAACAACATTTTGTTACGGTTACAAAATACCGACAGCGAGCGAGGAGCAAGTGTGACTTCTTGTCCTGATTTCATGGCGGTGTATTTAATGTTGCCTTAAAACCAGATTTAGTTAGTGGTAGTAGTAAAATTAATATAATAAATTATTCGTCATAAACACAGCCTTATCTAAAAAAAAACGATTTTATCCAGATAGATCGATACATGCGTAGAATCAAGTGGCATCCTGACCTTTTCAAACCTTACAAGAAAGTGCTTTATTTATAATTTTTGCAGGAAACCGTAAAAATACGTATTCTTTAATTTTTTTTCTTTTATTTTGACGTAGACGAAAGCCTATTCGGTTTACTTCTATTGACGCCTAAGTTACTTTTCGGCAGAAACATCTTACTTTAATCAGTACCAAATTATTTTTCGTACTTATATCTCCACCACAATTTTCAAACCCTTAAATAACTTTTCGAACATCCTGTTTGCAAATAATAATAAAAAAAAACATTTCAAGAAAACTAATTAAAGAAATAATATCTCCACCGCAATTAAATGAAATTCCAAGAAGGCTCAGTCTTTTCTGTGCTTACTATTGACATACCTACTTGAAAGAGGCAATTATATACTATGCAGACACTAGATTGCTTCATTGCAATTTCCGGCATTGAGGAAACTATAAATTTAGAAAATTGCCAGTTATTTACCTTGAGTTGGTACTTAACGAGTTAGATGCATTTTCAACACTGGAGTACGGATAGAGCTCCGCTCGCTACTAACAAAGTACCTACCTCAACTATAGGTAAATTATAAAGGGTCTGTATACCTAATTACGTTCAATAGCTGCAATTTCAATAGGCTCTTCTACACTATCCCCAAGTAGACAGACGAGTTGGATAAATTGAAAACAATTTCATTGCACGCCAGCTAATTTGAAGCTGCAGGTAAAATGCAGTGTCTTCATACATATACAGAACACAAAATTTGCATAGATTTACTATTGTTGTATGTATGTATATGTAAGTACGAGAATGGTATTGCTTCCAAGTTTATATTATCTACTTGAAATGTTTGCATGAGTTCTCCATTTTCTAATCAGGTGCACTAGTAAATATAGTTAATTAGCTGTAGTTCGGGCTCATAGTTCTATCATTACTTTTACCACCACCGAAACCAAGAAACTTTTTCACTAACTAAAAGTGTCTCAGAACCACACCAAATGCAATTTTCTCAAGTATTTTATTAGAATTTCTTATTTTAGGAGTGCTGAGATTCTTATTATTTCACAGGAGTAAGTTTGTTTTACTTCGGCATATTTTACTGTAATATGTAGCCAGGATCATATGCATGTTTTCTCTTAGTTTCGTTGAAAATGTAGCATAAAAGCAATTTCAGGATGGTACAAGTATTTGAAGAGATGAGAAAAGTTGGATTGTGATATCTCCCTCTTTTCACTGAAGGAAGAAAAAAGATTTCATGATAAGTGATAAATGTTGTAAATTGTCATCATCCTGGGTTGAGAGATATATTCAAAGATGTTCTTGAGTACATTTATATTTATATTAGGAAACAAGATTTAGGGAAAATTGCAAATTAGCTCTCTTGAATATTTTTGAAATCAATTCAATATATTTCCGGTTTCTTATTTCCTATCAACAGACTGAAACTCGTGATTTCTTTCGAAATCAATATTAGCGGATCGAAAAACTCGAGCAATTTCAGAGGAATTTTTATTACTGCGACATGCTAATTTTGGACCGAGACAACTATGGTTTTCGACATATGAAAAATTTTCAGATGAACATGGCAACAAAATGTTAACCCTTTCAGTACCTATCTTCGGCGCGCGATTGGAAAAAATATTTTAATGATGGTTTTTAATCAAATGAGCCACAGAAGTACTTTATGGTAATAAATCTTTACCTGCCTGTAAAGGTGTGGTCGTTGAGAGGTGTACACTTGAGTGTACATGGGTAGTCATGTTAGACAAACTCTGACTCCTTCATATAAAAAATGAGGGACTATACGAGTGTAAGTATTATGTAATAATGATATATTTTAATTGTAATTTGTTTGAATGTAATTTAATTAGTAATTCACTTGAATAAAAAAGTATAAACATTTTTATAAAATGGCATTAAAAATAACTTATTTTCGATGATATTCGAGGAAATATTCAGAATTTCGCCCAATACACAGTTGTGCTTTCCATTTCCAACAATAGAAATGCTATTTGATTGCATCCTTGTAGTTTACATTGAACTGCTGTACTATGCGTCGAATCGAAGCGTGGAAAGTGAGCGACTTGGTCGTAACGGGTATTAATTGATGGTGAATAAAAGTAATTTTTTCGCTTCGGTCCATGTATATCCTCCTCCTCATCTGGAGAAGAGAGTCCAGCCAAGTTCGAGGTATGCCCCTTTTGTTACCTGATAGCTGTTGGTGATTTCCGAAACACTAACGAGGGTATCAATCTTTTTGAATGCAAGCAAGTCCATTTGGTCCAGTATTCCATTTCTAAGAGCATCTTTTCTGTATTCAAGACAACTAGCCGTGATTGCCTTGCCGAAGAAAAGCGTAATTACACGCAAAGTCAATTTTTTCGATTTAACAAAAATTGGATAGTACTGCAAAGAATATATACGTCTGCTATTCCTCTGTTATATATCTGCACAACTTCAGGTCTATCGACTTCAATGTACCGCTTTTTAGTTTTATCATACCGCTGGAGTTTATCCGGCACGCCTGTTCCAACAAAGTTTGATGCCATATTAACACCTTTGTCGTCATACCATTTCGTGACAACTACTTTTCTGTCACGGCAGATCACCTCTTCCGCACAGCCGCAGCCTTTTACATATCTACGTCAGTCCGTAGAGGAGAATTCGGAAAACGATTGGCACGAATTGTTCCAGCAGCGAGTATTTTTCTTTTCGTCGGAATAGTGCGTACGTTATGAGAAAGCCGCGCTGAAATCAAGTTTTTCCAAGAACGCCGTTTCGTGGTCGAGCCTTGATAGGCAATGAAATCGTACGGCATTCCATTTTTACCGCATAGTAGATAGACTTTTATACCCCTTGGACATGGTTTTCATCGTATATATTCATTCAATTGCAGACGTCCTTCCAATAGGTACTCCAAGAAACGTTTTTTCCCAAAACATTGTGATTCCCGGAAATTTCAAAATTTAAATATTTGGATTTTTGTTATAAACACTTGGCAACACTAATTCCAAATTTTTGAGTCTTTCTTATGTTTTTATGGATTTTTTTATATAATATCTATTTATTTACAGAGGTAATTACTGAATGTTTTAAAAGTTGAATCACTACATTTACACAATGACTACGCATGTACACTCAAATGTACATTTGATTTACAGCGACTACACTTACCTGAACGCCAATTCCAAAAATTTTTGTTTCGACGTGTTTATAATATGTGGATGAGTAAGAATGAATTTACTTATATAGCTATGAACACTTTCAGGGACTTTGTTTTATGTCTAAAATTTGAGAACGCAAAAATAAACTTTTTCTTTTGAACTTCCTTAAAAAATGTCTGAAAACGACTAAAAATTTAAAAGAATCTCTCAAAAAACTCGGCCCGCATTGAGAGGAACTATCGTTTTTTGCATTTTAAAAGAAATTACATTAAAACGCTTTAAATTAGTTTTAAGGGGATCCCAAAGTCATATACAGAGTGTACATCGGTAGTGAAAGGGTTAAAATACGGGAAAAACTGTGATATACCATGAGAAAAAAACAGTATTCCACTGAACAGAAACATAACGGAATGATTTCGAAATTCTGCATATTATAAATTACAAATTTCATGGCTTCCAATCAATTTGTTAATTTTTTTTTAATCAGCTGATTTACTATTTTCAATTTGAAAATATAAAAAACGAAATGTGGAAATTGCGGCGAAAAACTTAATCTATAAAACTATCGCTATTAAGCATTGCCTCGTTTAGAAAATGCATGTGTGAAAGAAATGTGCTTGGGAAATTTTCTACCATTGTGGAATGAGGATAAAGGGGTACTTCTTAACACTAGAGCACAGGCGCCCCGATTGGTTCATGAAGTGGTTTTCCTCAGTCAAACAGAGTGGAAAATTAAAGAGTGTTAATAATAAAAAAAGGTAAACTTTATTGTAATTATTTAAAATAGCAAAGGTTTTTAAAACTTTCTTATATACTAACTAGAACATAAACGAAAAATATCAATTAAATCTCTTTGAAATCCAATCAGTCTTACTAAAAAGGAAACAAACTGGTCCATAGACATTATTTTCGATATTTTCTTGACAGTCAGGGCCGCTATGAGTAATAAAATTCGGATATCCCTGAGAAATGGAATCTTCTTATTCGGATATCAAAAAAATTATTTGTACTGCATGAGGTCCCTAGTCGTAGGCCATAAACAACCCTGTAGTTATCGTATGGCCAGCTCCTGTAAATATCACTGTTTTGCAAGTCTTTAGCAGTACAATTTTGTCTGTTTATAACTTTGTCCAAGTAGAAGGTAGGTTTTCTACATTTGTAGCGAAATAAATAGTTTTCCTTTTTCTCATGCTTTTAATTACCTACAACGGAGAAAAGAGTGCCATCGCACTGCAAGCACTTCTGCTCTCGTTTTTTTCTTATTTTATTATTCTATAAAACTAAACTGATATTAAACTAAAAAATAAAAGCACAATAAAAGTAATTGAGACTTCTGTTTTAGTTACATTAGTTATTTTTTCATGCATATCACATTTCCATACGCCATACACGAAAATTTCATAATAATCACACATAATCACTCACATTTCATGCAATGAGTCTCCCTCCACTCAAACTAGAATCTTAAAATTATGGTCTACGGCAAGCTTTGGGTAATATAGAATCAATTTTAGTAGGTGAAAAGAAATTTTTCGAAACTGGGTTTCTTGAAGAAAAAATTTTTTTTCCGTAATCTAAGAAATATTGTAGCAAGTGTTACACCATTTTAGAATCCTTATTAAATGTGTCAACTTTTAAAGTTACTTACCAAACTGGCGTAGTACATTTTTTTCCATTACAGTCAGTTAAAGTTGAGTATTTTCTATTCTTGGTTCGGCAAAATGTGACATTTTCTTCCAAGCTGGAACAGTTGGCTTAGAATTTAAAGCAACAGATTACATTAGCGCTATTCGGGATTACATAAGAAAAATAAAATTGAAAAAAAGTAAAGACTTGTAGCAGCAGGAGGTAAAAACCATCACAGGGTGTACATTTTCTCGAAAACAAAAGAAGTGTCTATAATTTGAAAAATACATGACTTAGATTTTTTTTATATTTTTCTGGTAACTGGTATGATTTGGTCAATCACCCGATTCCGGCTTGTCGTCGACTTACGGGACACCTTGCATATTGTTCTGTCCAGTCCCGATTTTATAACTCTTTATATTTTAAAATTTCTTTACACAGTCGTTTATTCTTGATAGTAATGATCTGAAGGCCTTACTTCTGGTAGGGGGACTCTTTAGATCACTTTCTTATTTTACGTGTAGGAAAACTCTGACCTTTTTCCAGTAACAACAGCTAAATTTATTTGATTTCTCCCTCCATCGATTTATTGGAAGAAGCAATTAAAATATCTATCGACCAATCAATTCCTTCGAAATTTGAAAAAGATGCTATTCTCAGCAATAATTGGCTTAAGGGGAGAAAAACGCATAAAGCGGATGAGTTCAAGTACTTTGAGCTCATCGCACAAAAAATCGTAAATCGCTTGCGTCGGCGATATTGGTTTTCGTGGAGAAGTAATTTCAAATCGCATAATTCATATGGGTTCAAGTACTTTAAACTCATCGCGGGAAAATTGTTTACATCGGCGTTATCGGTTTTCGTGACGAAATATTTTAGAAGGTGAAATTCGAGATACTATTGCATTGGAGGAATTTTGTATGAGAAAGTAAACAATGAATTGCTTGAAAATAATTAAGAAAGAAAGTTATGGTTTCATGCTAGTGCGATGCATGTTTTAAGATTTCAGATTTTGAGATGAGATGAGAATGTTTTGAATTTCAGGGTAATTTACAGATAACGAGCGATGTTTGTGCGTGGAGCCACTAGGGTGTAAGGTGACGCTTATAGCGAGCGCTTACAACAATATAGGCCATTATAGGACTATTTTGCTTTATTAATTTTTTTAAAATGCTTTTTTGGAGCCACCAATAACATCGAACAAGTTTTCTCTAAATGAAAAACTCCTGTGGCGGTTTTTTTTTTTATTGAAACAAGCCATCCATCACCCTTACTTGAATTTGCTCGGATTAATAACAAAATGTGATGAAATAAACAATCCGTGGCTGATATACAAATGAACTGTCAAATGGGTTGTCAACTTTTTCCACCAGTTTTCTCAAAGTGATTCATCCTTCAAAAATGTTATAAAAGAAAGCCAGAATGTGAATCACCGCCACCTCAATATTCTTGAATCTTGTGAGACAACTGAAAAACATCAGTCAATAGGACGGTTTGTTGATATGTTACTGCTAACAGTACAAACTTTACAAACTTTGCAGACCGCCAATACCAAAGACACATCACAGCAAGCTTTTCAGTTTTTACAGCTCGTAATATCATATTATTACTCTTACTAAATAACTTATTCTCTTATAATGCCACACTTTGTATGTTCAGAAGGTGGATTCTGATCTTGTACAATACTGCCAGCGTGTTCAGAGACTATAATTCAGACTTTTCAAGAAATGAGAGAGAATCCTGAACATTTTAGTGCAATTTTGTCTTTAGCAGTGTAACTCGTTCGTGAATTTGGAGGTGAAATAAAGATGCCGACTACAACCAGTTATCAAATAGGTCGCGATAATACACCTGCTAAAAGCACCAAAGACATTTTTATATCCCATTCTCGGATCAGTTCAGAACAGAATTAAACTCTCGATTTTCTGATCAAAATACACACATCGCCGAAAAAATGCGAGAGTGTTACATCTCAATTAATGGAGTAGCGCATTTTAAAAATTTCGAAGTAGGACTGGAAATGTGGAAAATTACTGGCGAACAGTTTCTAATTAGGAGAGGTCAATCTAAATATTCGCAAATTGTTAGTAATCCTAGCCAGTGTTGGGCGTAATCAACTACATTTGTAATCAGATTATGTACTGCCCGTAGTCAGAGCGTACATGCAATAAATGATAGGTGTAGTGAAATTTATGCCACAGGTATAAAGCTAGTGGTTTTTATTTGTTTATTCACTGCACTAAATGTTTCAAGTTCAATAAATACTAAAACTTGAGAACTACAAGATATATATATATATATATATTATAATATAAAAAGCTGAAACCAATGTTTATTAAATGACTAATATATAAATTTGATTTACACAACTGTAGCAATTGACTTGTACTCACCTGATCGATATATAGCAGCTGATTTACTTGACCTTTTATTTGACTGAGGTGCGGGATGAGGATATTCTTTATTGCAGTCGATACCCGCAATAAAGTGGATTTGTTAGGAATTGTCTTATAACAGTCGAAACCCGCAATGAGACTCTTTATTACAGTCGATACCCGCAATAAAGTGTTTTGTGTTAGTGATTTTCTTAATCCAGTCGAGACCCGCAGCAAGAATCTTTATTACAGTCGAGACCCGCAATAAAGTGTTTGTGTTAGTAATTGTCTTACCGCAGTCGATACCCGCAGTAAGACTCTTTATTACAGTCGATACCCGCAACAAAGTGATTTTGTTAGTAATTGTCTTATTACAGTCGAGACCCGCAATAAGACTCTTTATTACAGTCGATACCCGCAACAAAGTGATTTTGTTAGTAATTGTCTTATTACAGTCGAGACCCGCAATAAGACTCTTTATTACAGTCGAGACCTGCAATAAAGCGTTTGTGTTAGTAATTGTCTTACTACAGTCGATACCCGCAGTAAGACTCTTTATTACAGTCGATACCCGCAATAAAGTGGTTTTGTTAGTAATTGTCTTATTACAGTCGAGACCCGCAATAAGACTCTTTATTACAGTCGAGACCCGCAATAAAGTAGTGTGAGTTAGTAGATTTCTTATTACAGTCGAAACCCGCAATAAGAAACTTTATTACAGTCGAGACCCGCAATAAAGTTATTTGTTAGTAATATATTATCTCAGTCCAGACCAGAGATAATATTCTTTAAGTCAGTCGAGACCCGACTTAAAGTGAATGTTAGTATATATCTTAACTTCAGTCGAGACCCGAAGAAAGATTCTCTATTTCCGTCGAGACCAGAAATAAAGTGTTTTGTTAGTAATATTTTTTATTGTAGTCGCTACCCACAATAAAAAACCTTTAATTTTATCCAAAACAAACTCCTTAATCCAGTCGGTACCCAGAATAAGAATATTTTATTTTAGCTGTCAATTAAACCAAGTATTTAATTTAGTAATAAAATACACACTAGGAAAAATCACTGGGAAAGAACACAAAGGAATAAAATCGCCAAGTTAATCACTGCACTGCTAAATCACAAAAGAGATCGAATCAAGTCAAACTGCTGTTTATATAGCCCTTGCTTGCACACGACACCAATGATGGAGTAGCAGAGGCGCATGATCACAAGAATTGGCCGTGATTCTGTAATTTTACGGTACTAGAGATAAAATATGCACAGCAACGAACAAAAATGCATAGTAACAAGAATTTTAAAGCAACCCATGCTGCTGTGTTAAATTGAATTCTGTATATTTGCAAAAAATGTTATCTCTATCACGTAGAGAAGAAATTCCCGTTCGATAGTATTTATAATGATGATAGAGTTGCAAATTGATCTGCTTGATCTGATTGTTTTTGTGCCATGCATTGTACGCTACATGACAACACATGCTTTGGTTAGATGCTGTACCTATTTTTGGGAAAATTTGTAATTAGATTGAATTTGTTTTGTTTTTAGAACTCAGTTTTAGCATGGTATTTTTGCATACGTTGTTTTTCAGCAAATGTTTTTAGCACGAATCTAATTGCTTCAATCATATGGTAAGAATTTTAATTTGATCTGCTCAATGAGGCTATATTGTTGTAATGTGTTTTTGCAATGTGTTATATAGATGACAAATACATGGCTTTGTTAGGTTGTGTACCTGTTTTTTGATTAAGAGTAATCAAATTAGATTTAATTTTCCTAAAAATTTGACGGTTTGTTTTCAGGATGTTTTCCTTTTAAAGTAATCGGTAAAACCAAAATATATTCGAACCGATTTGGTTCGAACAGATTAATAATCGTGATTACACATCAATCATGATATATTACCGATATCATCAATCAGCATATATGCACCAGTTAGAAGCATGCTCAAAGCGCTGGAAAGGGTAAATATTACTGACATGACAGCAAGATCGAGGATGAAAGATTAGATTTACTAACTACTGCCGAACAAAACGGTACAGTATTGTTTTTGATATCATAAAGAAGATTCAATACTCTAATAACGAAACCGTAAATGTAATTTTCCCTTTCTTAATTGCTAATAATACCGTTTACCAATCCACAGATATTCCATTACCATCAAACAAACATTAGTTTATGTGTCACTACCGTTTTCGAAATAGAAATACAACAATGTTTGTCTTAAAACTCTTGCAAATTTGTAATCAAAAAATGTAGTCATGATTACGGTTACGATTGATCAATCATTAATCGCCAAAAATTATTAATTTTCTGATTAATATTATCAATCGGTAGTTATGATTATCGGAATCATTAATCGTCAATCAGATTGGATTTTGCCCAGCACTGATCCAAGTTACTCGGCCAGTTTCAACTGCGACGGCTGAGAGAATGTTTTCCACATTGAGGAGGTTGAAATCATGGCTCCGCAATTCCACAGGAGACGCACGACTGACTTCCTCTGATAAGTGTTTATCGAAATAGTAAAATTGAAATGAATGAAGTACTCTCCCACTTCACAGCAAGACGGAAAAGATTTGATTCTATAATTATTTCTTTTTTTATAGAAAGTGGACCTTAATGTAAATATATATAATAAAAATAGGTTAAACAAAACGTTTTCAAATATAACTATTCAAATTTCGGGAGGCTTACCTATAGACCCTCGGAGCATTTATTGAGAATTACGGTGAACTCAATTATCTAAATATAGCCCTTATAGATGAATAGAATTTCTCAATTCAATTGGAATGTCATCATGAATTATATGCGTATAAATTAATTATATTAAATTTACATAAAATTTCGATTATTGAGAACACGTTTACTTTCACTTATTCTTTCTTCTCTTGCTTACTAGGTTAAACCCCTCCCATTCGTTATCTATACGGCCTTGCAAAGAATTCTTATTAAAAAAAACCCCACTGCGCTTTTTGCCCGACCAGCGTCGAATTTAATGAAGAGATAAAAATGTCGAGTTTGGAGTTAAAACTAAAAATAAATAAAAATCTATGGTTTGACCTCAAAGTTAAGAAGAGTCCTTTTCCTACATATAAGCCGAAATGGTAGAAAATTTCCCGACCGCAATACATTTACACATCTAAAGATTGTAAGGTAAGATTCTAGCAATAAAAATTAATTCTTTCACTATTCTTAAAACTTACACTGGGAAAGTACCACGGGGCTGAGACAAGCAAAGAAGTTTACAAAATATTCGCAATAGAGGACAAAAGCATTCCTCACACTCAGCAGAAAGGAACTAAGGCTCATAACGAGCCTATTTACTAGGCACTGCCCACTTATATACCATTTACAAAGATGAGTACGGTCGATGATGAGAGCTATCGCTTCTGTAAACCGCTGAACATGTCCTATGTGACTGTGAAGCTGTGTGCCGCAAAAGGCTAAGACCTCTAGGAAAGGCATTTCCACGGCCAAAAGATGTCGGAAAAATGGCCCCCAAGAGCATTATAGGCTTAAGCAAAGACCTTTAGTTCGAATCAGCGCCCTAGGGCATTTAGGGGTAATGTCACAAAAGATCTTATAGGTCGTAGTGACAAGATGAGAGGCAGAAATCCTGTCTACATCCCCCGTCATTAATTAATAATAATAATAAATACTTAAAACTTTGGATTTATTTAACATTCTTTTTTGAACCTCGCAATAATTGAAATTATTAGCTGGCTGGTGCAGGTAAAAACAGGGAAATGGTAGTTTCAGAGGAGCAGACATTGACAACAACCATTTTATAACTCCACCTTAACCAATAAGATTTACAATTAGTAGTAGCAGTCACTTCTTAAATGGACCCTACGCTTTGTAGTCAACAGAATCATCTCGTAAACGGACAAGACACAGAAACTCTTCTTCTATCATTAGCGAAGCATGTTAAGAATCTGGTGAAATACAAGGTCGCAGCTAAAATAAGAGTAAAATATTGCAAATTGGCCAATGTAATGAATGGGGTAAAGAAAAGCCCAAATGCACAGAGAGATAAAAACCTTTGTAACAAGACTTCGCGTTCAGCATTATGGCGAACGTTAAGGAACGAAATCTGGCACAATCTCAGTACCATCTGCGGGTGCAACACCAAGGAATTCATCACGTGTACTAAAATTTTTAAGGATGTAGTAATAGAACTCATTGCGTTTAGGGAAACACTTTTAATTTCTTTCATGGATCTACTTTAGGTCTAGACAAGATATCCCTTGGCATGCTGACAAAATTGCCGCTGTTTCAATAATTTACCTCACAATTGTTTTCTTGACTAAATGTTGGAGGTGAAGATGCCTCATGGCAACTCATAAAAGAAACAGTTAGACTTGATTCTGGCATTTTTTGGAGGCTATAGTATTGTTTATTGTTATTTTTAACAGGCTTTATGGTGGTAAAAAACAGCGGGCCTCAGTGGTGTAGCTATGCCAATGCAACCAATGAAGTTGCGTGGGGCTCTTCATTCAAGGGGGCCCCAGGAGCCACAAATGCATCTATTATTTTGAAACTTTACTAATACCCGCGAGATAACTATCCGCGACCGACGAAGAAACGACAACAAATGCTCTAAGGGTATTCAGGCTCTGCTGTGTATTAAAACATTTCGTCCGGAAATTGAGAAGTTATACATGATCAAATAATTGGCCGAACTTATATCCATTAAATTCAATGATATGAGTTCGAGTTTCCCCGCAGTCTGCTCTTTGTTGCTTCTCTTTTTGACGATTCCCGTCACCGTTGCATCAGAGGAACGCTCGTTCTCAAAACTCAAAATAATAAAAAGTTATCTTCGTAGTTCTATGAGCCAAAAGCACCTGTCGCAATTAGCACTACTAGGAGCAGAAAAATTGGAAAGGATGGATGTATCGAAACTCATCGATGACTTCTCTAAAGAAGACCTTCTAAAAGTGCCGCACAATTGTATGCTATGTAGTAAGCTATGTTACTACTTAAAATTAACTTAATGATTTTCTGCCACAGGTTCTATATTGTTTCCTGTATAAACTGTAGTTGCAATTTTAGTTCTAATTAATTTATAAGAAGATTTCGGGTGTCTACTGTCGACTAGCCGTCTTCTAGTCTAACTCTGGGTGATCGACGTTCATTTTTATTACTTCTTCGCTACGTGCAGGTCTTATAATATATGCGAGTCCATTCTTCTCCTTTCTTATGCAAATAGACAAACTCCAAATATTCAAAAGTGTGCACTTACCAAGTAATCCTAAAGGGCTCATTAAAACTTATTACAATTTGCACAAGTTCCACACTTCCTACTTTTTTGTTTTTCTATTAACCTCATTGATTCCAACAAATAATTTGAGCATCATTCATGGACATTGTTGATGTTCTGATTGTGCTGATGATGTACAATCATTCATATTCCCTCCCGGATTTCATCTACCGCATACAAATGATGCTCCTTGATCCGAGATAAAATCATTCCCGGAAGTCATTTGTAATAAGTAAAACTAACAAATTTTTCCAGTTATTAATCACTGAAAATGGGCGCCTTTAAATCAATATAGATCTCTTGGCGAAGTAACATCCAACGGATGCCTGGATACCTTTCATGATGTGCAAAAGCCTCCCGTACAATCATACATCTTCACAAGAACCGTAGTGTAGTTAGACTCACTCCTTGGATGTGGAGCAAATGTGATTGGGATGTACTCAGAATCAGGTTCGGGTGCAATATGATGCTAGTGAGTGGTAAAGAAATGCCGAGTGCATTCATACGTGTATAGTCATTTAACTTTGAGGTTTAATTACGTATGCTGAATGAAGCAATTGTGTGCTGCAGGTGAACTGTAGCTAACAAAACTTTAATCTGGAATGCAAATAGGTTTTCCACTTGTTGACGATATTCTTTCATCTGTAGGCATGCATTTTTTGAAAATTATTTCCCTTGGTATCGGTGAATGAATTCTTGTTGAGTGTCCTTGATGATAACAACATGAAAAGTTTCCTTTCAAGTGGAAATGGATTTATTACGGATATTTTTTCCATAATTAGCTTTGAATGACAGCAGAATATACAAAGTAGTGTTTTCCCTTTGAGATTGATTGCTTTTTAGTAAAAATTCGTTCGAAATAAAAATTAAAAAATATTATTGCACTTATCAAAGGCATATTCCATAAAAAATTGTTTTTTTTTTTAAATTTGCGTCCTACTTTAGAGCTGCCTCCTATCCTGGAGACATATAACTTTCTTTATTTCGATAGATGACGAAAAGTCTATATATTTAACAGCAACATCCTAGTATGCTATCACCAAGGCAATAAAAGAACTTGGGGAACCAAACCCAAACTCAACCAACGAAAAATCTATTGGATGATACCTGTTGAGACCCTATATAGAAAAGATGCGCGGAAGAGTCCAAAACGGTGACTGGCTTTCTCTGTCACCCCACGGATCTTTCCAGTAAGAATCAAAGATTGGACTCACACCTCCTAATTGAACTGAACTGCGTAAAGTATGAAGCGTTGTAGGCCAATACTAAATTTCATTAGAGCATCCAACTAGGATTCTCGTAAGTATTGAGAGTAATGACTGAGCCTTGTCGTGACCTAGAGTCTCAACTTTTCCCTAATCTATTCTTCCATCCATCCAATCCAAGTATCGTCGTGTTCTCTACGAGCGTTCAATTTCATTAAAATACCACTTCGTATCTTCGTACATTTAGCATAGCTGTATCAATTGCAATTTTTATATTTTCAATATCATTTTTTTGAAATCGAGCGTTGCTTATAGTGCTCACTACGCTTTACTGATTTCACTTGCGCTTGACAAACAACCATTTGATCCTTGGCTCATTGAACCATTCTAAAAATTTGAACAATAAGGCTTGGAAAAGATTTTTCTCTTCAGGTTTTTTAAATAATTTGTGTAATTCTTCCAATTTACATACTATTGAATTTGGCTAAGCTTATAAGATTTATGTAAATAGAATGAAATCGGCTCTGCGCCGTGAGCCCAAACAGTTTTGGAAATTTGTGAAATCCAAGCGCAACCGTAAACTCTTTATCACTAAAATTCCAAATGGTGCGGTGCAAGATTTAGCTAGCCCTATGCGGGACTAGCATTTCAGAGAGATTTTTCCTAGGGCTAAATCTTGCTAGGCATTCAAGTAAATACGTAATATTTCGCCTCATATAATTCACACTTAAAATTTACTTTAAGTCCATATATGAGGTCAGCTTGGCTATTTCCTTGGCGTATACGGCAGGCAGAAACCAAGTCGTACTAAGGATTACACGGTTCCTGCTTAATCAAACGCCCTCTTTTTGCAATGAAATTTCTTTTTTCAAAGATTTTTCGTTTGCATAAAGAGTTTTTTTCCACTAAAATAATTTTAGTTTACAGTTTTTGCAGGCCATTTGTAAATAAAAAGGTGTTGCGTTTACGCAACGTCTTAATTTTTTACTTTATAGTGATATTTTTCAACACAATTATTATGTAAATGTATCTTGCACATGTTGAAAAAATAAATAGTCTGTGAATGGCGTACAGCACATCTTTTTCTTTTTATACCAGAGATTAGGAAATGGTCTGTACCTGGTTCCAGAGCTAATAATTGCAGAGAAATTGCTAGGTCTGCCAGTAGAAGTAGTATTAACTGTGTATTTCTTCATAAAGTTCGTAGCCACTTCACGTTTGAAATCGTTGACGTTGACGTTGACATCAGAATATAATTTCCAAGCATTTACTAAAGCGACATCAATGAAATTCGAAGAGATGGTCCACCACCATTTTTTGCCACGAATTACAATTCTGTAGTTCGATACCATATTGTCTGCCAAAACTACGCCTTTCATGTAGTTATTACATTCAGTACGAATTTTTGATTGATTTACAGATATCGTTTTCTTTTTCTCTCTGGAATATCTTGATACAAGTTGTGTAGATTCAATAGTATCAAAGTTGGTTGCTACTGTAACTATTGCACTATCCTTCCATCTGACTGCCAATATATTCTTATCTTTTTCATACCTGTAGTAATATGCTCCTCTGTTCTGCTTTTTGAAATCCTTCGTAGGTTGAAGGGAACCAGCCTTAAAACGGTTTTCTCTTATAGTTCCAGTGGTAATAATACACAAATTTTTAAGTGTAATACGCAGCGGTATTGACGTAAAAAAATTTAATTTAATTTATGATATAATGGATCTTTCATCGACACATTTCCACCAAACCCTAAGTTTCTAGTATGAGCTTTTCTACTTTCTCTAGTATATAAATTAAATAAATTAAAAGCATAGATGAAACCGCTTGAGGAAGCCAGTGTCCAAAATCTATAACCAAATGTTACAAGTTTTCCGTGCATATACAACTTGGTAAAATGCCGTCCTCTGTATGGTATCACTTGCTCGTCGATAGAAAGATTATGATGATAGATTCCAAATTCTTGAAATTTAGTATTTAAAATTTTTAAAAATGGCGTAACTTTAAACAGTTTATCAGCACTGTCAATTTCATTGTTGTTAGCAAGATGCAAGTTTTTCTTTATATTGATATAAGTTTTCCTCGTCATACATGATCTTACAAATGGAACAGCAATATCTTCGTCCATTGACCAATACATTTGCTCTTTTGGTAAGTGGTGATATCCAGTAAGCAAAAGGAAACCAATAAAAGGTTTTATTTCCAATTCATTAGTATGAAATTCGTGGCGATTTTTCTGCTGAGAATATAAAATGCTTTGTTTAACTATTAAAAAAATCATCTCTTTGTCAAAAAGTATTTCGAATATATCTGTGCAATTTTTGCCCCCTAATTTTAGTTCCAAGATCACAAGCTCTTTAGCTTCATCGTCAATCAGTTGCTTCATATAAGCAGGCAATACTTTTCCCCCTAAAATTTCGAATGTCGCAAGTTGCATTTCCAAACTCATTATCCCCTGTTTGCATTTCCAAAACGCCAATAGTTTCCCGAAGTACGGGGTCGCTGCAATTTTTCAGCAAGTTTGCCTCTCCAGAATCACCATCCCTAGTATTATACACATGTTTAAAAAAAAGTACACATCCCTCTTAATCTTAATACTCAATGTAGTAAAGAAAATGAATTACACACGAATTCGTAAAATTACACATTTTCATAGTAAACGAATTCAAACTGTACTTTGTAAAACCTAGTTTGTAAAATTACACACACGATTGTAAAAAATGCAGTAAATTGTGTAAAATTCAAATAAAAATTTATATGTGGTTACTTTCCTAAAGTAACCGCTTTGCTTATTTCGGAAGTCAATTTTTGTCGCGAAATAACCAATGATGAAAACTCTGAAAATACTAAAAATTTGCCTTTTTGCATAACATCAGTAGAATAGTATTCTTTTGTTTATTTTATGAAATATTGCAAATATGCAATACATAAGTTTATCCATGATAAACATAGGTTTGATTTGCATTCCACACAATACAAAAAAGAAAACAAAGCTCAATAAATCGTTGAAGAACTAAATTAAGAAAACAAAATTCTTTTAGAATTTTTCGTAGATTTTTTTTTATTAATACAATTGAAAATTTCTATAAACAAAAAAACAAATAAAGATTAATGTTATTTTAAAGCTATTTACATTTCAAGGTCAGTTCAATATTTTTATAGTTACATAGAATAAAATTTATGATGGAAAAATTTACATAAAATATATTGAAAAAATAAACAGAAAATTATTAATTAGTCCAGATTAATGCAATAAAAAAGTGCAAAGTGCACACTTTTAAGATGATTTTACTTGAGCAATTGCCGTTATCAGACGTAAAACTTTTGCCACAGCATTTATATTTTTCATTTTCCCTCGTGTTATATTTGTGTGGATTTCGAAAAAGTACCTTTGTATGAAGTCCCAAGTTTGTGATGCTTCCTGGGGGTAAGTCTTATTTAGAATGAAATAAAAACAGAATTCCAACAATAATTGAACACCAATCTGAAAATAAATAAATAACTACAATTGTTTGCATTTCTATCGCATACAAATATCTTATACTTATATCATAAGTTTTGCATACCAAGTCCAAATTTTCTTAAAAATAGTGACACAAAAAATCCAAAGCAATAAGAATATCCTTCGATCGTATTTTGTTTATTCTGTTTAATATTCTTGGCTTCTTAGCTTCCTCAAATTTAATGATTTGTTGGACTTTTTCATGCAATGTTGAGGTGATATCAGATATTTTTGTTTCTGTTAGACCTAAAGACAAATTCTTTTCTCAAAAGTAAGGGCCAATTATCCTTTATATCCCCATAACTGGATACTAATTTCAAGTTGTTGAAAAATTTTCTTTGTTGAGTATAACATTCATCCATTAATAACTGTATTCTATAATACTCATCTTTGGTAAAAGTTGCTTGTTAACTAAATCTTATTACAGTTTCTTTTTTTTTGTGTAATTTTTCTGTATTTGTATTTATCTTTTCATCGGGATCCCAGTTTTTACAAGTATTTTCGAAATTTTTAGAAAATCTTCTCATTTTTAGGGGAATATTGTTTTATTTTGCGATTTTTCTGGCCGATTCAAATAGTGAATCCTCCGCATCATACTAGTTATTAATGGAGAATTTCGAGGTGATATTAAACTGTCTTCCATCTCTTTATATAGCCAAAAGTATTTGGATAATCAGTAATAAGCTTGTGAGCTATGTTTCTAATATATATATATGTTTAGAAATATGTCTCATTTCGTCTACTATTTGCATTACTCTTTTCAATAAAATAGGAGAAAGATTTTCATTCTATTTACAGGTATCCATAACAGAACGCGGAAACTTATTCCAGGCATACAATTTTAATATCAATTTATAAAATTCCAACTGTACTTTGTAACATTTTACTACTATAATTGAAGTAAAATTCAAGAAAAATTTTACTGTGTATTTCTTCAAAAGCACCATCATTAGTATGCACTTCCACGACACCAGCTATATCCGAAGGTATGGGGTCTCCGTGATCTTCTACAAAATTATCGCCAAAGTCTTCTTCGCCTGTTATTTCATTAGCATCTAGAGGAATAATAATTAAATCCAACGCACCATGAATTGTTTCATGCACTAAATCAGACATTACCTCCTTCATTGATAAAAACTTTTTATCCAATTCATAATAAAAGCACTTTTTAAATAAAATTTGTATCCCAAATTTTACCTTATCTTGCTGACGTTGCGCAAACGCAAGATGGACTTTGTTGTAAGATTCAACACAAATTAAAAATTGTTAATAGTGTTGGTGCAAGAAAAAGCACTTCTAATACTCTTAGTTATAGAATATTAATACCGCAGCTGGGATTTATATGATTTAAGGCATAGAAATCAAGCATATATTAAATTTTCCCGCAATAACTCTGAAATTTCTGAAATTACGTCTACCCACACCGTCATCCCAATTTCATAGAACTAGCGGCGGTGTCATAACCGACAAAAATTTTCTAGAAAATGAGCATTTTATAGCAGGGACTGGGTTAATTAGTTAAATATTAACTTTGCAGCATCCGGGGAGGAATCAAAGTTATTAGCATTTTTTTAATAAGAATTCGATAGTTTGCCGTATCGAAACTTTAAGGAAGTCTAAGAATGCCAAAGCTGTCAGCCCATCTCTGTTACTCAAGATATTTTATTGCTGTACATCTACATGCATGCTTTGAAACATGGATTACATAATATGTGGGTTATCAAGGAAAGAATAAAAAGCAAATAAAGTTTAATGAACTTGGGGGCAATAGAATCAACACCCATTGCATGTGACTTAACACTTACTGTTAACGATGATTTTTTCTTCAACAGAAACAAAGGAAAATTTAAATAAGGATTTAATACTGTCAACTCCTGAAAGCTTCCACGAGATGGTACGACTTGTCGTCTTCCATATGGGAAGTGAACTGCTGCCGATTTAGAAAATGTGGATCAGGTAGGCATGGCCAACTGTTGAGGATACCATTCCAACCTTACTAAGATTATTCCAAAGTTACAGGTATAAATTATTAGTTGTTTTTTTGGTATCAATCACAATACTATCATTTTCATGTTTTTTTCTTCTTTTTTTTATATTATTAAGCCTAGCTCAGGGGATACCCTATGATGCAAAGCACAGCATGGCAGGAAGGAGATAGGGAAATGATTATGGGATATGAGGTGCCGAATTATGTCGCCCTTAAATTTCCGCACATTGTATGCCGAAGGAAAAACAGAAGCTGGTAAACTGTACCACATTCGCACTGTTCGGGATAAAAATGCATCACGGAATTTTACTGTACGTCCGAAAGTCATTTGAAGGGTAAAAGAATGTGAGCGGTGCGCGAGTATAGCGTGCATGAATCACTCTACAAGGGATTAGACTGCATATTTCATTAGATCATTGACCATGCATGTAGCATCCAACATTGCGGCGGTGCTCGAGTGAGTCGATATGACATATCCATATGCCATATCCCCAATGAGCTTGTAGGCTTTCTTTTGGACAACATCCAATCAAGCTAAGGCTGTGCGACCAGCCCCAGCATGCAATCTCGTTTAACACATGCGGCATTTTCTCTGGATTCCACAAGAGTGTCAGAGGTATAAGCGAAATCATGGGTTCTGTCATCAACAAAACTATGAATGGGATTGAAAGTAAGGGAAATCAGATGATTATTGAAAATTAAGAAGAGAGATGGAGAGATAACAGAGCCCTGGGGCACACCGTCATTCATAGGGTGAGGTTCAGATATACGGCGTATCTAGTACAACCCATATTAGGCGGTCAGATGAAACAATTCCAATCCATAATAGAAGAGGGAGGAGAGATCAAACTCTTTAAGTTTTTCTAAAAGGACTGGATGCCAGACTCTATCAAAGGGATTTGAAGCATCTAGGGCAACGATTTTACATTCACTAAAATTGTGAAGGCTACAGTTCCAACGTTCCCTAAGAAAGGTCAGTAAGTCTCCAGATGAGCGTCCAGCTCGGAAGCCATATTAGCGATCGTTGATAACTTGATTGGTTTCTAGATACTTCATTAATTTGGAGTTAATGATAAATTCAAAAACCTTTGAAAGAATCGAAGTAATTGCAATTGGTCGTCTAAATAGGCTGAACGTGAGCTAGCTTCCAAGCAGTTGGAAATTTTCCTGTCGAATAAGACAAGTAGAATAGTTTTCGTAGAGATTTAGCCAAGGATGAGGCACAGCTCTTAATTAACAGGGGCGAAAAATAATCAGGACCTGCGGTTTTCGAGACGTTAATTCTCTTAATGACCTTTTAGCACATCTGTCGTACGGATGTGTATGAGATGCAAAACAGCTGTTTGTAAAGTGGGTGGAAGACAAGAGTTTGAAGCGAATCTAGCAGCTAAAATATTAGTGTTATCCAGGGAGTCAACAATCACACTTCACAATTATTAAAAAGTGAAGGTATAGAGGAACTGGTGAAGTTATTCCTGATGATTTTGACCAGGGACCAGAAACCTTGGCTACCTTTGCGGCTTGCCAAGATTCGTTGTCTAATGTTCTGGTCAAAAACAAATTGTTATCTCTGGATAATGGACTTGCAGATGTTTCATGCAGTCTTGTAGACTTATTTCAGTTCCGGACATGGATGTAATTGATAGGCGCGAAAGGTAGACTCTTTCGATTTTATAGCTATGTACATATGGAATACCAATATCTTACATATAAAACAAAAGGTATGTACAGTAGAAAAAATGGACTTGAGGATTGTAAATATTCATTACTTGTAATATTTTACAAGTTACCAGCAAAAGTATTGATATTCAACAAGTCTATACATTTCTGATTTTAATAATTTATGAATTTTTTAAAGTACTCTTTTTATGGCACAGAACTGAAATTAAAAAGAAAAAATTAAATACTATTAGTAACTCAAGATACTTATTATTAAGTAAGATATAGGCCTGTTGACAGACATACGTTTTGTCATAACAATGTAAAGCTAAACAACCTAAATCTCTAAATTTCAAACTCGCACCGCTGAAAGTACACTTCAGACGATTCTCTGATAGAACTTTTGTAATAATTAATTTTTTTCTCTAAGATTTTAACCGTTTTTCATAATTATGAATATACTAACAAAAGAACTGAAGCGTTGAGAGGAGCTGTGAATAGAAGATCGAAAAAAGACGAGTTAATCGAATACTAATTGAATCACGGTTTTATTTAATCAAACTTTTTTCGGTGATGATAAAAGAGAATTCCAGATGGCTACATATGTGCTGACAGACGCTAATTAATAGCAGTAAAGAAAAAGAACATAACGAAGTGAATATGTAATTAGCAACTAATAAAGAGCACGCTATGGAAATGATCAAAGGCATCTACGTCTTGGAATATTAACCTGTGTGATTTTTGTAAACAAATTTATTATGATAATTTTAAGCTAATTTCACAAAAACCGTTGAAGAGAAAACGTCTGGTTTTCGTAAATCGGTAAGTAACCAGTAAAGGGAAAGCGTAGGAAATGTCTTCGAACTTAATGGTAATCAGCGTATGTTCGGTGTTCTTTTAGTCTTATACAATTAGTAACTGCATTTTTACTTTCAGTCATTTTTAAACATTCTGCTTGTAACGACCGGGATTGTGTCATCTAGAACAGTGTTTTATCCAAAAGAGCCAGATGAAGTGTACGTTATCCAACCAAAGGAGATGTTCTTGCAAACTCGTAAAGTTCAAGAAGCAATGGCAATTGAGACGAACGTTGAAAACAGCAAGATATTTTACATAAAATTACTGGATGATGGATATCGTCCCACTAAGTTCAGAAAGCATCTGATTTCAGGAAAATTAAAATCTCATGAGAAAGAAGTGAATAAAAATAATGCAAACGAAATTGCGTCTAATAAGCCAATCTTTTACGTTATGGCGCTAACGAATGGAAGATTTAATAAGTACTCTGCACGATATTTCCATCCGCCTTCATTCGATAAAATATTAGTCTATAAAATGATTAACAAGGGCAACAGTGTGTAAGAATAAATATTTTGTGTTCATATAATATGTGCATTGTGGTACTTCTTAATAAAAGTTTTGTAATATCTCTGTTATCTACCGTGTTAATTAAATATTTTTTTCAATATTGCGGTACACTTACGCGCATATGTAAATTTCTGCACAAAACTCTATAAGGCAGTCGCTCCAGTAGGGTCTGCCCAATTTACTTTATATTTGTATTTTTGAACTTAATTGATACGTATAAAAGTGTTCCTTATTGATTTATCAAAGGAAAGGTTAGGTTCACTTTCAACCACAAAATCAACTAAAATGGCAACAGGACAAATGGCGTTTCAATTTTATGTGCCAATAAAATGCGTAAATTGTTGTTGAATAAGTTTCAATTTCAATTTCAATTTATTTCCAATACCACAATTATCAACAAAGACAAGAAAACATCTCATTTTTATATGACATCAAATAATATTGATTAATTCAAAACCGATCCTCATCTTTGCGCGAAATCATGGAAAGTAGGTATACGGCAGTCTTTTCTTTATTACACGTTTTGCGGGCGTAAACAGGGTAACTTTTCTGAACTCCTTCATATTAGTAATTTTATAGTCCTACAATTCCACAAAAATCATGCGTTAAAAATATATGATATAGGTGGTGCGAAAATATAATAATTTATTGATATACCGAAAACCAAAAGAAAAAGTAAATATCACAGCCATCTTGATAGAATGGTGTAAACTACGAAACATAACATAACAAGACAAGGAAGTCAAAATGCATGATATCAAGTTTAACACGGTATGGCCGAAAAATCTGTTAATTGGTTGCTTGCCCCCTTTGGCGACAACTGTCAGAAATCTGTTCGTCTCAATTTCAATCGTCCTTTTTCTATTTGGAAATTTCTTTGCTTTCCGCTAGCACGTAATAACATTTTCCGAAGGGATTTAAACGAAGAAACTAATGTTTTGTAAAATATTTTAATATATTCAAAACGTATTTCAGTCAATAAAATATGAAAAACTCAAAACCAATTCGCTGGAAATGACATTGTCACCTCATGACCTAACAACACAAAAAAACCTCTCGAATCAGCCATACCTTGTTATCTTTGTATCATGGTCAAAATGCATATAACGTGAAAATTCATAAGGAAAGTGTCAAAATAATGGTTTCATATAGTACACAGGATTTGTTACACGTAAATGCTCAAAAATATTATCCCTACGGGGTTACGATGTTTCTGATTTTTGGATGTACATATTATCAATATGATGGAGCTGTCTTTTAAAGTTAAGGGGCAGTCCCCTGTCCGGTAACGGTATTTTGGTTCGCTTGGCCAACATTATCGATATTAATGTGAAGACACATTAACTGGAAGACAAGTTTTTGAACATCAGCAGAGTACGTAGAGTGAACTGCGTTGAGTGCGTGAAGTCAACTGAATTGTATGCGTGGACTCAATTTACTCCGACGTTCTCCCATGTTGATGATGCAATCGACTCTGTGTTAAGATGGCACAGTATCCGTTTTTAATAATATTTCCAACAATATTGATCATTTTCTTTCTGTCCGCTCCTCTTCTGAAATCATCTTAGCTGGCGATTTCAATCTCCATAACATACCGTCGCTTAGACATTCTACTACCACAAGTTCTGCGGGCTGATTCGCACGAGAATACTTCACAAGCCAAGAAACAGATACCCTCACTACCACATGAGAGACCCAACGGAGTCCGAATATTCTAAAATATTGTAAAATTATATGTAAAACTAACAAAAGTTTGATTTGAATAGACCCCCGCCCTAAATTACTATTCATACAGAAAAATGGTGTTCTCATAATCTTAAGTTCGCTTTTTTATCTTTTGAACAGAAATAAAAATTTTATACCTTTCATAACAAAATTATTTAAAAAAAAATTATCTTAACCAAATGACTACGATTCCTCAATCAAAAACTCTCAGGTAAGTCATACTTAATTGTGTATATGCCGCTGTGCCGTGGCATGCCATGCTCTGATAAAATTGAATCAGTCTGGCTATACAGATTCGGACTCCGTTTGGACATACACTATTGCAACTAAGTATTACTCAGCTGAGAGTTACTGAGCGTAAAATGTTAAGGTCACCAAAAGGCATATAGTAAGTATAGCCCTTGGGAAGGTAAGGAACGAAGCTTTAAGTTACTGAAAGACTATTTTCTTGTATGGATAGTAGCTTAGGCACTTTTCCATAAGTATCAATATAGAACATTTTAGAGAACGGACTCCAACGCACACATAAAGATTTTTGTTTCATAGCTTGGGAAGTATTTTAGAGAGTTTTGACTGAACTCTTTTCTGAATTTTTTAATTGTATTAGTGTTAGACAGAGAATTTTGGAACTCCACAAAAGTAACATAAGTTTCTGGTCTTTCGTCAAAACATCTGGAACAACTTCACTAGATCTTCTATACACAGTCAAAAAAAAAATCTTAAAGTGAGTGGCAACAATTTATGTCACAAAGCTTTGGTATTTTTCGATTAGATTAGATTGGATTAGGGATAGCTCCACCTAGGAATACGTAAATTATGTTTTTATCCCTAAAATGTAGGGAATAGGTAATAGTTTATAAGTACACCTTTAAAAAACATAAGAATGAGCTGAATAGCTTACCATATTTTTTTCATTAATACAAATTGTATAGAGGTTAGTCCTGGGGAGCTGGGCATGCTGAAACAAAAAAGTGAAAAACGATATACATATGACTTGTTTTCAAAACGAATTTGTCATTTATATTATATTAACTAAAATATATAAAATGTAGAATAATATCTAATTTATTAAATGTTCTCTTTCATATATCCGAGAAAGTTTAATATTTCGGGAATTTTACGTATTATATAGGTTTTCTAGCGCCAAATTCCTAAATTCATTGAATGTTCCATTGATATGGGGGAAATTAAACTGATTTTCCCTTTCTATCAGAGAAAGTGACATTTATGTTTAGGAAAAAATGTGTCTTAAATTTCGGGAATTGTCCTACTTTTTTTACAGTGTACTTTTACTACTTAGCAATAGTGGAGTGGTTATTGACTCCCTAGATGAAGCTAATATTTTGGCTATTATATTCACTTCTAATTCTTCTTGCCTTCTACTTACTTCACAGTATACTGAGTTTCATCTCTCGTGTGGATGTGTACAAGAGTCATACATATGCGTACAAAAAATGAGTATAAAATCCTTAAGTGGCTCAACATCTCCAAAACTGCAAGTACTGATTGCCTCTCGTTCCTGTTAATTAAAATCTGTGTCTCATTCTTGGCTAAACCTATTCGAAAACTAGGGAGCGGTTAGCGAACCCTTCATTATCCACCAATTTCAATTACTACGATTCTTTCGAAGGTTTTTGAATTCATTGTTAAGTCCAAATAATTGAAGTATCTAGAAACTAATCAACGCTCGCCACTATAGCTTCCGCTTATCTGATAATTTCCTGAATTTATTACGGAATGTTGGAGCCGAAGTGTTCGTAAGTTTGGAGAGTCCTTAATCATTGCCCTAGATATTTCAAAGAGCTTGGATACAGTGTGACAACCTGCCCTTTTAGCGAAACTTAAAGTATCTGCCCTCTTCCATAATAAAAGTGTATTAAAAGATTTTTATCTGGTCATTTAATACGGGCTGTATTAGATATCCGGTGTATACCAGGACTTTGTTATCTCTTCACCACTCTCCATTTTCATTAATAATCTACTTTCCCTACCTTTCAATACCATCCATACTGATGACAGTACCTTAGACAATCTTGCGGAGACAAAGCGAGTGAATCGCCTCGAATTCAATGCGTTTACGACCAAAAGCCACTAATGTTTCTTGGCATTAATATTATATTTCCAGTTGCTAAAAAAGTATCGAAATGTCTTAGGTTTCTGAACATGTGTTAGAAATATTTCAGCCCGTCTTATCAAGTGCTCTTCTACAAGTGTCATATCAGACTTACATAAAATTGCATTCAATCCCCATATTAAGGCTGGTCGCACAGCCTTAGCTTTATAAGATTTTTTTTTCATAAATGGGCTATCAACCTATTTGGCGGTTTGGCGACAATTTGTCATATAGCTCGAACACCGATAAAATATCAAGTGCTGATATTTCATACAATAATTTATGCACGCAATAATCACGCTACACATATCATTTCATCCTTCAAAATCCTTTCGGCTGTAAAATAAAATTCCGTGTTGATTTTTTATCCCAAACTATGAGATTGTGAAACTATCTTCCATCTTCCAGTTTTCTCAGGACTACAATCTGAGAAGTTCAAAATTGAATTAAAACATCAGCACTTCCGTCACTCTGCTTATACCCCCCAATCATTTCTTTGTTTCCTTACAGTAATGCTGTGCTTTGTATTATTTTAATTGTGTACTAAGAGTTTTTAATTTCGTATATGTTTTTATTTCATTTACTTTACAAACTTAAGGTTTTGTTAATAATTTAGAATTTATTTCGGCACTAAGTGGACTGCATTTTTATATGCTGGTAATACTGCGTGCACCGTGGGTGATAAAAAGCTGACTTGATCTTACACCGAGATGTTAAAAAAAATGACAGTGAGCCAAAATGGTTGATGTTCTACGTCTTCCGTTTCTAGGGACTGTTCCGTAGGTTAAGTAACTGTAGTACTATGCCACGATGGCGCTAGTGTTTGTTGACTTGTTAAGGGTAAGGCTTAACAAGTATCCCTTAAACTTCACTCAACAATATAATAAACACTTATACCACTAGGGTCACAGCTAAAAAAGGTCATTAAAAATGTGCTTACTTATAAGTTTTGATATCACCACAAAGCAATTTGCATAGTTCCATTTACAAAAATAAAACCATTCTCGTACCAAGTACAGTTCAATAAAAAAAGAAATAAAAAAACGTTTAACCACTCTAAATAGTGAACATTTCTGGAAAGTGGAAAAATTCCATAAGTGCCCGAAGGCAAGTCAGAGACTCTCTCCTCTTGCATTGCCTCGGTTAGTCTATTCTAGAGAAAATAATTGCGTAAAACTCAGCGTTGATGTACATGCGATGCTTTCTTAGCTGAAGTGGTGAACAAATTAATCCAATGACTTGGAAACATCATTAATATTGTGCTACACATATTTGCCAGTGGCATCCTTCCCACGCTGTGTGCAATAAGATGACCTCAGCTTACCCAAGTGGGTGACTTCGCTTTAGTCATTACTAGAGCAAAAAAAAACATATTATGGAGACGTTTAGACACAGGGGGTAATTGTTGCTGGGATGTTATCGTCTTGCATTTATTCTTTGTCAGTGAGTATTCGAATGTCCTTTAACGACAACTGGAGTTTTTTCTCTTCCCTTTTAAAACAGTAACCTTTTGTGGACAGTGTAGATTGGAGCTTATTGGTGTAACTTATTTGAACTCTTTGGAACCATTGCTTTAATGGAAGTACATTTTCACAATGGATGTGTTTGGTGGAGCAAAGTGGCACACAGACATAGGAGATCCATCTTTATGGACAATATGAAAACAGTTTGAATTTATAATGAAACATAGGAAATGGTTGTTTTATCTAACTGAAATACTGCTCAAATATTATCCTCTCCTTAGAGTGATCTTTGTGATTTGCGTTCTTTTGTGGTATTTACAAATTCTTAACCGTTAGGCAAGGTGCAAACCCAAGAGGTTTATCACCTAAAAAAACAGCATTTGCCCTGTTTTCCTTAATCAATAACTAAATGTAAAGGCCAAATGCTACTCACTCACTGACTGATCATTGTATCTCAAGACTATAAGGCCTGGAAAGCTGAAACCTTGCATGTTGATTCCTCTTATTGTTTGGAGGTGCACCTCGATAAATTCAGCTCATAAGAGACATACAATTGATCTATGGCCTAAACCCATTTACCAGTTTATTTCCAGAGTAGACCTAGAGGAGTGAAATTCAGAAAGATAGATTTTTGACAAATTCAACCTCTAAGTGAACTAAAACTTTAGCTTTAATCTTAAATCCATTTCTTGCTATATCTTAAATCATTCAATTACCTATATCCTTAAGGGCTAGCACCACTCTAGTGACAGAAAATCAGGTCTAACTTTGACAATTTATTTTGAGAGTAATAAAAAAAGGAATAGGATTTCTTCTCAAAGGGTTTATTTAACACATATTAACCCTCATGAAAGCGGGTATGACATTCTCCGATTATGACCGATATGGTACAAATGTACCACAGAAACCACAGAATCGAGGACACAGAGAAATTACATAATATATGTATACCATTTAATTCTGCAAAATACGGCATCAAGATGTGTTTGCGCGTGATGCTGAAAATTCCTATCCACTATGTTGCCAAATTCATACTGACAAAAAAAAAACAACTGGACATGAAATTAATCCAGGAGAGCGTGTTGTCAAGGGCTTGTGCCATAAGTATAAAAACTGCGGTAGAAATATCGCTATCGAATATGGATAACCTTTTTACTATACTGCCGCTAGCTCGACTTTGATGTCATAGAATCTCAGCATAGTGGACACACTGAAGAAAAATAAGCAATATATACCCTGACAAATGTTTGCTAACAAATCACGGGAACCACTGTCGTGTCTGTTTGAATTTAGTACAAACAAAACCAATATTTGCTCATACGTTTGCCAAAAAAAAGAAAAATGTAATACTCTTATCAACAATGCACTACACAGACGAAACAAGTCGCCTAAAAAATAAACCTGAAATTATACACTACTACAACAGTGTAAAAGGTGGTATTGACGACATGAATAAAATGGTCACACATTATTTTACAATGCGAAAACAAAACGATTGCCATAGATTTGTTTTATAATGTGATAGATAGAATCTTCCTGAGGGATCTGGGAAAAAAGGTGGCAATGTTATCCATTGAGGAACGATGACAAAATCGTCGCGTCTTCCAACACTCCGACTAAGTCTGGAATTGAATGTATGCTGGGAAAGGCTTTGCATTGCTCCGGTACAGCACAGGAAACTACCAGCAAACGTCAAGAGTTCGATGGCACATGATATTTATGCTGGTCATCAAAGAGTTACCGAAAAACTCGGAAGACATGTAATGTGTGAAATCGTCTCGTTTGTTCCATTGTAAATTGTTGTTGTTGTACATAATTTTTTTTTTCATAATTAAAGTATAATGCAATAAAAATTAATGTAAAAATTATTTCCTTTGGCTTTGTCTAAATTTTTAATATGTATATCTCCTTATTTCAGTCATTAGTACAAATGTACCACGTCGCTCGCTATAAGAGGTAATAGCTTTAAACCCAAAAATATAATATTTGTGATAAAGTTTTCGTATTTTTTTTTAAATTAAATGTGTTGCTTTGATTAATTTGAAGAAGAACTGGAAGCTCACTTCGATATATTGCACCTTTCATTTCACATTTACGATTGGTACATTTGTACCACGTCACTCACATAAGGGTTAAAGTATAGAAAAAAAATTATCATAATTTTCATACAAAATGACAGCAACATCTTGAAAACATGTTTTTTAGAAATAGCTTCACGGAAGAACGATTTTCTCGTAAAGTATAAGACGTGGAACAAAAACCAAAACAAAAATTATAATCTACATATTATTAAGTATGGGGCTACGTACGGTCTTTATTTTTTATTAATATTTGCACTTTTGAAAAAAAAAGCAGTAAATTGTTTATAAAACAAAAAGTTTACATATAATCAATACCAGCTACGTGTACTCCCATAGTAAACGTAATTGGCTTCACACAATACTGTCAAAATTACAAATTGATCCCTTCTCCCAGTTTGAAAAGAAAGGTTTCCAGAAAAACGCGCTTAAAGTTGAACGAGCTGTTTTTTTTGTACCTTTAATCTGCAATACCTCACCATACATTGCTATGTTTATTATTACTTCGTTTATTATAGAATTTGCGTACTCTGGTGAATAGTGGTGAGCTCAGCACGGGTTTCGAGGCGCTGCTGCAAAATCGATAATTGAACCTTTTAAGAAATCTATTTCGCTACAGGACCAACTGGATATTGTTTTTATAACCCCAAAGTATTTTTTAAGAAAAAAAAACCATTTTCCCAAAATCCTAGAGTGTTAAGTGTTACCACTTCATACTTAGTGCCCTTAGTGACCGGCATTCGGTTTCTTTCGGACAAAGTAAGTTGTTTTCTTGGATTTCTATCCTATTTTATATAATTCATCATATCATATAATTTTATACAATTTTTTTACAATGTTTTTATTTAATATTATAAACTTTTTACTAATCTAACCTAACCTATTCTTCTCGCTCTTTGAATGAACTGGGATGTAAAATAATTATAACAATTGTTTTTAATTGTTCATCTCCCAAGACACCAGGAGGCGTTTTTAATGCTTATCAGCTGTGGGATAAATATAAACATGTTATAGCTGGGTATATTTTACTTAGTCTACAACAGGCCCATGTGTGACAATGTCGTGTCGATCAGAGGAAATTACTAGCTCAATGGAAGACGTACAGCGCTCCTCTTAAATAACAAATAACTGAAAAAGCAATAATTGGTTTGAGATTAATAATATTACACCCTAGATGTAAATAATATTTAAATAAAGTGAAAAATCAGTGTTTTATATGGCAGTACCAAGAAAGCGTTGCTCGATTTAGTCTATTTTCGAACTAGTACCTATTTATCATTACTATGAAAACACCATGTACAAAAAATGAGTATAAAATCCTTAAGTGGCTCAACATCTCCAAAACTGCAAGTACTGATTGCCTCTCGTTCCTGTTAATTAAAATCTGTGTCTCATTCTTGGCTAAACCTATTCGAAAACTAGGGAGCGGTTAGCGAACCCTTCATTATCCACCAATTTCAATTACTACGATTCTTTCGAAGGTTTTTGAATTCATTGTTAAGTCCAAATAATTGAAGTATCTAGAAACTAATCAACGCTCGCCACTATAGCTTCCGCTTATCTGATAATTTCCTGAATTTATTACGGAATGTTGGAGCCGAAGTGTTCGTAAGTTTGGAGAGTCCTTAATCATTGCCCTAGATATTTCAAAGAGCTTGGATACAGTGTGACAACCTGCCCTTTTAGCGAAACTTAAAGTATCTGCCCTCTTCCATAATAAAAGTGTATTAAAAGATTTTTATCTGGTCATTTAATACGGGCTGTATTAGATATCCGGTGTATACCAGGACTTTGTTATCTCTTCACCACTCTCCATTTTCATTAATAATCTACTTTCCCTACCTTTCAATACCATCCATACTGATGACAGTACCTTAGACAATCTTGCGGAGACAAAGCGAGTGAATCGCCTCGAATTCAATGCGTTTACGACCAAAAGCCACTAATGTTTCTTGGCATTAATATTATATTTCCAGTTGCTAAAAAAGTATCGAAATGTCTTAGGTTTCTGAACATGTGTTAGAAATATTTCAGCCCGTCTTATCAAGTGCTCTTCTACAAGTGTCATATCAGACTTACATAAAATTGCATTCAATCCCCATATTAAGGCTGGTCGCACAGCCTTAGCTTTATAAGATTTTTTTTTCATAAATGGGCTATCAACCTATTTGGCGGTTTGGCGACAATTTGTCATATAGCTCGAACACCGATAAAATATCAAGTGCTGATATTTCATACAATAATTTATGCACGCAATAATCACGCTACACATATCATTTCATCCTTCAAAATCCTTTCGGCTGTAAAATAAAATTCCGTGTTGATTTTTTATCCCAAACTATGAGATTGTGAAACTATCTTCCATCTTCCAGTTTTCTCAGGACTACAATCTGAGAAGTTCAAAATTGAATTAAAACATCAGCACTTCCGTCACTCTGCTTATACCCCCCAATCATTTCTTTGTTTCCTTACAGTAATGCTGTGCTTTGTATTATTTTAATTGTGTACTAAGAGTTTTTAATTTCGTATATGTTTTTATTTCATTTACTTTACAAACTTAAGGTTTTGTTAATAATTTAGAATTTATTTCGGCACTAAGTGGACTGCATTTTTATATGCTGGTAATACTGCGTGCACCGTGGGTGATAAAAAGCTGACTTGATCTTACACCGAGATGTTAAAAAAAATGACAGTGAGCCAAAATGGTTGATGTTCTACGTCTTCCGTTTCTAGGGACTGTTCCGTAGGTTAAGTAACTGTAGTACTATGCCACGATGGCGCTAGTGTTTGTTGACTTGTTAAGGGTAAGGCTTAACAAGTATCCCTTAAACTTCACTCAACAATATAATAAACACTTATACCACTAGGGTCACAGCTAAAAAAGGTCATTAAAAATGTGCTTACTTATAAGTTTTGATATCACCACAAAGCAATTTGCATAGTTCCATTTACAAAAATAAAACCATTCTCGTACCAAGTACAGTTCAATAAAAAAAGAAATAAAAAAACGTTTAACCACTCTAAATAGTGAACATTTCTGGAAAGTGGAAAAATTCCATAAGTGCCCGAAGGCAAGTCAGAGACTCTCTCCTCTTGCATTGCCTCGGTTAGTCTATTCTAGAGAAAATAATTGCGTAAAACTCAGCGTTGATGTACATGCGATGCTTTCTTAGCTGAAGTGGTGAACAAATTAATCCAATGACTTGGAAACATCATTAATATTGTGCTACACATATTTGCCAGTGGCATCCTTCCCACGCTGTGTGCAATAAGATGACCTCAGCTTACCCAAGTGGGTGACTTCGCTTTAGTCATTACTAGAGCAAAAAAAAACATATTATGGAGACGTTTAGACACAGGGGGTAATTGTTGCTGGGATGTTATCGTCTTGCATTTATTCTTTGTCAGTGAGTATTCGAATGTCCTTTAACGACAACTGGAGTTTTTTCTCTTCCCTTTTAAAACAGTAACCTTTTGTGGACAGTGTAGATTGGAGCTTATTGGTGTAACTTATTTGAACTCTTTGGAACCATTGCTTTAATGGAAGTACATTTTCACAATGGATGTGTTTGGTGGAGCAAAGTGGCACACAGACATAGGAGATCCATCTTTATGGACAATATGAAAACAGTTTGAATTTATAATGAAACATAGGAAATGGTTGTTTTATCTAACTGAAATACTGCTCAAATATTATCCTCTCCTTAGAGTGATCTTTGTGATTTGCGTTCTTTTGTGGTATTTACAAATTCTTAACCGTTAGGCAAGGTGCAAACCCAAGAGGTTTATCACCTAAAAAAACAGCATTTGCCCTGTTTTCCTTAATCAATAACTAAATGTAAAGGCCAAATGCTACTCACTCACTGACTGATCATTGTATCTCAAGACTATAAGGCCTGGAAAGCTGAAACCTTGCATGTTGATTCCTCTTATTGTTTGGAGGTGCACCTCGATAAATTCAGCTCATAAGAGACATACAATTGATCTATGGCCTAAACCCATTTACCAGTTTATTTCCAGAGTAGACCTAGAGGAGTGAAATTCAGAAAGATAGATTTTTGACAAATTCAACCTCTAAGTGAACTAAAACTTTAGCTTTAATCTTAAATCCATTTCTTGCTATATCTTAAATCATTCAATTACCTATATCCTTAAGGGCTAGCACCACTCTAGTGACAGAAAATCAGGTCTAACTTTGACAATTTATTTTGAGAGTAATAAAAAAAGGAATAGGATTTCTTCTCAAAGGGTTTATTTAACACATATTAACCCTCATGAAAGCGGGTATGACATTCTCCGATTATGACCGATATGGTACAAATGTACCACAGAAACCACAGAATCGAGGACACAGAGAAATTACATAATATATGTATACCATTTAATTCTGCAAAATACGGCATCAAGATGTGTTTGCGCGTGATGCTGAAAATTCCTATCCACTATGTTGCCAAATTCATACTGACAAAAAAAAAACAACTGGACATGAAATTAATCCAGGAGAGCGTGTTGTCAAGGGCTTGTGCCATAAGTATAAAAACTGCGGTAGAAATATCGCTATCGAATATGGATAACCTTTTTACTATACTGCCGCTAGCTCGACTTTGATGTCATAGAATCTCAGCATAGTGGACACACTGAAGAAAAATAAGCAATATATACCCTGACAAATGTTTGCTAACAAATCACGGGAACCACTGTCGTGTCTGTTTGAATTTAGTACAAACAAAACCAATATTTGCTCATACGTTTGCCAAAAAAAAGAAAAATGTAATACTCTTATCAACAATGCACTACACAGACGAAACAAGTCGCCTAAAAAATAAACCTGAAATTATACACTACTACAACAGTGTAAAAGGTGGTATTGACGACATGAATAAAATGGTCACACATTATTTTACAATGCGAAAACAAAACGATTGCCATAGATTTGTTTTATAATGTGATAGATAGAATCTTCCTGAGGGATCTGGGAAAAAAGGTGGCAATGTTATCCATTGAGGAACGATGACAAAATCGTCGCGTCTTCCAACACTCCGACTAAGTCTGGAATTGAATGTATGCTGGGAAAGGCTTTGCATTGCTCCGGTACAGCACAGGAAACTACCAGCAAACGTCAAGAGTTCGATGGCACATGATATTTATGCTGGTCATCAAAGAGTTACCGAAAAACTCGGAAGACATGTAATGTGTGAAATCGTCTCGTTTGTTCCATTGTAAATTGTTGTTGTTGTACATAATTTTTTTTTTCATAATTAAAGTATAATGCAATAAAAATTAATGTAAAAATTATTTCCTTTGGCTTTGTCTAAATTTTTAATATGTATATCTCCTTATTTCAGTCATTAGTACAAATGTACCACGTCGCTCGCTATAAGAGGTAATAGCTTTAGACCCAAAAATATAATATTTGTGATAAAGTTTTCGTATTTTTTTTTAAATTAAATGTGTTGCTTTGATTAATTTGAAGAAGAACTGGAAGCTCACTTCGATATATTGCACCTTTCATTTCACATTTACGATTGGTACATTTGTACCACGTCACTCACATAAGGGTTAAAGTATAGAAAAAAAATTATCATAATTTTCATACAAAATGACAGCAACATCTTGAAAACATGTTTTTTAGAAATAGCTTCACGGAAGAACGATTTTCTCGTAAAGTATAAGACGTGGAACAAAAACCAAAACAAAAATTATAATCTACATATTATTAAGTATGGGGCTACGTACGGTCTTTATTTTTTATTAATATTTGCACTTTTGAAAAAAAAGCAGTAAATTGTTTATAAAACAAAAAGTTTACATATAATCAATACCAGCTACGTGTACTCCCATAGTAAACGTAATTGGCTTCACACAATACTGTCAAAATTACAAATTGATCCCTTCTCCCAGTTTGAAAAGAAAGGTTTCCAGAAAAACGCGCTTAAAGTTGAACGAGCTGTTTTTTTTGTACCTTTAATCTGCAATACCTCACCATACATTGCTATGTTTATTATTACTTCGTTTATTATAGAATTTGCGTACTCTGGTGAATAGTGGTGAGCTCAGCACGGGTTTCGAGGCGCTGCTGCAAAATCGATAATTGAACCTTTTAAGAAATCTATTTCGCTACAGGACCAACTGGATATTGTTTTTATAACCCCAAAGTATTTTTTAAGAAAAAAAAACCATTTTCCCAAAATCCTAGAGTGTTAAGTGTTACCACTTCATACTTAGTGCCCTTAGTGACCGGCATTCGGTTTCTTTCGGACAAAGTAAGTTGTTTTCTTGGATTTCTATCCTATTTTATATAATTCATCATATCATATAATTTTATACAATTTTTTTACAATGTTTTTATTTAATATTATAAACTTTTTACTAATCTAACCTAACCTATTCTTCTCGCTCTTTGAATGAACTGGGATGTAAAATAATTATAACAATTGTTTTTAATTGTTCATCTCCCAAGACACCAGGAGGCGTTTTTAATGCTTATCAGCTGTGGGATAAATATAAACATGTTATAGCTGGGTATATTTTACTTAGTCTACAACAGGCCCATGTGTGACAATGTCGTGTCGATCAGAGGAAATTACTAGCTCAATGGAAGACGTACAGCGCTCCTCTTAAATAACAAATAACTGAAAAAGCAATAATTGGTTTGAGATTAATAATATTACACCCTAGATGTAAATAATATTTAAATAAAGTGAAAAATCAGTGTTTTATATGGCAGTACCAAGAAAGCGTTGCTCGATTTAGTCTATTTTCGAACTAGTACCTATTTATCATTACTATGAAAACACCATGTACAAAATTTTAGCTCTCTACGTCAAAGCGTTCCCAGGCAGTGCCAAAATATATATATAGTGAAAAACGAAGTTTTTTACGGCAAACCAACGAAGAAATTGGTCCCATTTTCGAACTTAAATTTACTTTTTTTTTAATTCCGTGCGCAAAATCTCGCACTGTAAGTAAACGCGTTCTCGAATTACCGTGAGGATGGACAGACGGACGGGCATGCAAAAATCAAAATAACTTTTCATATTATGCGTAAGTGTCCAACCCAATTTGCTCTACTAGTATTATCTCTGTGCGTTGCAAACGGAGTAAAAAACTTAGTAGTTATGCCGTGCCTTAGAATATAGAGAGAACAGGACGTGTTCATACCTATAAAAATCGTGTACATGACCGTACATTTCTCCAATTTCCCCTATTCAAAGACCCCAAATTTAAATTGGGGAAATTGGAGAAATGTATGTTCGGCTGCCTACATTTGAAATAGCTGAGAAACTCCCTGGGAATCTGGCGCAGTGACAGCGACTAAGAGTATTTTCGGTGGGAGCAACCGTAGTATTTTCAACAGAGTCTAATACAACCAGTATTTCACTACGCCAAATTTGGCTTATCACGCTTTCCTTATGATTTTATCCAGGGCAGTGGCGGACTTACCAGCAGGCTGAGTAGGCTAGGGCGGCAGATTTTGGGGCGGCAAATTCGGGGACCGATTTTTTTTTTGCTACCTAGAAATCAAAAAGATTTCTGCATGACGGTTTTCTTATGTTTTACAGATAGAACTCTGCAACAAATTTTGCCGATGACTTTCCCCTCTCACTTGTCATTGTACATTCGGTGTAGCAAACTTCCACATCTAGGGTAAAACAGCTAGTTCGCCGCACCCCAACCAGTAATCGGCCGCTGTGTCCTCAGCCCACACTTTGTATGAGTGAAAAGAGCGAAATTGCAGAAAATGTATTTTCCTTCTCCCACTATCAACCCATACATGCCAGTCCTACTACTGGTTGGAGGCTGCGAACTGGATGGTTTGTGTATAATTTTGTGATTTCAATTTGAATATAGTAAATAATTTAGTGAATAATTTTATCGATTTCAATCTTATGTATCGACTATTATGTGTTGAACATGCACTAGCTTTAAAAAATTTAAAATTGGAATGCTCAAAAAAACCTTGAACAGTGATAAATATTTTCCCCCCGAATGCGGTTTTTTTTTTAACGCTACAATGTTATCAAAGACGTCAATGTTGCACGTGCACGTGGCGAGCCCCATTCTCCATTCCAAAAACCGTGTGGGTTACCCCGGTTACCCGAATAAATCGAGGCGAAAAACGACAACAACATCGAAACAAACGAAAATAAGGCAACAAACTACAAAACCACGAGTTTCGCGCTTGCAAAAAATACTGCGTTGTGATTCGAGACGCTCTCTGCTCTATGCTATATGCTGTCTGGAGTCAGTAAATGCGACCCTAAATTTACGAAATATAAGCATTATTGTAATCAAATTCCCCATATTAAAATTTTGAGTAGGAATGTCGTGATTTTTACTGGCCGATCTTTATGAATCTCTTCACAAGTTTTTCGTAGATCAACGAGAAAACTTCAAATATTTCGAAGAAATGGCATTGGAATTAAGTGCATTGAAGCAGTACACAAAAGACCTGGAAAAAAGACAACCGAAAAGAAAATAATTTCCTGATGAAACACCCGATAAAGAAATGAGAATGACCGCGAGTGATACTTTCAGGGTTAATATATTTCTCGTCATCACTGATAGACTCGTATCTGAATTCGAAAAAAAGGAAGAAGGCGTACGACAATTTCAATGAAAATTTTCATTTCTGACCAAAATGAGCGAATTGTCATCATTAACCCTAACGAAAAAGGCTCTGTCCTTAGAAAAAATGTATCCTAATGATTTAGAGACTGAGTTAGTTCAAGAATGCATACATTTTCAAAGTCACATACCTTCGCAAAGCATTTTGGTCAGATTCTACATCATTAGAGAGTCTTTCTTCGTTCCTGCGAAAACAGAGTTTGCAGAACGTTTATCTGAACTTGGACATAGCCCTTCGTATGGCGTTATGTACACCAGCGACAAATTGTTCGGGTGAGAGAAGCTTTTTTTTGTCTAAAAAGGGTAAAAAATTATCTGAGATCGACCTTGAGTCAAGAAAAATTAAACGCTTTAGCTCTTTTGTCCATAGAGTCGGAATTAATGAACAAGATTACACTTACGACGATATCATCGATGATTTTGCTAACAAAAAATCGCGCAAAAATTTATTGTAACCAACTTTTATAACTTGACTGAATTGATTATTTTTAACTGTTTATAAGCGCAATAAAGATTATTTATTCACGTTTACCGAATGTACAATATTGTGTAAGTAGCATACATTACCACACATTACATTGATTAGCTCAAAAATAAACCCAAATATTATTTTGCGTGCAATTTCAACGAAATTTTTGGATTGTAAAAATAATCTACGACATGACAATTGTAGAGGCGGGCGGCAAAAAATTTACAGCCTATACCTTGAAAATTTGTAAATCCGCCTCTGATCCAGGGATAAAAACAGCGTTCATCAGGTTATGTTGCTAAAGTTTAATGCATTAGTCTGGAACGCGTGTTCCATGTCACACAAAACAGCCTGTGGTAGCTGTCGAAATCTACGATGATATCACAGAATTTTAATATATGAAATGGTCGTTTTGCTGACTGGTGGCTTTGAACAAACTATACGATGATAGAGAAGGTCACCCATAGATGAAATAAATGCACGTGTCAAGAAATACAGCTTAAAATTACGCGGAAATACTTTTAAAAATAAGTAGGGGGGTTATCTTAAATTTGTAAGTGATTTCTGTAACATTCCATTCGGACGAAAAACTAGCGTGCCTGAAAGGAGCAGAATTTAAGCGCTTCTCTAGCCATCATTTGGCAGTCCTTTAGAAGCATATTCACTGATCTGTCATAAGAAATAAGCAAAGGCGCAATTTTCAATGTGATGCTCAGGGTGGTTAGAAGTATGTAATCTGAAGTTTTGGTTAATTTAAATGAGAATTAAAGGGAAAGTATTGGACTATTCAATCAACTTCATAAGATTTAATACCACAAATAATCATGAGCAAACATAAGCGCCTTACTAATGCTCTCTGCCTTGATGGCCTCTTAGTCTTATGAGATTAAGGAAGAATCACTGCGATGATTATCCACAAAACTCATTAAACCTTTCGAAAAAACATATTCAAAAAACTGCTTCGGTCATCATTTAGAGCATTCCTAGAGCGCTTCTTTAATGAAGCATTGAAATACTTGCCTCTGCGGACATGCCTATATTAAAAAGCAATGAACCGGGATAGGGAATAGAAGCGCTAAAAGTTCCAGCGAAGCACTCCAGGAGAGCTCTTAGAGCCTTCTTTTTCCCAGTGGGATTGTACGCAATAACGAAGAATTATTATTAAACGTGTAGACTGTAGTCTGACCTGCAAACTAATAGTAATGATACTCAATAGTTGTATAAAAGGGCCATACTGGGACTAAAAATTAAAACTGTTGACCAACAAAAATGTTTTTGAATAAAATTATGGGGGCAACTGCTGAATACTTATAGACAGACAGGATTATAGATATAGAGCTTAGGACTCCCTATCCAGTATAGTTCGCTATGACCATAAATAAGGCATAAGGGCAAACATAGAAGGTGTCTGGAATACGCTTAAAGAAACCGTCCTTCTCACACGATCAAGTCTACGTGGCCTGCTCGGACACCTGCAGCACGAAATCTACATGTGACAGTTCCAAATGGGAGGACGTGTAATGTAGTATAAAACAGTGTTTCACTATAGAAGTTGTAATTGTCTTTATTTCTTTAATTCTTACCAATTCAGGATCTTATAATTTACAATATATGGAAAACAAAAGTTTAAAAAACTAATTCCACACGGGAAATGCCGCCAATTCATTCAATCAATATTTTGTCAACATAGGACAAGCTCTTAGAGAAAAACTACCAGTGAGAGAACCAATACCAAATAGTTACAGGGAAATGACAATCTTCCTCGTACCTACAATGCCGACAGAAATAGAATCGATAATTAAAAAAACTTAAAAAAGGTTCTTCTCCTGGCCTTGATGGAATCTCCACTAGGGATCTCGTCATCGTCGCAGACATCATCAGTCCTACTTTGTCCTTCTTAATTAATAAAGCCCTATCAACGGGAAAATACCCTGAAATCTTGAAAATGACGGAAATAATGCCGATATTTAAAGGCGGTAATCGTAAAGAAGTAAGCAGCTATAGACCAATAGCCATACTCAGCTCTGTGGGAAAAATATATGAAAATATAATTGAAACAAGACTGAAAAGATTTATAAATAAAACCGGAGGGTATGACCCGAAGCAGTTTGGCTTCCAGGAAGGCAGTAACACGGAATCAGCTACAACAGAGACGATGAATGTAATTAATGAAAAACTAGATCAAGGACTTTATGTGGGTGCACTCTTTATAGATCTTCAGAAGGCGTTTGATACAGTTGACCACGAACTCCTCTTGAGATTCCTTGAAGAACTAGGAATAAGAGGAATAGCCAATAAATTGCTGGAAAGCTACCTAACTAACAGAAAAGTATACACGAAAGTGCAGCATACTTTCAGTGACCCGGAAACTCTCACTTCTGGGGTGCCCCAAGGCTCAATACCAGGTCCAAACTTATACCTATTATACGTTAACTATATACAGAAAGCAGGTATCAAAGGAGTATATCATATCTTTGCAGATGACACTAATCTTATATACGGAGCTAAAACAGAGGAAGAGCTACAAAGAACCATGAATGAAGATCTGGGAAGATTTAAGCGCTGGACGGACGGCAATAGATTATCATTAAATGTGGAAAAAACAAAGCTTATTTTAATTTAACAGCTATAGTATTTTGTAAACGTCTTATTTATGTTAGCATCTAGATGACAAAGATCAGGGAGAGCAATTGATGATCAAACCAAACTAAAATACAACTTAAAAATAATTAATTCTCAGACCAAACACTAAGCCAACTGTTGACTAATAACTCGAAATTGTAGTTATGTTGAATATTTCGAAGTATCAGAAAAGACTAAGTTAACATAAATCTTTTGAGAAACCTATCTAAGTGGACCAACGGAGTCAACCTGCATAGCATTTATCCATCTCATCAGGCTACTTCCACACCTAAATATTTTTTTAATGCATTTATAGCCAGCACAAAACCGGTGTTTTCAATCTTACTACCAATTTTCGAGAAAAGGCAAAGGCAAACATATTTTCCATTTATGCACTTCCATTGTTTTAAATTTAATTTTCGTATATCCATACAAAAATGTCGAACATATTGTTTCCATCTAAATCAGGAATATAGTTCGAGGCCTTATTCATAATTTTATCTTTCCATAAATTTCAAATTTGAATAAATAACTGTCATTAAAACAGGATTTAATGCTGTCTCAATATTATATTGCCTATCAGTTTTGCTTTATAAGTATATTAGCAGAAAGCAAACTAAAAACTCCCGTAAAATTTCGCAACAAAAATAAGTTCATAAAATTCGTATGTTTTCTCGATCTGATCCCTTTGAGAAGGTCCTTAAATCGTGACAATTAATGTATCGCGGACACATAAAACATGAAAATTTAGGAAGCTTCTTTCATGAGAAGTCAACAAAGGACTAAAGTTCTCAAATAAAAGAGAACTTTCTCAAGATAATAACGGTCTGGTTGTTGGGAAGTATTATGCCGCCATAAAAGTTCTTTAATTATCTGCAATTGGCAAAGTTCTACATACCCTTTTGTCCTACGAATTAGTAATCATTTAATGTCTCAGATTCAGTTAAGAGAAGATTTTAAAGTACTTTCAGACGACGTTTTGGATTTGATTGTGAAGATTGAAGAAATTATGCTTATTATCTTTAATTATCCTTCGCCATTATGGGATAGCAAAAAATAAAATATTTACGAATGAATGGACTTTCGTCTTACTATAGGATGCTTCGCATAATGCGAGCTTTTTTTTTCTATGTTTGTATATTTAAAATACTTCTTTCGTATGGGTATCTTTGGTATTTCTTCCTTGCAAATGCAATCCTACATACATACATTCTCATTTCCATACAGATACCTAACCCACTGACATATATAAAATGGACTGCTGATACTACTGAAATTCCTTACATTATTTGACATTATTATGGGATCACTTTTCTATAGTTGTCCCTTTTTGGTTTAACTACTTTATTCCGCTGAACTACAAATAATAAGTTCTATACAAAATCCATCATAGTCCAGTTTCAGTTCAGTGGTTTTCCAAATGAATATATAGGATAGAAATAGATGGCAATACAATATTTGTAATCCTTTCTCTGTCCCCCATAGCTACTTTTAGGGGCAGGTAGACAAAAATTGCTTAATATTATTTCTTTGAAAATCAAGTTTAAAAAATATTTGATGTTGTAGGAGATAAGCTTCCAAGAAGAGAAATAAATTCGAGTGCTTCTATAATTTGTTGAACTTTTAATATGAATATTAAAGCCAAAGTAAAACTTGAAATTAAGATAATTGTCACACCCTGCCAAAAAAATTTGACTCATATGAAATAGAAAATCAGGCAGTCCATGTTATATATGTCAGTGACCTAACCTAACCGAAAAGTTTGTAATTATTTTAAGGAGCCTATGAAAGCCATAGATTTTGACATTTTAGGCGCAAAGCTTTTATGTCAAATTCCACGTTTGCTGTTGTTTTTAGTTGGAGCAAGTAATTTTTTTTTTCATTTTTAAGTTCAAATTTAATTGGGCTTTGAAATACACAAATTTTTAGTTTTTGAGCTCATATTGATCAGGCTCAGTAAACTATTTGATGTAATATTGATCAAGAATATTAAGGGTGGTATAACCGCTAGCTAAGTTGATAAGCTTGCTGACTGCTCGTCCTATGACACAAAAATGTCTGTACACATAACACAAATCCATACATTATGACACAAATTTATTGTTGGAACCATTCCCTGGGGCAACTGTTATGTAAACTAATATTAATTTGACTGAAAAAGTGTTGTTGAAGAAACATATAGAAAATGATGAGCGTTTCGATGAAACTACTTCATATACAAGGTGTCTCAGAAATAATGGGAAATATTTTTTATATGGACAATTTGCAAGAAAAATTACATACAATTTTCTCGTCAGAGTCGGCATCGTCTCTGAGTTATTCCATATCTTACGTTTTAAACGTAGTTTAAACGCTTGTAAATGAATTTACCCTAGTAGAAAATGCTCACCGGTCTTGAAAACCCTCTTCACAGCTCGGGGGACATCCTATGTATACGCTATCACTGTTGCATCTGAAAACTGCGCATATACTCGTATATGTAAATTTTTCTGCTTTTTAATGCGAGTGAAATTTTCTGATGAGATCCGATTCCGATGAGCATACCATGAGCGTTTTGATATTCAAAATTCATGTGCATTACCATGAAATTAAGATATGGTGTGTTGTATTAATTAAATTAAATAAGTAAAAAAGGAGTTTTAAAACAAAACTGAGGCCAAGCCGCATGAAAAAGTAGAAAATAAACTTTTCTTCACACACAGAGGTGGACTCAGATTTTTTGATTGGGACATTTCTCTTGAATATTCTTTCCCTTCATGAATCAAATCACTTATTACCTCTGATTGATCATACTGAAATATATCGGTGATTGTCAGCGAATAAAATCTGAGTCCATCTCTGTGTGAGAAGAAAAGTTTATTTTCTACTTTTTAATGCGGCTTGGCCTCAGTTTTGTTTGAAAACTCGTTTTTCACTTATTTTATTTTCTGCCTTTTTCACGTTAACTAAATTGTTATTACATGCTGCATGGAGATATTTTAAAACAATTTTTAAGTCATGTTTGGTGCCGATCCGAAAACAAAAATTTTTCGAGTATCAAATCGTTGAAGTACTGCAACGGATTTCTGAAATTCAGATTATGTTTTAAACAGCAGTGCTTTTTAGCTATATTCCAACTTGATCCCATATAACATGAATTTTCCCGATTTTCCATGTTTTCCACAGACTTTTCCTATTACCTACTATGAATTTTTTTTTTAAATTTACATGAATTTACCTCGATTTTTCATGCAAGTTTTCATGATTGTTGAAGAGAAAGTATTGCTGCCAATAAGACGGACTAATGATACCGCATATAAAATTTTTTTGTTGGAAAATTTTCCGGAAATGTTGGAAAATTCCGGAAATTTCAGAAAAATTGGAAAATTCTGCACTTTTCCTGAAACAGATTTATCACTAATTATATCGATGAAATTTTTCCGAAAAAACTCAGGAAAAGCGTTTTACATGAATTTTCTTCGATTTTTTCTGCATGTTTTGACCATTGTCGGAGAGAAAGTAATGTTGCCAGTTGATAGGGAACTTGATCCTGCATAATTTAGAAAACATTTTTACCGGAAAATTTTCCGGAAAAGTCGGAAAATTTCGGAAATTTTCCAGAAAAATTAGAAAATTCTGCATTTTCCCTGAAACAGATTTATCACTAATCATATCGATGAAAATTTGTCCCATGATTTTCCCGTTTTCCGGGTTTTTCACGGAGTTTTCCGCAAGAGCAAATTTATGCAACTCATTTCGCTCTACAACTTTGTCTTAGGTTGTAAAACGCTCAAACGCTTCCTTGGTCTGAAAAACTCCGGAAAAGCGTTATACATGAATTATCCTCGATTTTTTCTACAAGTTTTCACCATTGTCGGAGAGAAAGTAATGATGCCAGTTGATAGGGAACTTGTTCCTGCATAATTTAGAAAACTTTTTTACCGGAAAAGTCGGAAAATTCCGGAAAAATCGGAAAACTCTGCATTTTTTCTGAAACGGATTTATCACTAATCAAATTTGTACCAAATTTTTAAAAGATTTTTTCCTATTTTCCGGGTTTTCCATGGAAATTTTGATAGATTCAATTGTCACGCGACATGAACCTGTGTGCCAAATTTCAGCTCGCTGTGATGACGAAAAGTGGGCCTACGAGAGTGTCGAAAATAGTAAAAAAGAAATATATAAATAGACAGACAAAGTCGTGTACGAGTTAAAGGGAATGGCCTCAAAAAGAAAAACAGTCAAGTTTTTACTTCTGACGCGTAGTTGAAAATAGCATTCATTTAAGAAAGTTGTGTAAAGTGCTGTGAAGTGAATTATGTAACGTGAAAGCATTTCGAATTTTGAATAGGAATGATTTTCATTCTAGTTCTTCATAGTCTCCTTGTACGCCCGCCAGGTATCCTGAAGCTCGTTTAATACTTTGAAAAAGTCCATCTTCTAATGACTAACCTATCACACGTCATCATAATCGAAAATGTACACAAAATTACGCAAAATCAAAACATGCAGATGTAAAATAAAAAAGCTCATCCGATATTATAATTAAACTAAGTTACATATCAATGTCACCATTCTGAATTTATTAATAAAAGCACTGAGCATTTCCAGTGTTTCATCATGAATTGACTAATAAATGTCTCAATGAGTATTTTCATTATTTCAACAAGAAAATAATGTAACAACTCATGAAACTGCTCATGGAGTATTCATGGAAAATCTCATTATGTTGGTGAAAAGTATATAATGAGCTCAGTCCCGGTTCCAAAACAAATTTCATCATTTCCTTCATCTAAGGACTCTGCTAGCGTAACTGGTTTTCGATTCATATTAAACACGACATCCATTTAACTGATACACAAATAACTGAACTAGAGTAATTTGCCAGAAATCTTTCGATTTATAAAATTTAAATTTTTTGTAATGGAAGTTTTACAAAACTTTGGAGAATATTTTTTTCGAATACCACCAAGCAACTACCTGCAATTTCTAGAATTATTCGTTGTGTTTCCGTGAAACAGATATTGTCTCTCATGCTGAAGAAACGCTACTGTTTTATTGTGTGCAACATCTCGTATTTATAACCATTAGGCCCTTCACACACAGTGCTACTCAAAGTATAGTTAAGATTGCAATTAATAGATAACTTCTGCGTCACTGTCTTCAAGGTAGTCCGCTCACGGTTCAACTAGTTGGTAAGCAATTCAAAACGCGTTTGTAATTAGTCACTTTCAACACGTCGTCAAATCTTTGAGGTCGTCCTGATCTCCAGGCTATCTTTTACATACCGGTTTCCTCAGCATTCAGCCATTCTCTGATATTTGTATTTGTCCTTTGAAGACGAAGAGCAACGATTTGTACGAAATCAAGGTAAGACTCCTTATACATTCAATAGAATGCTAAAAATTTGGTATGATGCAATTCATTTACCACGACGAACAGTCTACAGTTTCTATTCCTATAACGTCACGTGTCCTGTATTGATATTAATAATAGAGGACGAAATCCTCTTCGTCACTTGAATCACTCAACATTATATTAATTATTTATAAACACTTCAAAATCTTGAGACTTGGTTTGCTACTGAAGCAAAGTGATTCGTGTGTAAATCATCAATTACTAACCATGGGCCGGATTCTGTAACTCGGAGAGTTTGGGAGCTTGGGCGATGAGAGTTTTCGTTTTCCGTGACTAAAACTCCCTAACTCTTCATTCGCGTTTCTCTAACATACTTGGGGAGTTAGGGAACACGTGAGAAGTAACACAATATTGAAGGACGGCTAACTCTGTACGGGAGGGTCGTAGAGCATTGTGGTTTTTTCCTTCGGCCTTAAGGTCTAGAGTAGAAAAATATAAAATTTTTGAGGTAGAAGCTTTTGAGGATGGGGGGGGGGGGGGGTCGTACAACCCTTCAATGAGGGTTCACCAAATAAGTCATGTTTGATATTAAATTAAAGAGGGAGAAGTGGGTAATATAGTGGTTTTTGCACTTGGGTCATATATACCCCAGTTCCTATATGTTGCAAATATTCCTTTCGTTCTTTATTTCACATCCATTAGTACTCCGTTGTGAATATTTTTCTCATGGAAAGTGAATTTCCACGACTTACCGGTTCTTCATAATGATGAGTTGAAAATATGTCCATTTTTGTACCAAAAAGCGGCCATTTTTTCATCTTAAGTAGGACTGATACATTTCTTTTGCAATTCTCTCCGAAACCATTTATCGGACTCAAAACCTAATTAATCTAAACAAAAGGTAGATGCGATTTAATCCTACATACAAGCTTTAACGTGCATATCTAAAATTCGTATAGCATCTTTTCTGTACTAGAAGACGACCAAATTGACCATTTTCGCGTGATTTAGCGGGTACCTTGAGACACCAAAATCCATATTTCTCTGTAAGTATTTCAAAAATTTCCATAATTTGTTTTTGTAAACATAGCCAGGATATGCAGTGAGTCCATAATTTCATTCGAAAATCCTATGTACCTAGGTACAAAAAACACGACAAAAACAGCAAATACTGTCAGTTGAGAAATATTCTTTTTGCTTCTCCACAACTAACACAGCCGAGAGTTTTGTCGAATGAAATAAAGAGTTTCTTAATTCCCAGTACAAATTCTCCGAGTTACAGAATTCCGAGTGGAGAGTTAAGTGTCAAAAGAAGTTTCGGCTCCACCACTCCACAGCTCTCCGAGTTAGTAAATCCGGCCCCAGGTTGCGACTTGAATTACTAACCAGTCCTTTACAACTAAGTAGTCTCCGTGTGCTAAGGGCTTTATACCCTACACCGTAAAAAATATCTATTGAAAATTCCGCTACTATGATGGGCAACAAATTGCCAACAATGGTAGCGGAAATTTACACAACTTTATGCGCACTGCAAATGTAAAGCAATTTCGCACTGTATGTAATTTTACATTGTTTATGCATTTTTCAATTTCCGATGTAAAATGCGATATGTAAATTCACATAATGCTGTGGAATTAAGTTACATAAGTTTAATGTAATTTTACATTATTTATGAATTCTTCAATTCCGTATGTAAAGTACACAGTATTTAAATTTACCAGTAGTTATGTAATTTATTTCAATTGCCAATATAATGTTTCGTACAGAAATTAATAAATTACATACACAAACAAGTAAAAAAGCTAGAATTGGTCTAAGACCAATTCTTATGACCATGGCACTAATATGTACATAAGTATAGATTAACAATCCACACGTACAAGAAGTAATACTAGTTTCAATGCTAACAGCCACCTAAGAAATCATAATTTTAAAAATCAATAAATATTTGTAGGTATATGCAGTATTTCCATGATTAAGTTTTTTTACCGAAATTGAATTATAAAAATATTGCGTACCTAAAAATATTTTTTGATTTTTAAAACGGTTTTTAAGGTAACTATTAGGATCGAAACTAGTAAGATTTCTTTACATGTTTTATGATTATTAATCTATCACCAACTCGGTCCACAAAATCAAACTATACACTGACCGGCGACCGCATTCTGATATAATTTCATAGCAACGAATCCTGATAAACGTATGAGCAGAGTGCTGAAGGAAAGAATAGAGATAAATGCAAACGTAATTACTTAATGCAAATTACAGTATTGTATGGAATTTTACGCAAATTTACATTACGACACAAAAGTTTTGTGTAAAATTACAGTACTGTATTTAATTTTACACAAATTTATAGTACGATACAAAATTTTTATGTAATTAAATGTAAAATCACATTAAATATCTAAAAAATTACTTACTTTACTTATTTTTGGAATTAAAAGTAGGAAGTTTGCAGATTACGTAAAAAGTATTTAATTTCTTAACGATTATGTGTATATACATACATTTTAAGCGGTGGTGACTATTTTAACCATAGAAATTTTCCACAAAGTTAGTTCATGATTTTTTACGGTGTAGACATAAAGCACGATCTACTAAATCATTTGTACTAACTATTCATTAAAATGCCGTGTGTAACATAATATACGTCACTATGGCTTGAAAATCAGATGATAATGAAGTACACTAATGAAGCGTATTTTTCCTTCATTATGGCTATAATGAGGAAAAATGTCCTAGATTTGGCATATAATATAAATTTAGATCTCCGCTGTGCATCTGCCCATTTGAAAAATAACAAGAAGAGATGCAAAGAAATGCAAATCACATTGTCAATATTCTTTTTAATATAATGTTTTTCTCATTTGTAAATTGTTAAATTGAAAAATAAAATAAATAAAAACAAAGTTTATCGTGTTAATTCGATCAATTCGCTTCTTTAATGTCATAAATATTTCAAAACCAGTTTGACAGTAAAACTTAATTAAAGAAATGGCTGTGTGTCTCCAGTTTATAATGAGTCATAATAGCACAGACAAGAAATACTCAGATATCGACGGTAGTACTAAGAAAGTTATGAATGAGAACAGCTCATAGCAAACCTCAATAACTCAATGATCTCGGCTAAATATATGGTACGACCAAACAATTATTTTTAAAAAATCCTTTAACCTCTAAGTAAGATCAAAGTTCGCGATTAAAACAAAAACAAAACCCAAGGAACAAAGAAACAGAAAAGTAAATAAATGAAAATATATAATTGATTGAGTTTTTTGAGAGCACTTGGTGGAATTGTCTTGATAACATTTTTCTAAACACTTGTTTCTATTTCCACAGCTCAGTAGCTCTGAGGATGCCCTAAGAAGGAGAAACGCGTCAGCTTTGTCGTTTAACAAACTAATAATTTAATAAAAAAAATTTGTGGAAATAGAAACAAGTGTTTAGAAAAATATTAAATGAAAATATGTATTGTAAAATTCAACCTGATGTAGGATCCTAGTATGCTTATTAAAGATAAATCAGCAAGAATGCATTTAAATAAATATAGCCAGGCACTTACCTAATTTTTACCTAAAAACCGAATATCCAAAATATTTATTACAAAATTTAAATCGTAGATCCAGTAGGAGGATTAGTAGGAAGTTAATGCAAGTCAACGATCAAAGTGAAATTTCAACTTACTCCAATAAATTCAGTTCGTTGAATGCAAAGAGCGACAGTGCGTATGTACTTAACCCGAGGGTTACACGTAATAGTACAACTTGCATGCAAGCTGCACTGCCATACTTCTTGCACGTGTAACCTCTACTGCCATGCTGGCAGCTCAGCTTTCAGCGAACTTGCACGAAGAAAAACCATGGCAGCTGAGGTGATAGTAATTTGACATTATACAGTTTACAAGATGGCGGAAAAGAAATGCTTGAGGGAATTTGATAAATTTATTCTGGAAAAATGAGATTTTCTGGGATCATTTGCTTTACATCATTTACCAACACCTTCCTCTTCATTTTTTCTTGGGTTTTTATCATTCTGCTACTTCTTTTATTGCTATAATTTTCCAATATACGTAATACAAGATGATAAGACATCAACCGAACTGCCTTCTGCTATCAAGTTAAAAAGCACGTTGGAAGGGAGGCTTGCATGCAAGCTGTACTATCTCGTATAATCCCTGGGTAAGTAAAGCCAAAGAGCGAATAATTGCAAGAACACTCAGTGGTTTCGGCTTCCCCGCTTGCCCAGTCGTGAAATATGAAAATAAATATCGGGATTCAAACTAAGAGAAAAAATTTGTTGTATTGGTATATAGTGCAAGATATTGAAAACATTAATTTATTTACCCCCCCCCCCCCCTCCCCCTTCGCACCTTTTTGAAGAAATAAGGTCGATTTAAATTCTAAGAAAGAAATGAATTCTTGCCTATATTGAAAAACATTTTTGGTTCGTGCCCATGATATGTTTAGCCAAGAACAGTGAGTTGTTGATGTTTGCTATGAGCTCTTGTCATACATCACTTTCTTTGTCCTATCGTCGATATCTGGGTCTTTCTTGTCTGTGATAATAGGCTAAAGTGGGAAACACAATTGCACCGTTTCGATCCGATACGTACAAATGTCAAATTTGCTTATATGGACGTACGTGTAATTGGACACATTCGCCGAAATGGATCGAAACGGATCGAATCGAAACGGAGAAGTTAAGCAAATTTCAACTTTTACGGATAACATAACCTAGAAAAATTACCTGTACAATGTTTGTGTATAACTCAAGATGGATGAAGAAGTTTTTATTGAAGAAATTAAAAAATATGAAGAGCCTTATGACAAAGGCAACAAATTTTACATGGATGTAAAAAGAAAAGACAAAATCTGGAAAAATTTCAATGAGAAATTTAAAACTGATGGTAAGTTTGAACGGAACAATTGTGCTCATGCACGTAACGGATCGAATTGAATCGGAACGGCGGAATTGTGTTTGGCACTTAATGAGTCATTAGTTATTTCTTCATTAAGAGCGCTGTGTATCTAGGGCATTAGTTTAATCTCAATTTTATGGAAGGTAGAATTGTTCACTTGTAGTAAATCAATAAAAATTTGTTTTTCGCGTAATAGACTTAAATAGTAATCTGATTCACGGAAATACAACAAACGGATAATTTGGTTATTTGATGATGTTCGGGATAAATATCATCCGAAGTTGCATAAAATGTCCATTAAAAAAAATTTAATTTTATAAATCCAAAGATTTCTAGTAAATTGATCTTGTTCAGTGCTTCACAAATTACAAGTAAATAAAAATGTTAGACTGTCCTCTTTTTATATAAATCGAAAACCAGTTTCTTCAGATAAACCGTTTTAGCCAAATTCCGTGTAGCCAAATTCATTTTTGCCAAGGCTTAAAAAAAAAAAATATGGAATTACTCAAAGATAAAGCCGATTTTGACAGACTATTTTATGTACTTTTTCCTGCAAATTGTCCATACTTTCAATTGTTAAAATCATTATAATTATTTCTGAGACATCCGTATACTGAACCAGCAATAAATAAATCTTTTTTCCTTGGACTGACACGGCGTTGGCATTTCTACTGGGATAATTTGACTTTATTTTTTTTAATTTATCAATTCTTGGACCTTGGATTAATTTTACAATACATAAGATGGAAAATAAGTGAGTTTGATTTAAAACCGGAGTTAAAATGATTTCGGAAAAGTACATGACATTAATCATAAAAACAGTACTAAACTGATCATGGTTCTCATTTATGAAGTGATCATGACACTTCAGAGTACTCATTAATAAGCTCACCGCGACACTTATTACATATGTATGTACTCATCGGCGTGTTCATTTAATATTGTCATATGCTCAATAGAAAGGCAAAAGGTACATTATCTGTGAACAAGTAAATAAATGACTTTTTCCAGTTATGCTTCTAAACGCGAACAAATTTCATCATGACCTTCATCTGTGTACTCATGGAGAGCTCATGAATATGCATACACAAAAATTCTAATTTGCACCAATTACAGTACGATGTGGGTCGTAAACAATTTAAGTTCAAACGGCCCTACTTTCTCAGACACAGAGCAAAAGGCAGTAAAGCTATATTTTCAATGAAAGATCAAATTTAAGGGCTCTACACTTGAACAGAAGAGTCCTTCTTACTCGCAGAGGATATAAAAAAGGTACAAAACATAATAAATATAAAAGCAGTCACTGAAGTAGAGCAGTTTTAAAGAGATTTGCTCTTGTGATGCTGAATCCCTCATCTTTTTTGCACATCTCATCTTTGAGTTAAATCCAATAAAGCCAGATAAGCTGCGACACGTTACCATGAAGAAGTGTGATTACTATAATTTCCAGTGGCAAATTTTTCACGGATTTTCCTTTGATATTATTTACTGTAAGCTTCACATCATTCTATACGTATATTGACATATGAAATTCCTTTTTTATGCAAAACTAATGGATTTTTGAAACGAGGAGAAACCTCCTTGTATGAACATAGATAGACACGTACATATGTGTGCACCTGTATTACCTTCCTGTATTGAGTACATATTTATATCCTCTACTGATTCTTTGAATTAATGAATGTCAAAGCTCTAAATACATATATTCTATTTGAAAGACCGAGTAATGAAAATGTTAGCTACTTGAGATCAGGAAAAATAGCTTTCTAGTTCTACACATTTCGAATGCCCGAATTCTAGATATTACGTCGTAGAGAAATAGTGAGATCCGATCTTAACATTCTAAGAAAGTTCACATAATATTAAATCTTGAAATTTTTTTTCATTCGAGAAGTAATAATAAGTATAACTAACACTAATAAAATTTCCCCCATTGAGACGATTATGCACCAACACAGTATTTCACAACATAAATGCTATACACTCACAGGAGGCAATAGAAATGAAAACTGCTTTCTTCTAAGTTTTTATACGTCGGAATTGCCTTTTAAGGTAATCGCGAGTACTGACAGGTGAAGATTATGCAGATTAAGTAAAATTAGCGTCCTGAATATGAGCATCTTTCACTCGAAAAAAGTATTATAGGTAGATCCTCCCAAGGAGCAAAGTTATGTCTCGGAAAGAGGATTTTTCCTTCAGACTACAAAGAACTTCATTACCGAATAGAGAGAAAAATGAAATTGTAAAAACTTTGCCAAATTTATCCTCTACTAGTCTGCAACTTATTTTTCCAATAATTGAAGTTTTGAGAAGAATTGATGTTTTTGTTTATTACAGATATGCTACAAAAATTCACGTTACCTTGCGTCATTGTTTGCCATCAATAGAAAACGCGGTCAAGAATATAAATGACGCCTTAAATACCGCCTTTGTTGAAACCTGCCCCCTGCGTAAACCTTCAAAGAAGTTCTACCCATCATGGTGGAATGGGGACTTAAGTGTCCAAAGGAAGAGCGCACGGAAACTCTTGAACAAAGCAAAAGCGAGCAGAAGTCAGGAAGACTGGGGCCTGTAAGCTAAACAGGAGGATGTCCAGAGGTACTCCACAATTAGGAGTACTTTAACCTCGACTGTGATTATTGGAGGTTAATGTTATTTTCATCTCTTTACAAGGGAAGGGTATACAAGCGGTAGCATATGCTGATGACTTAGTCATCCTGGTCTCGGGGAAATTTCTACCGACGATCAGTGAACTAATTCAAGGAGCATTGCAAGAGCTTCTTAACTCGGCTATAAGCTGCGGCTTAAGGATTAACCCAGCAAAGACCGAAATGTCCCATTTTACACGGACGAGAGTTATTCCGAAATTCACACCCCGAAACTGGGTGACATTACTCTTGATTTTAAAACTGAAGCCAAATATGAGTGATCTTAGACTCCAAATTAAATTGTCGGATAAATGTAAATGAACGCATCAAGAAGGCGGCCATTGCGCTGTATGCCTGTAGGAAAACTTTGTGCAAGAGATGGGGACTACACCCCCGTATCGTGCAATGGATGTACACCGCTACCGTTAGACCTATCCATATATATGGGGCTCTGGTGCGGTGGAATGCTCTTGAGAAAGCGACGCACCTGAAAATTCTTACTAAAATACAGACCGCTCCCTGTTTAAGCATTACAGAAGCTCTTCGAACAACAACAACTTCAGTAATGGAGATTATGCTCCGGCTCCTGCTCCTCGACATCCGTGGAAAGTGTATAGCTGCAAAGTAAAACTTAAAGAGTCGGGCAACAGCCGACATTGGTCACAGCAGAATACTGAGGATCTGCCTTGAAGACTGTATACGAGTAGCTATGGATTGCACTGTTCTAAGACTAGACTTTGAGAAAGCGTTCTCAACTAGCCTAGCACTCCTAGAAGAGAGGAATGGGAGGTTAACCGCGTGACAATTGACTATGATATATGTGTCTTAATGGGCGGTTCCAAAATGGATGTGGGAGTAGGTGCCGGGGTATACTAAGCACTCCCTCAAATACAGGAATCGTACCGCCTACCGGACCAGTGTGGTGTGTTCCAGGCGGAAGTCCTGGCCATCTGCAAAGTGGAAAGGCTGCTGCGTACAACTTGTGATATACCTACTGATCGAGTTATCAGGGTCTGTATTGACAGCCCAGCGGCAATCAAATCTTTAGACTCGAGAGCCATTAGATCGCGTCTAGTGCAACGATATCACTGTGAGCTCGGGAAACTGGGTGCTAGCCACAGAGTTATTCTCTGCTGGGTGCTTGGTGACAGTGACATACCTGGAAACGAGACAGCGGATGCGCTAGCCTGGAAGGATTCAGTTTGAATATACGTGTAGCAGAGGAACCCGTAGAACGGCCCATAGAACCGGTGAAGAGGATTCTAGATGTATTGGCCTGCAATCTGGCAAATCGTAGAAGGGGAGAACTGACCTCATGTCAAGACAGCTCTGGCCCGAGGTTTGTCCTGTGAAGACTGGATCTCTGCTAAAGAGGAACCGAGGAACCGTAATGATGTGCGTAATCTTACCCCAGTTACGCAGTTATTACGGGAGACTGGCTCTTTGGAAAACATACATAGCGCCTGCAGAAGCTGTAACGACGATGAAGAGGTTGAGAGCGTTAAGCACCTGCTGTGTGAATGCTCTAACCTTACTAAGCTTAGGCGGAATTTCTGCGAACTGGAAGAATTAGCAAACACAGAGTAGGAGAAGCTGGTGAGGTTCATTAGCTCTTGTGGTTGGTTTCATCGCACCTCGTAGCTCTTAATATACCTTTTCCAGGCAGGGTTCCAATATATTAGCATCACAATGCACCATAGATGGTCTAAGTATGGGTGGCCGTACGTTTTGCGTCATTGTCCATATTCCAAAAAGAATATCCAAACCAAATGGCTTCAGTCTAAAATTCGTATTAATTTCATATACTCACTATAGGAACGCGGCTGCTAAATAACCCGATGAACCTCTGTCTGTATTGGGCGTACTTTTATTTCCATGAACTAGACGATCTTTTTTTTCTATAAAATATACATAAAGATTACCTAAACTCTTTTCCACGTTCTATTACTCATCTTCCGTTAAATCGAAAGCCGTTTACAAAGTGTATAACCTTATGCTTTACCTAGCGTATAAAAAAGGAATATGACGAAACTAATTATTTATTTGAAAAGACATATAACCTCATGAGGTAATCGTTACATAAATCCCAAATCTTATAAGCAATTATATTTCACTTTATAGAAAGTAATCCCAACTACCAGATCCTTATAGAGTTAACAAGTTTTGAGGAAAACATATATTTCGACATAAACAAACTTTAATTCGATATTTGTCTATGGTAGAAATCTGTTGATGGATCCATATTTGTGAATTGCTTCGGGCTAAGCATTACATTAGATCTAAAATACAATATTTGACTGAAATACGTACATACATATTTGTATATATATAATGATTTTGAGAACGGAAGTAAATCAGCTCTGAAAGGAAAATCCCTTTTGAAATCCTGGTGAAATTGCATTTCTAATCGAAATCTAATTTCTTGTATGAATTGGGGCTATAAAACATTATTTTACCGGAAGGTTTTTAAAATTTATGGAAATTATTAGAAGATTGTATGCTTCGTATATAAATTATTATATAAGAAATAAATATAATGGTAATTTTAATTGATTCACCAGGATAATTTTCCATTAATTACGTCAGATTAATTAAGCTTCATGAAACAGTCGCCCATTCAGATTTGTTGTTGGGCATGTTTTACCATAGTATTTTATGTTATACAATCTATAAAAAAAAAATAGCGGTAATTATTAGTTGGAACGTAGTTATGGTAATATTTGTAATAATAGTGATTAGAAAATAACTATATTTTATGTCCGGCCCAATGTAACTCGTCTTCTTCTAATGTGGCCCAGGGAAGCTGAAAGGAACGAAGTTCTCTTCAATTTCTCCAGCTTCTGTCGACAATTCTGTTGCTATATCCTCGTCCTCCTGCGAAACAACATCGATCCGAATCAGAATCCTTTCCATGGATAGAGTTATGTTTTCCGTCCTGTACAGAGGAGTAGGTATTCAACAAATGCCGCACTGCACCATATACGCGGGCAGGCCGGATTGTTTCGCTCAAACTGTGCTTAATTTCCAATCATCGTTTGAGATGAACCTGTACTACATACAATTGCTCGAATGTCCTCGGCTTCGCAGTAGATAATGTTTTCATTCGCAGAGATTGGAATATTCACCACTGCCCCTTTCAGTCCACATTGTCTGTCGTGCCGCAGAGCTCTAATCTGCATAAATGGAATCCGTCTTTATTCAAGTTGAGTCAAATTTTAAAGGCAATCTGGAATTTCTGGAAAACTTAAGCCGTTATTTAAGCAAATGTTGGGAACTTTTCCTTTAGTAATTTGATTTTTTGCTGTTAGAGCATAAGGAATATGAGTCGCTCTCAGAAGGGAAGGACCGGAAAATGCAAAATCCTCTGAGAAGCGTCGAATAACTAAATATAAATAACTAAAGACCATCGCAAAAATTACAAATCTTACCTGGACCTTCTTTTACGACGTTCTTTCCCTAATGTCATAAAGCATCTTGATTTAAAAGCGCAGAATATTCATTTAGTTCACTGGAACGGAGATTTGCGCGAATTCGAATAATTCTTTGCAAATGTCTAAAGCTTTCAACTTTCCAATTTTCTTCAACTAATCTAAAATCCTTCACACTTATGTAGGAGCTCAATGCAGTTTTCTGCACTGCCCGACGTTGGCAAAGTCGAGTCTCCCTCTTCTGAATTGTATTTGAAGCCTGCTCGTAATTCTTCGTCCTCGCATCTGTTTGCATGCGAAGTCAAACTGCGTGCTTGCTCTTGAGAACGCAATTCAGGGTTCTTGCTTCTTTGAGCGTGGCGTAGAGCATTACCTGCTATTCTTTGTGCAAAAGATCGTTTCCTAAACTCCGGCATTTTATTAGTATATTAAACGTAACTGTAGTAAGACATATAATAAGATAATATATATATAAAATGTATATAAGATAAGAAAAAAAATGGAAATCAGATATAGTTATTAACATAAAAACTGGAGGAGTTAGGTGTGGATCCCTTTTAAAATTATAGAACTCTTACCGCTGGTGGGGGAATTCAATAGAAAACAAAACAAAAAAAAAGTAGGGATAAATCTTGACCGGCAAGCTCACGAAGGCGTACCGTAAGATTTTTAATGAATCGGGAGGTTCAGGGTTTCAAATATGGAATTTATAATAAAGCTCAGGAAGTTTTGCTGGAAAACAAATATAAAATATATAGTAATAGTTATTACATATATAAACTTCTGTAACTAATAAAGGGAACTATAGAACTTTATTCTATACAATTGTCTGTAATAGAAAAAGAATCAAAATATATACACATATATATATATTAAGTGTTACCACAAAAATGTTAAAGTAAACCAACCAAAGACAGTGATCTAGATGAGAAGAATTTCTGCTCGATTGGTCTTGCATTTACATATGTATATAGTTTTCCACAGGTAAAATTGAAATATGGTCCTGAACATTGCCTAGAATTAAGTCCCTTGTAGATATTAACTCAGAATAAACCTTCATTCAAGCATGATAAATTGAATTCAACTTTTAAGATATCATAAATCCCAAATTGGTTCTTATTGTTCCCAATGCTAATTTGTAATGTGGAATGAAGTCAGGTAGCTCCTCTATAACATTTCGTTTTTATCTGTACCAAAATGAAAAAAAAATGCTAAACGCTTATACATTTTCACCTAACTAAGTACCGTGCCGAAAGCTCTGAAATTCCATTTTGAATAAGAGCGCTAGAGATATATTTACACCGACTGATGAATATCAGTTCAGTGATCTTAGCAAAAGTGTTCACTCTTTACTGTTACAACTTTTTTATGATTTGGAAATGCTTTAGTATTTGATGAAATTATGTATTTTACCTGACTTATACTAATTGTATGTATCTGTTCAACATAAATTAATATATAAAAAAAACGAACTGCCTATTGTACATTTTCATAAGATCTTTTCAACATTAGTGTATAATAAAAACGGCGGCGGTATGGAAATCATTTTTGTGTTACAACCTCTTGATGGGATTGCCCAATTTAGAATATTTTCGAAATTGGACCTGAAATTGCTAATATGCGCATTACTCAAGTAAAATTTTAGTGAAAATCGAAATTTTTGTTTGGCAATCCTGGCAATCCCAGAATAGGGCTATTTAATTTAAACTATTGTCAACTTAACCCATAATTGTATTTTTTAATTGCTGCAATTAAAATTTCTGAGTCAACTCGTTGTCAACTTATTTCCAAATAAAGAGAAAAAACAATGTGTGGCAATACTAAGAAGGGGTTACCCGATTTAGTCCACTTTTGAAATTGCAATTACTATTTTTATGTAAACGCCGTGTACAAAATTTCAGCTCTCTACGCCGACGAGTTGATAGGCATTACCAAATATATAGTACAAAACGAAATTTTTGTATGGCATCCCTACGAAGCAGTTATCCAATTTGTCCCATTTTCGAACTTAAATCAATTCTTTTTTAAAAGCCCACGTGCAAAATGTCAGGTCTCTAAGTGAACGCTTCTCGTGTTATCGTGAGGACGGACAGACGGACGGACGTGCGTGGGTGTCCAACCCATTCTAATACTATATTCCTAAGCAAGAATGAAATCTATGAAATCAGAAAGCAACAAAAGAATGGTACTTTTCTGGTTAATGACCAAATTGATTTCGGTAACAGATGCCATCTGTTAGATCCTGTTATAATTACAGTGAGTTCTAACAGCACCTAGTCAGCACAACCAAAATTGAAAATCGTAGTCGTTTAGTCTTGATAATGTTCTAATCGAAAGAATCGCGTCAACTATATTTTGTTAAAAAAAAAAAAAAACTACAAAAATTTATAACGTGAAATATAAATTGCCAAATTTATTTTACCTTACATCATATCCGTCAGTAACACCTTTTACCATGAGAAAGATTTTGTTTTAGAAATAAAATGAAAAAAGGGATTTTATTTTTGCAAAGGAAAAAAACTTTTTATGCAAACGAAAAATCTTCGCAAAAAGAGAGCGTTTCATATAAGCAGGAACCGTATATCGTCAGTACGTGTTAAGGATTGCAGATTAGCTAAAATAAAATATCAAAATAAAGAATCAATGAATTGAGGCGGATAACATTTAGGTTCGTACTTAATATTAATGAAGAGATTAACAGTATCCGATGTCCAACTTCTCAGATGGCATACATATCTTACATGTTTTTAGATTCTCATCTGTAATTACCGATGTCGGCTCCTCAATCCTGAAAGGAAGAGAAAGAACCACCAAGATTCGATTCATAAGAAAGAATTATTAGCAAAATATTATCTAATATTTATTACAGGGATCCGGATGAAAATTCTGAATTATCCAATTGATACTAATGACATCTACAGAAGATAAGTACACCGAGATCGAGTGTACTCCTCCTTTTTGTAGTCTTAGACAGAGGCGTAAAGATATTTTGTACTGGTTAATGTTCTCAAACAGTAAACCTACTTGTAATATAGCTAGATAAATCTTTAAGTTGGCTAATTGACTTTGCACAAAGTATATATATATATAAAGCAGATTGCACTAGTCTGAAACAATTAAACATTGATTTAGAACTTTAGCAACTACAGCAGTCAATACGAGTAGTCCGTGCAAGTGTAACAACTTCAAAAGATGAAACGTACTAGATGCAGAAATGGACACAACTGCTGAAGCGAAACAGCAGCACCATTTAGAGGGCAGTAGTATATTGTTTGTAATATTATTCATAAATAATTTGTTATAAAAAACAGAAGTATATTTGAGTATTATATTATTGGTTGCAACCATATTTTATTTATTTAACAAAATTAAATTTAGTAAAATATTTTCATAAGATAATTAGGTAGGAACGATGTGTTAATAATAAAATAAAGTGGTAACACTTCGAAAGAATGTGAAGAGGTGCCGCTGATATGTTAAGCTATTGTTGCTATGCCATTATTGTTGACATGGGCCTCTGAATATCGTTCATTGGTGCCGTGTGCAAACCATGGCATATAAACCACAATCTGACTTGACTCGTAATCTGACAGCAGCGAAGGAGCCCTATCACTTCCACAGGAAAAGAACGAGGCCTTTGCAACATTCTTCCAAAACACCTTCAAAGATAACTTAAGCCTCAGAGATCCAACCTTCTCTTTTGAAGTAGATAGGTGTGTTAGCACTTTTCTTAGTGCTAACGAATCCATACCACAAACCTTTTTCGCTGTGGACAACCCAGCAATCTACCCAGAAGATCAAGACACCTTCACAAACCCCCTCCAACTCTACGTCTTAACTAAGACAATAAATAGCAAAAAATCGAGCGGCCCTGATAAAATTTCAAATTCAATCATCAAAAAGCTACCTCCCATAGCACTCGATTTCCTCGCAACCATTTTTAACAATTGCATAAATAACTGTTACTTCCCGGAAAAATGGATAATCTCACGAATTTTCCCCATTCCGAAAAATCTTCGTCTAAAAACATCAAGGAATTTAGACCAATCTCCCTCATCTCAAATTTGGGAAAGATTTTTGAAAAAGTTATCCCTACAAATAACAATTACCTGTGAAGATAAAAACATCCACCACAATTCTCAATTCGGCTTCAAGCCTAAACATTCTACATTCCACCCTTTACTAAAATTCCATACGGATGCTACATTAGCTCTAAACAGAAACGAATGCACGGTCGCGTGCTTTGTCGACATTGAAAAAGCTTTCGATTCAGTTTGGACGGCAGGGCTAATATTCAAATTAAATCAATTCGGTTTTCCTCCACACCTAAACAGACTTATCTATAGTTTCCTAACTTCTAGGAAATTCTATGTGGAGCTCGATGACCAACCCCCAGGGTTCCATATTGGGCCCAATACTCTTCAATCTCTACACCTCAGACCAACCTCAAAATAAAAACGGCACAACGCTCCTCTTCGCCGATGACTCCCTCACATACAAAAGTCCGAACTTATCTGTATTCGGAAACCTAGTACCGGGCGAAACCGCCAAGTCGATAAATCCAAAAGATTTACTGCCGTCTACAATGGGGGAATAATAAATCCCACACAAACAGTGAAATATCTAGGAGTAAATTTCCATGAACTCCTACGATTCAATAACCATGCCAAAGTAACCATTAGTAAATCCAATTTTGCATACAGCCTTATAAGCCTCACAGCCCAGACAAAACTACTCATGTATAAGCAACTAAGAAGGTCTGTCATCACTTATTGCTTTCCCATATGGCACACAATTTCCCCCACTTATATGGACCGCCTTAGCAAGCTCGAAAGAAAGATCCTTAGAGCTTGCACAGGACTCCTTAGAAGAGCCAACGGAAAATACTATCGCAACAAAGTATTGTACGAGGCAGCCAATATAACTCCTATCAAAAAGTATCTGTTCGCTCAAATCGAAAAACAAGTCGAGAAAATCCCTATCCATTCAAACCCACTCATAAACAACTTGCCGGATCTTCTAATACCGGCAAATTTCAAACACCTGTCACCCTTGCTCTTGGCTAAATCTGATGTTAGAAACATCTACCACCACGAAGGTTAATAAGAAGTTTCTATGACACCAAAGGAGATTACTACAGGGGTTAATTCCAAAACAACCTCAAGAACCCGGGAATGTCTCTGAAGGAACCTGCCATTATAGGAACTTTCCAGTCCTTAACTTCCTAAAGATCCCAAAACATATCCAATCCCCACTCCCCCCCAGTCCCTCCAAATGTAACAACAAACTCTTGCGAGAAAGTCATTTACTACAGCTGATGTCGCTGCGCGACATCAGCTTTAAGCAAAAGAACTAACAACAACACGAGAGGTGATAAAAACCAAACCAAGGATCAAAAGGAAGAAAAAAGCTAAACATCTAATTGAACTGAGGACCAAAGATAAGCCCCAACGCCCTAAAAAAGACAATCTGAATTATGTGAAAAATCATCTAACAAAATCCAAAGATGGAAGACAAGGAAGAAATTTGAAAGCGCAAAAGCACTTGACTTGACTTGACTTGACTCGATCTCTTTTTTAGTTTGGCAGCATAGCGTTCAATTTGGTAAATTTCTATTCCTGATAAATCATTTTTTTTTTGTAACTTAAACTTTATTTTTGATTCACAATTGAAATAGAGATTTGTATTCTGGGTATCGACTAGAATAGAGACTGCAGTTAGAATATCGTACCAATAACAAAACAAACACTTTGTTCTAATTACGGATTCGAATCAAAGAATTTTATTCTGGGTATCGACTAGAATAAGCACTTTGGTTTCGATAGCAACTGGAATAAAGATTCTTATTGTGGGTAGGAATAGTATTAACAAAACATTTTATTGTGGTAATTGACTGCAATTCTCAACCTAACGAAATAGAAAACCAATTGAATTAAGTGCCAAACATCGAGTTGGTAACTACAAGTCGAATGGTAACAAATTTTCTAAATTTTATTAATGTATATTTATATTATAGAATTTAGTTTGATATTATTTTTAACTAATATAAATAATTACGCATTTTATAGGAATTAAGTGCTAGTAACAAGTAAACTATACGGTTATTTTAGGTGTAGTATTGAAATAAGAAAATAAGCCACTAAGTTTAAACCAGTTATAATTATCAACGTATTTTTCACTTATTTCGTGTTCGCTCTGACTACGGGCAGAACAGTCCAGCTTGGTTCCTGCCTGCCATATACGTCAAAGCACTGACTTATAACAATGGACTGAGCGTATTGTCATTTTCCTATAGGAAAGCATGGCACAAGTTTTATAGTTCTCTCTTTCGCCCTATGGCAGAGTTGGAGCTACCAACACAAAATATTGCATTCTGGAACGTTTGCTTATGCCATTTGATGTCTTTATGTTGGCTACAGATGCAATCACTGCAGAAGGAATAAGGTAAATATAGTGTTTACCATGCTCCGTCTCTCTTGCCCATAAGCAGGATTCAGTTACGAATAACTTTTGAAAATTAAAGTCGCAATGAGTTTAATTCCTTATAAGCGATTAAAATATCGCTTGGGCATGAGAAAACATATTGTTTTAATTAAATTCGATTAACGGGTGTAAAATTTCATCTGATTGGCTGAGTTTTACATGTTTTTATGTAATCGTTTTAAAGGGTGCGCTAACGGTGATATACAGAAACACAATATTTTTTGTGCCACATGAAATAGCAAATCGCTCAGTCCATTGTTATAAGTCAGTGCGTCAAAGCAAACAGCCAAGCTGACCTCATATATAAATATAAAATAATTTTTAAGTGTGATGCAATGCGAAGGCAGGTTCCAACATTGCAGCATTACCGACCTGAAAGTTCAAAATCTTTTTAAGATCCATGGCTTGACTTATACATAAAACTGCGAGACGAGCGTATTGTCATGCGAGCAACCCTTAATTAACCCAAACAAAAAACATCCTTTTTGCCTTGTCTAATGCTTATATGACAACGAAGCTTACTATATATATATATTCCTCAGAAATTGTTGTTTCTGTACTATGAAAAGAGTGGAGTTTTTACAGCCAACTATAAGCTTGATCCATTAAGTAAAGAAATGCTGGGAAGTTTTCATGTATCCCAGATGTAATAAATCGCTACTGTTTCACTGCGGCTCTTTTCTCCGCCTATCTTGCTCTGAACTGCTCACTGTCTTCCTAAAAGATATACATATTGTTGTTAGACCCTGTCATCACTACTGATGAGTAAGATTTCTTCGTCTGGAAGGCAGGAAGAATTTAATGGAAATCCATTAATAGTTATGTGGGGGTGTAGCAATATCAACAGCGAAACAGTTTCAAATAGGAGATACGCATTTGTTTCCACAGTGATTGAATTTATTTGAATCCTCAGATGTTAGTAGCTTGTCGTGCCTGAAATTGCATTCTATATTGATTCCGAAATTCACTAGGAATTTTGTTCGTTAACGTAATTATGGTAATTGAGATATGCTCGGATTGTGTGTGGTTTGCGCTATATATTTAGGTACATATATCCCACAAAAGCACATGCAGAGAAAATCGCGACAATAAAATTGATTCTACATATAGTTGGTACATATAATACGTATTTATGTATCCTTCCAAACATATGGTGCTCCAGGAATATATTAAAGGCAAATTAGCAATCTATTTTTATTTATACTCACTGATGTTAAAGAAAATTCATTTTACATATAATAAACAAGTTTGAACTAGAGAATTTTGGTTATGTTAGAAACACTTTTGAATAGGCAGGATAGATCAAGCATTGAAATCAACTAATTAGTATATCGTCGGTATTTTTAGGATTCGAGACTCGATAAAGTCGAAGTTCAGTTGCAGAAGCCTTAGCACACCTTTCAATCGTACACACTAACGAATTATTCTAATATTCCTGCTCCAGCTGTTTATAAGTGTTAAGATATAAAAAACATAAACAGCTGTGTAATTACTGAAACATCGGGGGAAGACATTGTAGACAAGTTCATAAAAGAGGAAAGCTTTAAAGCATGAGTAAATATTGATATCATTTAAAAAATCACAGTAAATTCAGCAGGGGGTCGTTCACGACCCATATCTTATTTTTTGTTAAGAAATAATATCGACAGTTTGCTAATAATAACTTTATTAGGAAAAATATTATAGACGAATATTACAAAGTAGAAAAATGTAATAAAAATGGTTTTGATGCTACATATTCACTGTTTTTCACAATATGAACATAGACACAAGACAATACGTGAACTTTTCATAGAAAATTATTACGTTTTTGGAATTTTGAAGTATGCTTGTTTTCTGATTTTTTACAGAAAGGGCATTGCTGCTATTTAGGAGCAGTTTTTCTGTTGACGTTGCTTTCAGTAATTGGGTTTGGCTAGAGATATCTGGTCTTTAGTTAGCAGTTACTGAGCATTTTGAGGCGGTGGAGAACAATCTCTTCTCTGGCTATCTCACCTTACTAGCGATTTACTAATATTTCTAATGAAAAAGTGTCTTCTATGGTATTTTCAAATATTCCACACTATTCACATACTCGTAAATAGGATGAAAGCATTGAATAGTGATATGTTCAAAATATTAGAGAGAGAGGACCTATTTGTCTGCCAGCGAGAGCTGTAACATTTAATCTTCGTTTCTGAAGTGGAACGCCTCATTTTTGCATTACAATTAATAACGATTTTTGATATTTTTTCTTTCGCCTTATGAAATACGCTTTGTTGAGACTATGGGCGACTAGGCTATTGGGACCATGTGAATACCGCGACCAGAGTGTATCTATTGTGCTTTCCTCTGAAAGACTAGGTAAGATCTAGTTTTTTGACGAACTTGATTATTGCCCTCGGTGTTAGATTCTGAGCCTAATTTGGTGAGATAAGTTCTTCTCTAGTGATTTGCAACCTAAAACCTTCAAGCACTGGACACTCACTTATAACATGTCCAGTGACTGCGTTAGTAAACAGACTGAGCGACGATCTGCTAAGACTAATTAGTTAGCGCTTCTAAAAAGGAGACGGGGTGAAGAATTCCTTCACCTGGCTTTTTCGTAACCTAAATGTTGGAGAGGTACCATTATACGGACTGTCGGCTCCGTGTTTAGTCAGTTCGTCCGATTTTTCATTACTGTCTACTTTTTCATGTAGTTTGACTGGCTATTTAGGCTTACCTGAGCTCCAACCTCCATAGCATAGACTTCCTCATTGTAATGTTGCTTTTCAGTACCTTTTCTTCAAAGACATGCAAGAATTGTCAGCTATTGTATATAAGTCGATCTCTTTTAGTTGTCGCATTAGCTTCATTTCCTACATAAAGCTGACTAATCAATATGAAGCGATTAGTAACCAAAATTTATTGCTATATTTGACGGGCTTACTAGACATGTACTGATGAAATGGGCATCTTGCTCGAAATGTAACTAGCTACCCGTTTATTAGAAATTCACCTGGGTTGTATAAATTCGGTAGAATTTCTTCCTACTTATCCCATAGCTATTTTATTGGGATATGTTTATCAGCGTTTCTACTGATATTATGTATGCTCAATAAATATTATGATTCCTAAACGTCTTTTCAAATACATACTGGCACAAAAAATAGGTAGACTTTTTTCATATTGCCTATTAGAACAAAAGAAAAGACCTGTCACCAAAACCTCCCTGTCGTCTTAATGAAGCGCATCAGGTGAGTATGAGACCAGAAATATTATTAGACATCCTCAAGGAGACTATAGTGTTACATTTAGCTGGCGCTACATTTACGACGATTCTAATAATCTTGGCGATACTTTGTCTGTTATAAATACTCAACCTACATCAAGGCAACTATCCTGCGATCGCATGCCTCAAATGTCAAGAGAGTACCAAAGACCATGTAAAACAACTATCTCCAGACAGTTAAATTTAACAACGTTTTGACAGATTCTTAGAATCTGGCGTCCCCCAGCATGCTCAGAACTGAACCTTTTTTAATCCCATCATTAAGATCTTCGTGTAATTTCAGGATATCAGAAATTATGTCAACAAGCCAACAATTTCCACATATTTTTTTCTATGAACAGGCAACAAATTCAAGCTTTGCTTTTGTGTTTGTTGCATGAGTTATTGCTCTCCATTTTGTATTTAGAAAAAGTTTTGTACACCTGCAAGTAGTCAGGGTGGCCACTCGCTGCTGTTGCGTCATTCAGACATCCGCTTTGACGAGAGATATGATCACCGAGGTGGCAATGGATACAGCAGGTTCTGGTCCCTATTAAATTCAAAATGGTGGCTAACGCACGGACGGAATTTGGTCGTCATTTTGAAATTAAACGATCGGTGATCCCCTAAAGGTATGGGAATTTGTGCAAGGTCATATGCTAACCCGACTGGGCTATTTATTTTCTTTTAATATTGGCCCCTTTTGCTTGTTCCCTTTAAGATAAAACCGATCTTAATTTACCTAGCTTCTCTTTAATATAATCATCATGTTTGTAATTTCTGCCTAAAATCTTACTTTTACCCTGCAATTTTAGTTTGTAATTTTTGCTTATACTATTAGATCTTTGTTATCCTACACTTACTTACAAATTGAATAACTCAGTTTGTGTAGCTGTTAAAAATAAATTTAAATTGAAAAAACAATACCGGGTGAAGTAATCGAAATACCTACTACAAATAAAAATACCCCGGATTAAGGATTTCAAATCGTTACATCTCATCTCTACACGTACCCATGGGTTCGTAGGTGTACATTTCATGAGAGAATGTCGGGAGGACACACACAATTTGCGTCGTATTCAGTGTTTAACAATTTAGCATCGACATTCCCTACCAAGCATTGAAATTTAAAAATACTTAATCAAATTAAATTAGTGTTGGATAACATTAATATTAGCATAACATTAGTTGAAGTTTGCAAAAAAAAATTGCCAGCATTAGTTACACTAAAATGATCCTTTATTGTGAGGCTGTGTTTGAATTTGTACACCCATTAAAATTTCATTTTACTTCATGTGTGAAACTTTATATTGGTCAGGTACGCATTCATTAGCTCTGGCCACAGCCTCTATAAACGAGTTCGGTTTTTAAACGCTGCATAATTAAATTTATGTTTGTGGTCTTTTGGAATGCCGCCATGTCGACGCCCTTTAGATATACTGAATTTTTGTTAATTGATTTTTAATCGCCTTTTTAATATAGCAGGCATATACAAAAATGTGGAACTACAGTTGATCCAACCCGAAATGCATTAATTATAGCAGTTGGAGCAGTATTGTATGTATGTGGGTATGTATGAATTTATGTATATATGAATAAGGGATTAATTGGATTTTTATTATGAAGAAGATGTTATGGCTTCGTGCTTTTAATGTAAGTCGGCAACTAATTTAAGTGAAGCAAAAGAGTGTGTAGTCATAGCTCTCAAAAATAAGATTTTAACCAAACTGAATTCTGAAAAAAAAACATCCTGGAAATTAACGGATCTGCAGGTATAATAAAAGCAAAACCGACATTTAAAATACCGCAACAAAGCAACTAAATAAGTACCAAATAAAGGATACAAGAATATTTCAAAATGTCTAAAAATATTTTGAAATCAATCCTTATTAAACAATTGAACAGTTCCAAGAAGTTGTAAATTTCCCAAACAAAATAATCTAGTCTAAATCCCAATTGGGTGGGACACAAATTAATTTAAAATTCCACAAAGACTGAAGTCGAAACGAAACGACAAAATTTACGCAACTGTTATAGAGATCTGCTAGAGTATCATCTATAATAGTATCCTAGGCCTTAGAATATAACTTCCACCATTCCTGCAAATTAAGATCTTTAACAAAGTCATTGTCCTTCTCATAGTACCTGCACCTTCTCCAAATCGGTTAGAAGAACCGTAAACTAGAGTAAAAAATGCTGTGTCCTATATTGTTACCAGTACAAGACAAGAGCTCCGTCCTTTATAGATGAAAGTGGTTTCAAGCGCAGTTGAATGTCTCCTCGGAGCACGTGTTCGATATACTGAAAAGTATGTTGGTAGTCTCCTTAAGACGAAAGTATATATTCCAAATCACTGATCTCAAGTTGGCTTAAACTCTCCCGTGCAGAACAGCCAATTCGTTTAATTATAGAGCTTAAAAAAAGAGACATCAAAAATATTTCCGAGAACTGTTAGTGGATATATTACAGCGTCAAATCCTCGAACATTACTGGACACTGAATATAGAACATTATAATATTTCATTGGAGGTGAGCTGATGGACTGATTCTATCGTCTCAGGATCATAAAGGTTAGATCTTGTGGCTAATTAAGAGGAAAATGCAGTGTAACAAAGAACAGATAGTAGTTCTCCTCTAATTCGAGCCCTCTTCGTGCAGTCACCCACAGCTGCGATATCAAAGTGTTCCTTTTGTAAAACACTTTTTGCATACACTCAGTGATTCCTTGATTTTGCTGAGACTCAGGTACTAAATGCCCCGAATCACAATCTTAGTTCAATACATGAATATATTATATGGCTGTATTAGAAAAAGGTATTTTTTGACTTTAATGAAATGAGCCAGTCTCAGTCTTGCCACAAATATCATTTTTTGCCTGTGCATATCCGACATGCTATAGGTTTTTCGAGTTTCTTGTGGTGAGTTGCAAGAAAAGAGCTGGCGCTCAGGCATTCAAGGAGTCTTATGCCTGCCTTCTAGCCTGGAACTTTATAGCTTTGTATGCAGGTGCAACAATCGTTTCAATCCTGAATAAAGGGACAAAAATAAGGTTTCGATAGGATAAAGCAAAAAGTATACTGTTGGAATATATAATCCCAGTCAAGGAAATCAGCTTGCTCCAAAGCATTCGTAATTATATTCACTCAATTCCGTCAAAATGACACTTAAACTCACTAACACTTAACAACTTTTGATATCTCCGCTGCGTTTTGATATCTCTAGCGCATGGGAGCATGCTCAATCTTTTACAGTAATATGCCGACTGAGACAAAACTGATAGACAAGTGCTTCTCACACATGCACAAGAGATCCAGAAGTACTGAAAGAGGAAATTAGCACCACAATACAGTGCATAGATCTCCCAGAAGAATTTTTTACAATTTCTTGGGACGTACTATCCCATTAGTCCTCAAAGGTTAAGTCTTTTGCCATGATGTTACCATTCTCAACTCCTGAAAACTTTAGAGAAAATAATAGACAACTCAATGCCCATCAATATGCCTACCAATCCGGAAAATCCAACCAAACCGAGGACGCTCTCAGAAGTCTGGCAGAGGCTATCGAGAAAGCCCCACAGGAAAATGAGGCCCTTATAAGTTCCTTCATGAACATACAAGGCGCATTTAATAATACTCTCTTTGATTCGATCAAGAGGGTATCCGATGATAGAGGCATAGAATATGCTTGAGAAACGCTGTATAAAAGCTACCATGAACGGCGATCCACAACAATCATGGCAACTACAGGCTGCCCACAAGGCGGGGTTTTATCACCACTTCTATGGCTCTTAGTTGGGGATGAGCTATTAAATTTACTCCAAGAGGCCGGCTTTAACTCCCAAGGATATGCTGATGATATTGTCATTTGTGTTCAAGGAAAGTTTGTATCAGCTTTACCTGAGCTAATGCAAACTGCTCTTAACATCGTTACCAGGTAGTGCCAGAGCACGGTACCCAGGTAAAGCAGTGCTAGTTCCTTTTACCAGGAAAAGAAATCTCCAGATCCCATCTCCTAAGTTAAATGGAATTGCAATAGAATATTCCAAAGCCGCAAAATATCTAGGAGTAATCCTAGACAGCAAGCTTACCTGGAATCCCCACCTGGAAATGATAACTAACAAAGCTATGTAGGCATTAAGCTCATGCTACAGACTTTTCGGAAAAAAGGGTGGTCTGAAGCCCATATTCACCTTATGGGTCTTCCAGGGCATAGTTGATAAGATGCAAAGGATCGCTTGGCTAGGAGCCACTGGCGCTTTCACATCTTGTCGTCAAGCCATTCTTGCCTTACACCTACTATACCTTTTAATTTAGAGGAAAGCAGCGGCTAGTATGCTTCGAAGGGAAAGGTCAGATGATCGCACTTCCCCCAGTATGAGTCATCTCAATATCTTCGAGCAGGTTAACATAAACGATCTAGATGCTCCAACAGATACTATGCCCAAAAGAGTGTCCTTTGAAAAGGATACCAGGTAACCATTAATCAAAGAAGCCAGATAGTAAACAAAGGGCTCCAGTTCCCGCAACCGGCCCAAGTCTCGTATACTGACGGATCCCGGAAGGATCGTAAAACAGCTGCAGGGGTGGTTGGTTCAGGAGTGGAACTATCCATTCCGCTTAGTGCCTTACCTTCCATTTTTCAGGCGGAAGCCTATGCGATAGAGGTTGGGGTTCAGGAAAGTCTAAAAACGTGTTGCAAGAACTCCAATATCTATATCTGTTCACACAGCCAAGCTGCGCTCTTATCATTTTCCTCTCAGGTCTTTGAGTCGAAACTAGTCTGGCGTTGATACTCAAAACTCCATCAACTGTCTAGGGAGAGCCAAGTAACCTTGGTTTCGGTTCCTGGACACGAGGGAATGGACGGTAATGATAAAGCGGACGAACTGGCTAAAACCTGAATGTCCGTATACGGGTCCTTGCCCGACTTTTGGTCTAACAAAAAGCCACTTTAGCAGGAAACAGGCTACTGGATCTCCTCTGGCGTAGCGCGCCCGGTATGAGACAAGCGAAGAAATTTTTCAAACCCTCTCTCCTTCAGATGCCTGACAACTTATTAGACTTAGTAGACAGTCGCTCAGACTGTTTGCTAACGCATTCAAAGGTCATGACCCTTTCCGTTATTTCTTTAAGAAGATAGGCAAATCCAACAGTGAATTGTGCCCACTATGCGAAGGGAAAGATGATACCCCGATGTATGTTTTATGTGAGTGCCAAGCGCTTGCAGGTTTGAGGCTGCAAATCACTGGAGGAAAATTCATTTCTCCAAATAAAGTTTGCAATCTAACACCAAGAAGAATAATCGAGATCGTGATAAGAATCGATTTTGCCTAACCACCTTATGGGAAGGCACAATATAAACTATGGTCGCGGTCCTGGAGGCCTAGTCGCCCCCTTTTTTTTAACAGTAACATTAACATTACAATTTTCAAATGTAAACAAAATAATTTAAGACAATGAATCAAATTTATGAATTGTTCAATGAACTTTCTATGCTAAATAATAATTTTTACAACTAGAAGTTATACATATTGATAAATTTTCTAATTTTCAATCAATCAAAAATCATAGGCTTCCATTTTTTTTTTAGTTTTAAAAGAAAAGAAAATAAAAACCACCCTCCAAAGCCCCATAGTTTTGCAGTGATCAAATAGTATTTATATTTGAATCGTACTTTTCTCTAATTATCAGATTTCTGCCATTAGCACCTGTTAAACTTTAAGAGATAAACTAATATCAAAACCATCGAAGGAATTTTCGTTATTTGTTCAAATAAATTACAATATACAAGCCAATTTCAGCTTTCTCTTGGCAACCAGAACGTATGCAATTTAGCACAATTCTGGAATGAAAAATTCAACTTGATAATTACTACTTAAATTTTATAATGATAAGAACCCGGAACCGATCTCGAGGTTTGCCAAAGTTGTGGCTTCGAGCGGTAGTTTTAGGGTAAGTTGTATGATATTTTTAGAAATAGAAACTTCACGGCAGTTTTGTATTTTTCATTCCTGTGAATTTTACAAATTACATAATTATTGATTTATGTGTGGTTCAATTTAATTGTTTGTTACTATTAATTTTCGGGCTTTCCGATTTATCTACAAGGTGCTGGCATTAGCATGACCTAGCCACAAACCTAGTATGAGCTAAGACACCTTTTCCACTGACTTTCTAAATTGGGATTTTTTGGATTGCATCAGCTCCTCCTAACATAAACTAGAACCAAAGAAACAAGGTATAGTATTTCTTAATATGAGGCACAGTGGATCTGGCCACTATGTCAGGATATCTTGTGCAAGGCTTGGCCGTATTTCAAATATATATATGCAGGCATATCCGGAGCCGATTTTACTGCGTTTACTTTTTAACTGACATACTAATAAAACTGTAATTTCTTTTACTAAACAAATAATTTAATAAAAAATATTTCATTTACTTTTTCGGATAGCTTATAAGAAAAAGAGAAAGATTAAGATTAATTAAGAATAGAGGAGGATTTACATTATGACGGCACGCATTTTTAACAGAAATTGTGTGGGATATAGTACATCGTATACGGAAATTTATTTATGAGTGTCGAGAGAAGCAAACACGCTCTGCATTCCCAACGAACAATTTTTGTCCTATATAAATCTCGGAGCTCTGGTAGGTATGGAATAAATCTTGAGAACTTAAGATGTCATAAGAAGCCAGAAATTCAAATTCAATATTCATGTGGAACTTAATATCCATGCGCGATTGGTTTATACCATATTAAATACATATATATTTCATAATATAAAAATTGATTTTTCGCAAGGCATATGATGGAATTTGATAACAATTAAAGTTTTACTGTTAGTATCTAACACGCTAGATCGACAAAAACAAAGCGCCTCAAAATAAATAAATAAATAGAAAGTTTAATTAACTATGGTTAAAAACAGTTATGCTCATTTGGTTGTCCAAATAAATGGAACTAATGTGCTTTTATCTATTTTTCAATAAGTTTATCAATATGTCATATCATGACTTCAACACCTACATAAGCAGGAATAAACGCTTACATAGGTAACAAATTCCTATATAAAGATGTAAATTGCTGTGTTGAGAATAGATATTTCTATATAGCATTTGTAGTGCTATATAAACATAGTACAGAAAAGACCGAAACAAAAACCATTTATATAGCACTTCAGTTCCTATTTCTGGCGAGAATTCCTATATAAGAATTCCGATCGGCCAGCGCGGTGTGCTTTTAAAGTCTTCCAGTTGCACGATGCATTTCGGAAGGAATTTTTCATTTGAGCAACCATTCGGAAACATACTATATCTCAAGATAAATTACGTCCCTATACCCAACTAGAAGTCTTTTCGTTATGCCTAATTCCATCAAATGCAGACGCTCTGCAACTATAAAATCATCTTCATATTCAAGGCAAGCAAATGTCGCAACATGACACTTTAGCATCTCCTATGAGCTTTGATATAGGAACACATTTTCCAAGTGATCTCCTTGATCCTATATAAAAGTTCACTGAATACAGATTGCTTATATGAGCGTTGCTATCGAAAATGAATTCTCACTGAAATTACTTATTTCGCGTATTCTTATATAAGGATTGATGAAGTCTTAAAGATGTTCCTTGGGTTTTTTTCAGACCTCGTTTTGTCATTGTGTATGTGTCCGAAATCATAAAAAGTTCTAAAGCATACTAAGTTTTTATAGTTACTCAAACTAAAACATTTGTTACTGACACCCCTAATCCGTCAATTTTGACTGCTGGCAACACGTTTTACTATGATTTTATGGGAAATATTTATTAAATTATGTACCTGCCAAAACGGAAGAAAATAAAATTAAGTTTTTAATTTGTAAGTAAATACTTCGCAATTAAAAGATTGAAATTATTTCGGAGGTAGTCCATCGTCAAGAAACTCATTAGAGATGACTTTGAAGTAGATATTCCAATTTAATAATTTAAATGTTTGACAGTTTACAATTTTTACCATAAAAACTAGAGGGCAGTTTAGGTGTGAGGTATTGCTTTGATTGCTTCGGCAGCATTTAAATTTCAATAAACTATCTCCCTCACAATTTCTGTAAGAAATGCACGCCATCCTTAATACAACTCTTGCACCATATGCACTATAGTGTATAAGAAAACTGAAGAGCAAATTTCCAGTAAAATCATAAAAAAAAACAATTAAGGCTTTTCTCCAATCACCAAAATTTATAGCACCCCAGGCAATATGCAGCGCAGCAACATTATTGCATTAATTTTATAAAACGAAATAATTTGCAAATCGTAAGAATTTGCGAAACTAGTAGAGCTCTGCAAGTTTTTATTCTGATAGAGTACGACTTTAGAAAAACTATATAAAATTTGGAAAATTTCTGAAATATTTTTACAACTACAAAAAGAGCAAAATACAATTGTTGATAATTTTTGCCAATTATTTTAGTACGCAGAAGGAAAGTTGTAAATATTGTTACGAGCGTGGCCTTGGTTCATTATTTAAAACACAATATTTCTGATATAATTCAAAAGTTCTTCTTCTTATTTAACTTTACTGTTTACTCTCACAATTCACAAATTATCAAATCAACTCCATAGTTATCGCCAGTACTGTACTTCTAATTATCGCAATCCAAATAGTTTACTACATTCACTTCACTATTTGAAATCAAACTCCTCATCCTGGATGTGAGTACTGCCGTATTTATACTCTGCAAATTATCCTAGAACCTTCCTGAATATTACGTTCTCCGAACCCAAAGCTTACTAGGATGTCACTAACCTAGAGTTGTTTCCATTTCCAATAGATGTCGGTTGTATCACTTTGTGGCGCGTAACAGTATTATTCTACCATTTTGCAGCTTTTTTAGAAGTTTCTCTTATTCATAACTAATAGAAACGTTATTTTGCAATAAATAATTATTTCCTATTTGTAAGACGGTTGAAAATTTTTTATAAAATTTTTAAAAATAATTTCTTATTTTTGCCGCATATTCATGGAGCTCGGTGATGGTTACAAAATGAAGATTATTGTTATTTTATCACGGCTAACATTCCGTCAAAGTTTAAACATTTTAGAATTAATGTAAAATTTTGGAATTTAGTTATCTCTATTGACTAGCATACATTCCGTGAGCTATATTTAGTAGAATATTTCAAGAAATTTTATTCTATTTTTGACTATAGAACTTTTGTTTTAAACTTTCTACATAGTCAACCAAATTAAGAACAAAAACAGTTCTAATTCTTTCCGTATCATAAGGAAAACCAAATCTGTTAAAAGTAAACCACAAAAGAGAAGAGAAAATCCTCGAATGATTAAGAAAATCTTCACAAATCTTTTCAAATCCTTCTGGCCATGATGAACTTATCACCATTTCCCCCTATCTTAAGCCATTTTAAAATGTGAATTGTCTGGAGGAAATACCAAAAGACACACGCTCCGGAACGCGATCTTAAAAATTACACAATTTTCGAGTAGTGTGTGTACATATATACAGTACTTGAAGCACTGAACTCCATAGACATTTAAGTGTGCCTAATAAGATAAAAGGATCACATCGCAATAAAAAAGTTCGCTCCCAGACTCTAAGTTAAATTTATTATAAAAGTTTCTCAAAGACACTTTTATCCTTTGTTGAAATTCTTCGGGAGAAAGCCTCGTATACTCTCTCCAGATACATATATATATATATTTTTTTCTTTCTTGCAACTTAACAGGCCAAAAACTTACTCCATTCTGCAGTTTTGACTCAGAGTTTTCACTTCTTTTTGTTTTTGCCGGCCGTCCATTTTCTAAGATTTTCTTCCTTCTTCGTCTTTCAAACACGTCTCCAGGCAAAAGAGCTTTATACATAGATCGAATAAGGACTTTTAAAGACTTTTCATGAAGTTGAAGTGAACTAAGCGTAAATTTATGTGTGGACTCTTCTGTTTTCACCTAAAAATAAGAAGAAAAAAAAACGAAAAATGAAAAAAAAAAAACTTTGCTTGATGCAAGACTTTCATCTGAGTTATGAATTTCAATGAATGAGTTTAGCCCGAAACTCGGAAAATTGAATGCCAATTTTGACGAGAGCTCTTATGGAAAACTTTTACCAGGGAAATGAACTTTTCGGGACTTGCAAGTGAACTAGCGAACATAATTGGCTTAAGTGATATATTTAAATGAGAAGTAGGTCGAACAAAGTTTTTCACTACAGACCAATACATAGGAACAATTTAATTGCGCTTTTAATGAGGTAGCTTATATTGGAATTTCTTTGTAGATTTAATAATAATTTCCCGTCATTATATAAAATTTACATTTTTAGTGAACTCTGTAAAAAAAAAAAAACTGAAAAGATCATGAAATACATTTGCCCAAAAATTTTAATTTTATTATGTTTAATTCACTTTATTTGAAATCTGTAATGCCCAACTATAAATGAAGGCTATAATTTAATTACAACTAATGTGTACGTGTGTATTTTGTATTCCATAGTAGAATGCGCATGGGGATGGGTTTGCTGCTTGGATATATAATATACGGATATAAGAGCAGCTATGGATAATGGGGTAAAAGTGCTCAGAATTTAAACTTCATCAACAAAAAAAGAAAAGTATGAAAACAAACTGTAATTGGGGCGTTCTATAGTAAAACTCGCCTTATCCGTTATAAATGTTTTAATAGAAAAACCATAAGAAACTAATTTTCCGTTTTTTTTTCGTACAAAAGTTCAGACGAATATTTTTTCGTACTCTTTATGGGCTTACAAAATTTACCACGAATACGTCCGATTCTAAAATTGTTTATTTCAAATTTAAGAGAAATTGAGCCAAGTAGTGTTTTGCTATGACAGCTTGGATAAGGCTAGTTTTGCAACGTCTAACATTGGATAAGAAAACTTCCAGAAAGTGTTGAATAAACAAATCTATTAAAACAATATATGTTAGAAAATTGTCATTTCCTTTATGACAATATTGTTTATTAAGTCTTTTACAAAAATGTGTTTTCGGGATCCTGTCTTTCAAAATAGTCATCATTGTATCCACAGAACAATTATTCTTCGTTTTTGTTTATAATTTCGGCATAAATTTGAAGTTACTCGTACTAGCTCCCAATTTGGCTAAATTTTTTCCATTTCTCACCCGAATTATTACGGACACCTTCCTCAATATGATGTGTAAATGCGGAAGCGACAGAAATATTATTTTGCCTTCTGGTTGCACCTTTTAAATCCTCTAAATCGCCAACATAGCTAGAATCGCCTTTTTTTTGTCAGCATAAACATTTGAGTTGATGAAAACTGGAAATGTTTGGTTATTTCAAAAATTGTTTTGCCTTATCCCTAACATATTTGTGTCCTTTGCAAATTGATAAATAGCGCAATAATCCCGGAAAACAGCGCCATACTCCTTTCGATTAATAGTTATGGTAGGGAAAATGTCCCGTTATTGGGAACACATTGAATTGAACTTCTTTCGAGTTTAAAGTGGAAGAAATAAATCAATATGAAAACAAGAGTTGAATTTAGATTTTAAGAAAATAGCAGGGGAGATGATTACATTTGGGGTGGTAGTTAGAAATCTTGAAACTTATATATTTTTTTCGTGACCGCCACCCAGCGGGAAAATGATCGTGCATAAAAGCAGGTAAGCAGCAGCATCGAGGAAATCGGTATCAATGAAAAATATGTGTTATAAGTACATCTCCTGCAGAAAAGAAGTGAAACCCTACTTTGAATTTCAAATCATGTTAGGAGCAGGATGCCTGCATGTACACGATTTCTATTTATTCTTTTATAGTTGGAGTTTCATTGAAGAGTCATCTGCATAAATGTGGATGCAGGTCAGAAATTTCAGGTTAATTAGCATTCCCGTGCATGCGTATTTTTTTCCCCCTTTTTCAACTTAGAATTGCACTGATAAGTCATTTGCGTAAATTTCGTTGCAGTTTCAATTTTCAAGTGTAGTTTAAGTCATGGCGTTGTTTTGAGTAAGAGTGAAAATTACAAAGTGAAAAAGAAGTGAGTTTCTTGGGTAAATTAATTACTTATTAGAAGAATTTTCTTACGAATTTTTATTTTTAACGATTCTAAATAAAATTATAAATACAAGAGAAAATAACAACCGCCTCGTCCGGCGTTTGGAGCCAGGAGCTAACGAGACAGATGTGTCTAGCCTATTAAGCCATATTTGCTTCCAGCTGGCATTAACCAATAACGATGGAAGCGAACAAATAAATTTGTAATTTTTTATCATCTGTCTCGTTAGCTCAGAGGTAAGAGCAGTCATCCGGAAAGCGGCACTTCCCAGCTTCAAAAACTGGATGAGGCGTTTTTTTTTTGTTTTTTTTTTTTTTTTTTTTGTATTTCATAATTTGATTTAGAACAGTAGTGGAATTCTCAAAGGAAGTCAAATATCTAGGAATTACCCTGGATAACAGACTAACCTGGAACTCTCACTTAAAAAGAATACTGGATAAAGCTACAGTGGCAACATGGACATGCCGCAGGCTTTTTGGCAAAACTTGGGGTCTCAAACCAAAACTGACTCTGTGGTCGTACACATCTATTATAAGACCCATGGTCACATACGCCTCACTCGTTTGGTGGCCAAAAACAAAACAAAAGACAGCTCAAGCTAGTTTGCAAAAACTACAACGGATTACATGTCTAGGAGTAACCGGTGCCATACGTACCTGCCCAACTGCGGCCCTAGAGGCTATGTTGGACCTGCTACCCTTACATTTGCATGTTAGGGAACAGGCCATACTTAGTGCAATTAGGCTACAAAGGGCAAACCTCCTAAGTACAAATCATCTGGTTGGCCACCTGTAAGTCCTCCAGGATTTAATAGAGGACGCGATGGCTAACCCGATTTCAGACGTTATGCCGAAATGCCATAACTTTGAAACACCATTTAAGGTGATCGTGGGGAACCGTCAACAGTGGCACACTGGGGACCTACCCTTTGAAAAAGGATCTCTTAAATGGTACACGGATGGATCCAAAATGGAAGGTAAAGCAGGCGTGGGCATATATGGGCCAAGGTGCCATCTCGCAAAGGCACTGGGGGCCTCACTAACCATTTTTCAAGCAGAAATACACGCCATAGAACTCTGCGCTCTCGAAATAATCCATAAAAGATATGCGTGGAGCAAAAATATACATAATATCAGACAGCCAAGCAGCACTTAAAAGTGTTACACTCATTTACCTTTGAGTCAAAGCTGGTTTGGGACTGTCTTACTGTCTTAAAGCAACTGGCCGAGACATATAGGGTGACACTGATCTGGGTACCAGGACATGAATGCATTATGGGAAACGATATTGCGGACCGCCTTACAAAGGTAGAGCCAAATCTCCGTTTATTGGCCCGGAGCCTGTCTTTGGACACCCAAAAAGTCACCTGTCAGCTCAGATCAACAGCACTAAGAAGGAATACTGGGAAAATACCCCGCGGCTGAGACAAGCGAAGAAGTTTATAAAGTACTCGCAACAGAGGACCAAAGAATTCCTCACACTCAGCAGAAAGGAACTGAGGCTCATAACGGGCCTACTTACTGGGCACTGCCCACTTAAATACCACCTTAAGAAGATGGGTAAGGTCAATGATGAGACCTGTCGATTCTGTATGGAAGACGATGCGCTGAACATGCGCTATGTGACTGTGAAGCTCTGTGCCGCATAAGGCTAAAACATCTAGGAAAGGCATTTCCACTGCCAGAGGATGTCGAAAAAATGGCCCTAAAGAATATTGTAGGCTTCATCAAAGACTTTAAGTTCGAATCGGCGCCCTAGAGCATCAAGGGGTAATATCACAATAGATCTTATAGGTCGCAGTGACAAGATGAGAGGCAGAAATCCTGTCTGCATCCCCCGTAATTAATAATAATAATATAATTTGATTTAAAGTTGCATCCATTTCCCGCTGGGTAATTTCAACATACTCAATTACAATTATTCCTCGTCTTCGATATGATGGCTCTTCAACTATACTATCAGTGTCTTGTGATACTGAAGATGGACACTATTCATTTTCAGAATAATAAAAATCCGTTTCCAAAGAGATATTGCCATCAATATACATGCAATCGGTTGTAGTATCATCTACGTTTCTAACAAGAACAAAATTAGACAACTCGTACAGTGCTTAAGTTAGAAACTTTTTTTTTTTTTGTCAAAACATATACGTGAAAATTTTTCGCTTAAGTACATATTCAAAATCTCCAACACCGGGCGTCCCTAATAATTAACCCCATCTCTTTGGTATGTGTACCTGTATTTTGTGTATCAGATATGAAAATCAGAACAGTTAGAAATTCGTGTTACAGTGGTACCCGGATAATGGTATTGGTAAAAAAACAAAACTCCTAACTGGCCATCTTGTAGTTTAAGCTTTATGTACGTCCTTAAGATAGCAATTTTGACTTTGATTGCCTATAGAAACTGTTATGCCATATTAAGATCTATGCAAAAAATACTTTACAAAACGTTATAATTAGTGGACTTCTTGAATTCAAAGTTTTTTTGTCCTTGGTATACACTACATACTCAAGCTACGCGGGTAACACTAATTTTATATGAGAAATATTATCACGGAGACATGTATTAAGATAACTTATATAAAATAAGGAATTAGTAATGAATATTGACATTGAACTTGATAAGAAAGTACTTTGTACATTTATTAAAAAGTTCTACAACATTATAGACTAGTCACATGACTGTCATTTATTTGCGGTTATTGCATGCTCGCTACAGACAGCCTTGTTACAGGTACAACAAGTTTTTGTTAATATTTTTTCGGTTGGTCGTTGTAAGGCAGACATAATCAATCGATCATTTTATTTTACCTAATTTGTACACATGATTAGAAATCTTATACTAGTACAATGAAAAGTACGGTTAGGTTAGCTAATAAACTACATAATAAAATGAAAATAAAAAGAGAGAAAAAAATAAAACGTAATACTTAAAATATATCAGAAAAATAGTAAACATAGAAAGGGAGAGAAAAGAAAAACATAGTGCTAAAATAAACAGAAAAGATAAAAAGAGTTCGACATAGTCAGCTAGTAAAGTACAATTACATAATAAGTTGCTTAAATTCACTGGCAGAAGTAACACTCTTTGCATTAGGGGCACTCTGTGTCTTAGAAAAGTCAGTTTTGAAAATCCAATGGGGCCAGTTTAGGGTGCTTTTCACGGACCGATTGAAAGACCCAGTCCGGCCCTGAAGGTAGGTAGTTTTACGGTATTAGATGATTATTCCGCATTGACTCAAATGACCCAAATGACCGAACCTTTTACATGAGTCAGTTATACCGAAAGAAGTCATCTGAATCACCCATCACCAATACATACACCGCAGCTCCTATCTTTTGCATATATTTTGTCTGTTCTTTCTTTCACGTGCATTAAAACTCTGTTGTGAATATACTTCTTATGGGAAGTGAATTACCCCGACTGAGTCGAAAATGCCCATTTTTGTACCAAAAAAAGCCATTTTTCCAACTTAAATGGCACTGATTACCTTCTTTTACAATCATCTTCAAAACTATTTATCGAATTCAAAAACTATTTATGTATGTAATTATACGGTGCATATTCAAAATGTTTTTGGCATCTCTTCTGAATAACTAACTCTGCCTAGAGATACGCGGATGAATAGCTTTCAGTAGCATAGATACTAACTTGTGGAGTCTGTTGCTCACGTTTTTCACGTACAGCGGAATTGTAGGCAAGGATGGATATTCTATGTTTCCTGGACAAGCCAGTTACACTTCTAGAATATTTCGATCGGTCGGTCAGGTGGGAGGTTGACGGTACTTTGGTGAATCCCTATTGCCCTACTACTTATAATATTGATTTAAAAAGAAACTATGAATCATAAGCGACGGAAAATTTCATATGAAATACCTCAGAAATGGTTGTACAAATATTTTGTTACATACAGGTTCGTTACAAGTGCTCGTTTCGTATAAAATTAAACACATGCTCATCAGAGGCGTGGCGTCTGGAAGAAAGGAAAGCATTGCTTCCCTTAGGTTTTCCGATTCAATTAAATTAAAATAAATAAAAATGAAAGCAAATAAATAATTACCGCGAAAAGTTTCATCAAAATATTTTCATTAAAAAATATTTTCCTTAAAGCCTTTTTATATGTCCTTAGCTGTAAATGTAAACGCGCCACGTTATTGTTCAAGAACTCAAATATTTTTGATATGGCGGCTGTTTTGTCACTGTGCAGACGAAGTCCTCGGATAGCAGAATTATTGAATCGTAAAAAACGTGTTATTAAACAAAAAATATTCTCTCCCATACTAGAGCCAAATAAGGGGTCGACTGTTGTTTTCCATAGCTCCCTTATATTATCGTTGTTAGAATGACGAATACAGTTATAAGGGTCCCTAAGTAGCCCCAAATTCGTCTGCAGTTACAAACTTTGCACTACTGTTATGGCTTAAAGCTTGGACCCTGATAGAGTTTGGACGCCAAATAAAGTGCCAATCTAACACGTAGACGTAACATTTTATCCTGACTACTTGGTCCTTCTGCAACATGTCTGGGCCATTTTCTTCCATTATATAGCATGCTCGCCTAAAGAGAAATTACTCGCGATTTTTCTTATTTAGTCCTAACTCAATTTTATTATGGTAAATGTTACAATTATTATACTTTCAAATGCAATAAATGCAATTACAGTACTTTACTATAAGTTTTGCGCTAATAGAAAATCGGCATAAAAAAACATAAAAACTCCCGAGTTCGTTGTTGTTAATTAAATTTTATTGCGGTGGCTCTATTATGTCACCAGAATTATCCACAACACAACTACATTGATGTTTTCACAGAAATTTACTTTTTTTCTACGGATTTTACATTGCTCTAATAAATTATACCTGGCTGGTGCATGAGTGTAATTTTATAGAAAGTATTTTTTCTTTTTTTAGGTGTACACAATTCTGTGAAACAATTCTTCCGTCTTCTACGGGAGTAACTAAATTATTTAAATCATCCTCACGAATTCTTAAAGAAAAAAAAATGTATCCAAAGTTGTCTTTCGAGTCGAGGATACATAGAGAAACATTTCTGGTTTACATCTCTCATAACTTTTTCGTGTTTAAAGTTTCACGTCTTAAGTCAATTTACTCACGTTTCAGAAAGGAAAATGTATAGGGAAAATTCGTGACTAAAATGGAAAGGCGAAAGTCCAATAAATTACGTCCACTGTTTGTCTTACAACCGAAAGCAAATAATTTTGCGGCTAATTAAAAAAGTACTCAAATTTTTCCATAATTCTTGCGATTCTATAAATCAACGTTGTAATGTGCAGGAAAGAAGGAGCACAGGAGCACAATTCTGGGCAGTAGCGGCAGCACCAAGAACGGACACTAATTTAATTTTTACTTTCATTTTCGGAAAATTTATGTGAATTATGTGAACAGAAATTTATTTTCGCTTGGGTCCTATACTTAGCACCATCAGCGGACAAAACGCGACGGCCTTCTTCATTAGCTGATGTTTAATTGAAAAGTTTGTTTGCTAGAGGAGATGGAGATGGAGTATGAGACAGAGGAGGTTGGAAGTTGGTTAAAAAGAAAGTTTATTTGTTGATGGGAAAATTCAGCAAATTAGTGCAAGGACTTTTTTGAGTTAGTGCTGTTCTATTCCAGAAGTCACTCGTCGGTTTGCTACTATTCCTTCTGATATTCAAGTCTTGTCATTTCGAGTTCTTAAGCTGGCGAAGTTTTTAACGAAGACGACATAACCGTCTTGGTTGGTTTTTGTTTACAGTTTATATTATAATGAAAACTTTTCACAAATTTAAAGATTATACTGACTCGAATGTACGTGCTGTACCAGAGGAAACACTTCTTAGGCTAAAGGGGGAACAATTCTCTGGTATAACTAGTTCCAAGTTAGTATTGCACTTGCAAAAGTATTTGAATATTTTACAATGCCGGAAATAGGAATGAGAATTAGTAGGTTCTTGAATGAAATGACAATTAAATTAATTTATGGATGCCCTTTACATATATGAAAGCCGAAAGGTCCACTGCAAGAATAATGTAGTTTTGAGATATGTTTGTCCAAAAATTTCAAAAAGCTTGCGAAAATACTCAAATTTCAAAACTTGAATTTGTCGAATTTCATCGTATTTTGCAGCTGATATTGACAATTTGCTTTTATAAGCAACTGGACGACTGGAACTTTCATTCCAACTAATTGAATGCGTGGAGTCAATCCGATCGGACGTTGCCTCGTGTTGTAGATCAAATCATTTAATCTAACCAGATCTAATTAATTAATTTAAAACAAGTGAAAGTGTTGTACTAGTTTAACAGTTTCCTAAATCGATAAATATAATTATTTAAAATCCGACGCGACAGTTAAATTAATAAATAACCAAAATAAATTTTATCCGCCAAGTGAAGGGCTCTTCTATGCCCTATCAACATTATATAAGCCAGCAGCACGGTAACGTTTCCTTTCCTTCTCTTCATCTGTGATCAGTGCAAATGCATTAGCACTTGTCACTGATCAGCAATCTGGGTGCACCTAGCTGTGGTCATTGAACTGCACGGTCTGAGGTATTGAAAGCAGTAATAGGCATAACACTATTGTTGTTTTTTTTTACCTCGCTGTGTCGTTGACTACTGCTGGTGGCGCCCAAATATTTGTATTGTTGTGTGTCGCTTTTTTTTGCTTTTTTGCAATTCTTGCGCTAAGTGAAACCAAGGTCGTTTCTGATGCTGATATTAATCAGTATCACGTCCCTGGTTACAGCTTCGTGCCTCTTTTTTCTCAGCATAGAGGGATCGCAGTATATATTCGGAATGATGTGGCCTTTACTATTCTTCATGATTTTCCTTCTGCTAATCCAGAGTTTAATTATATCTGGATTAGGTTCAAACTTCACAAGCACATCATATACTTCTGTTTCCTTTATCGCAGCCCAAATATGTCTGATGACGACACGGTATCCGTATTTGACAATATCTCCAACAATATTGATCATTTGCTTTCTGTCTCCCCCTCTTCCGAAATCGTCCTGGCAGGCGATTTTAATGTTCATAATATACCGTGGCTCAGACATTCTTCTACCACAAGTCCTGCGGGCCGTTTCGTTGAACTCTTCTGTGAATCATTTAATTTTTAATAGCTAGTGGATGCACCACCGCGAATTCCTGATGCAGCTGGAGATAAAGCTAATTTACTCGACTTGTTTCTAACATCTCATCCTGACAAATATTCCATCTCAGTCGGTTCCCCTCTCGGAAATTCAGACCATTGTTTAATCACGGCTCAATTTACCACCTCAAACATGTGCCGCCCTACCTCTCCACCAACAAGTAGGCTTCTTTGGCACTATAAGAATGCTGATTGGGAAAGTCTCAATAAGTATCTTAGAGAAATTGATTGGTCGGTCTGTTTTGCTTCGAGGGATGTTGATGAATGCACACTAGAATTTAGTAACATACTAAATTTTGGCATGCGTGAATACATTCCGTATTCTTACAGCAGATCTCAACAACAGCATGATCGCTCCTGGTTTAACGATAAGTGCAACCAAGCTATAAAAGCGAAAGAGTCTGCTTTTCGTGCCTATCAATTGCATCCATGTCCGGAAATGAAACAAGTCTACAAGACAGCACGGAACACCTGCAAGTCCATTATCCAGAGAGAAAAATTTCTTTTTGACCAGAATATTAGACAAAGAATCTTGGAAAGCGCAAAGGTAGCAAAGTTTTCTGGTCTCTGGTCAAAATCATCAGGAATAACTTCACCAGTTCCTCTATACCTTCACTACTTAATAATGGTGAAGTGATTGTTGACTCCCTGGATAAAGCTAATATTTTAGCTGCTAGATTCGCTTCAAATTCTTGTCTTCCACCCACTTCACAAACACTTGGTGTGCATCGCCCGTGTGAATGTGTACAAGAGCCAATACTCGTTCGTACGAGAGATGTGTTCAGGGTCCTTAAGGGGATCAACGTCTCCAAAGCCGCAGGTCCTGATGGTGTTTCGCCCCTGTTAATTAAAAGCTGTGCCTCATCCTTGTCTAAACCTCTGCGAAAACTATTCTACTTGTCTTATTCGACAGGAAAATTCCCAACTGCTTGGAAACTAGCTCATGTTCAGCCTATTCCCAGAAAAGGAGAGGGTAGCGATCCCTCAAATTATCGACCAATTGCGATCACTTCGATTCTTTCAAAGGTTTTTGAATCTATCATTAACTCAAAATTAATGAAGTATCTAGAAACTAATCATCTCATCAACGATCGCCAATATGGCTTCCGAGCCATCTGGAGACTTGCTGACCTTTCTGACGGAGCGTTGGAACCGTAGCCTTCACAATTTTGGTGAGTCTAAAATCGTTGCCCTGGATATTTCAAAGGCCTTTGATAGAGGCTGGCATCCAGCCCTTTTAGCCAAACTTAAAGCACTTGGTCTCTCTCCTCCTCTTCTATTATGGATTGAAAGTTTCCTATCTAGTCGCCAAATACGTGTTGTATTAGATGGCGTTACATCTGAACCGCATCCCATAAATGCCGGTGTGCCTCAAGGCTCTGTTATCTCTCCAACTCTCTTTTTAATTTTCATTAATGATCTGCTTTCCCTTACTTTCAATCCCATCCATAGTTTCGCAGATGACAGTACTCTTGATTTCGCTTACTCCTTTGACACTCTTGCGGACTCTAGGGGGAACGCCGCATGTGTTAAAAGAGATTGCATGACTAGATCATTTAATAACGATCTTAACAATATCCTCGCTTGGGGCAAAGCGAATCGCGTCGAATTCAATGCATCTAAGACCCAAAGCTGTCTCATCTCATTAAAACAAGATCATAACTTAACCACATCCGTTTCTTTTGATGGAGCATTAATTTCTGATTCACCGTCACTAAGCATTCTTGGCATTAATATTTCCAGTAGGTTAAACTGGACAGATCACATCTTCTCTGTTGCCAAAGAAGCATCGAAATGTCTTGGATTTCTGAAAAGGTGTAAGAAATATTTCAGCCCGTCAAATCTAGCGCTCCTCTACAAGTCCTACATTAGACCTAGGATGGAATACAACTCCCATATATGGGCCGGGGCTGGTCGCACAGCCTTAGCTTCATTGGATATTGTCCAAAAGAGAGCCTTCAAGCTCATTGGCGATTTGGCAATAACTTGTCATATCGACTCACTCGAGCACCGCCACAATGTTGGATGCCTTTCGCTCCTTTATCGCTATATGCATGGTCAATGTTCTGATGAAATCTCTAGTCTAATCCCTTGTAGAATGATTCCTGCACGCAATACTCGCGCTGCAAACCGCGCACATCCCTTAACCCTTCAAATTACTTTCGGCCGTACAGTAAAATTCCGTGATGCTTTTTTATCCCGAACAGTGCGAATGTGGAACAGCTTACCATCTTCTATTTTTCCTCCGGCATACAATCTGCGGAAGTTTAAGGGTGACATACATCGGCACCTCCGCCATTCTCCTCATATCCCCTAATCCTTTCCCTATCTCCTTCCTGCCATGCTGTGCTTTGCATCATAGGGTATCCCCTGAGCTTGGCTTAATAATATAAAAAAAAAAAAAAAAATTATGATTTGCTTTCGCAGGCCGGAGCAAAGTTAAAGTTATTTTGAATCATGGTCTTTATGAACCATAAATGAATGAACTCTTCTTGTAGGCATTTTCTATTTTTTTTTAAGAATCGATGCCTGATATTATTGTGGTGGACGCTAATTCAGAAATTGAAATTAGGGCTGGAAAATACGAAACTGTAAATTCAACTATATATCTAAGACCTGTATATATAAGCTAAAAGCAACAATTAATACGTTAAACAAATGTTTTATACTAATCTATTTCGATTTCGGTACAATTGCGCGCAAATAAGATTGAATTTCTTCCGGACTACTTATGTTTTTAGAACAAAGAAACCTGACTAGAGTGACGATTCCGACGGGAAGATTAAATTGTTCCAATGCAACACATATGAGATACAGACAGATGTCCATTTCGTATAAGCCTGCGAAATATTGTATTTAAATTGAAATGGTGTGTGATGTTGGTACCAATTTTATGATCAATGCTGCTCCATATTTGGGCAAAAGCACCATCATCAACGGAATATCTCTTGAAGAACATTGTATAAAAACACTTATGAATTCAATTTAAGATACCAATCGCAAAATCGGAACATCAGTTTAATGGATATCTGGTTTACTTCCGTGGAACTTGTATCTTTGAGAAAAGTTTCATCCCCATCATTTTCAAAGAGATTACGTTCTGCAAAAAATGAATTTTGCCAACACATTTCTGTGGATAAATCCTGTAATGGTCGGTTTCACAGTCCAGGCATAAGCCAGCACTCAGATAAACCACAGGTGCGACTTAAATGCCGAGGTAAAGCATACTCCGTTTCACAGTACTCTCTAAGCTAAAGCTTAGTTAAACCGCAGATCCATTCGCAGATCCATCGCAGCTGACACCGACAGGGAGAGTGACCACTTCATCGAGACCATGTTGATTATCAATATTAAAACGAAAATCCTATCTAAGGAGGAATGGGCAACACACTCTGTGCTCCACCCATTGATAGACTCTATAATTTATAAATAAAAAGATTACTCTTTTGGACTTTTTACCGGGTTGGACTTAATTTTGTTCTATAATTTATACAGACGGCTTCAAATCTGAAGATAACACCGGAGCGGGCGTCTTCTGTGAGGAGCCTCATTTGGAACTTGCCGTACACCTGGAAATCCACGTAACGGCCTTCCAGCAGAGGTCAAAGTCATTCTTGAAGGGAAGGAACCTCTTTGGCTCAGACAATGAGAATAAGAAGATTGCCGTCGGCTCGGACAGCCAAAGGACCGTCAAGGCCTTGTCAAAACCCTTCGTAACCTCCAACCTAGTACTGGAGTGTAAGACCACCCTGAATTCCCTCTTATATTCCATATCATGTCACTTTTCTTCCTAAAAGCTTGGAATTAAAAACAAACTTTTCGCAAATGGCAGACGGCAACAATTGCGTATTGTCAAGAACCGGTAACCAGATAACTGAAGCTTAAGTCCCAAAGATGCAAGACTTAAGTTAAGCTTGGGTTATGCCAGCCTTGACTGTCAAACAGTAGACATATTTAAACCTCGGCTTACGCTATAGGTATAGCCTTAACCTGGACTGTAAGACCGGCCTTAAGTATGACACATGCAAACTCTCCCACATATTTTATGGACAGACGAAGCTGCCTTTATGATATGAGATTAGCATCCCCAATAATTGTTGCTAAGGGCGACTGAAAACCGATATGCACGAAATATCGAATTTCTATAATTTCAGTATAAATACTCTAACTACACAAATTGGCCAACCTTGACGATAAGCGCCACAACCACGCAGGACTGAACTTTTCTCTTGCTTTGTTTGCAAGTATTGACTAGGTACACAACACATTCATGCTTACCTTGATGATTGCATATTTTCGCCTGATTTTCTGACCGTATTCACTAATGATTAAGAAAAACGTGTTTTTTTAATTTCAAGCCACCGAGTGCACAACACATGTTTTGCGTTCACGCACCAACTGAGAAAAGTTGTGTCGCGCTCACATAATGGTGGCGCTAGTGGTCAAAACTAAAAAAATCGCAGTTGGCTGACCTAGACGACAGGCCAACCCTGACGAAATTCCGCTACATATTAGTACACTAAGTAATAAAAGATAGAGAGAGAGTGACATTATCATACTTTTTTTCATTCACACAACAGATTGTACACCAGGCGCAACTTGAGGATATCAGTGGGAGCCTGAACCTCAATCTGAATCTAATCGGGCTCGTCCGAGTTAGCAAAAATTTGGTATGAATGTGAATGTATCTATAGTGGTTGGGGTTCCCATTTATTAATTTGTAGACTTGTCTTTCTCTTCCAGGCAGCTAGCGATAATCTCAGACAGGACAGTCATTGCAAACCTAATATCCAACTTAACCTTGGATATTAGTTTTGCAATGACTGTCCTGCCTGAGATTATCGCTAGCGATTCCATATCATAGCGAACACCTTTGAATGATATTCACAACGACCACCCCCGATTTTGATGAAACTTAGAGCAATGATAAAGCATGTGACACATCCTTTTTTGTTTTGTCACCTTTTAAGGCGCGTCTACATCTGGGAATATACAGGAACTGGTGATAAGCCAAATTTAGCGTATTCAAATTCTGGGTGTTTTAGTATCTGCTACCGTTTTAGTGAAAGCTTAGTACAGGCGTGTTGTGTCAATCAATAAAGAGAGCGGGGCAACAAGATATGGGGTGAAAATACTGCTGCCACTGCGCCAAGATACCCAGGGAGTTTCTCAACTGTCACAAACGTAAACAAATCTTCCATATTTAATCATTTTTGTTATTAATTTCTATTTTATTTAATATAAAAATGTATGTAAAGTAAACAAAATAATATTTTAAAACTATACTTGCCTAAAATATGATTTCCCACATCGTAGATTGTGTTGTGGCAATTTTTCACCGAACACTTCATTCTGAAAATACATGAACATCACTTAGAAATTTATCACTTTAATATCAACTTGCACTCTTTACTTTATTTAGTAATAGCTTTCAAGAAATTCTCCTTCACTTAGTTATTTTTACAAGATTCAAATTCTTTCAAATTAGGCAAACTTCATTTGACAGCTGAAAGTACATTTGTGACGGACTTCATGATAAAGAAAAAGCCACGCTCATGCACACAAATTTCAACACTTCCTGTTGTCTCTATATTCTAAGCTCCACACGTAACAAACATTCCTCAAACATTTGTCAAATGTTTGTCAAACATTTGTCAAACATTTGTGGAATGTTTGATGAGTGTGGACCCAAATGTTAGTTTTGGATTCTTAAACAAGTTTCAATTTAATCCAAATGAAATGGAAAAGTAAAATATTTGTTAAAGTTTGTACAGTACTATCAGTCAGTTTTGAAGAGCTGTGGAAAACAGTAGTGAGAATTCATTTTGGAATTTTGAATGTTTTAATAATAACGTAATCATGAATGAGAAATGCTTGTAGATAAATATTATAAAATTAATAGATCTATTTTCTACACACAAAATATGTGGGAGAAATTGAGTGAAGCGTAAAAGGACAAATTAAAACCGAATGACTCCTTCATATCAATTGGAAGTGAGTTAACAGTGGGTGGGCTGAAACAAGTAAAAAAGGTCAACTCATTGCTTACTAAGTACTGGTGTGAAAACAGACACAAAGGGCCAGTAAAAGTGAATTATTGCTATGTTGCCTCAGCTACTTCAGAAACAATTTTTGAAATCAACTGTTTTGTGACTTTAAACAAGTACATTTAAGAATGATAAGAATCACCCGTTGCAATACCCAGCCATTCAGCTACACTTACACTGTTTCGCCAGTTTGTATTTGGCCTTCTTATTTTTGGTCCGATACTATTAACTAGAATTTCAAAGTCACTTGAAGAAATTCTTGCAAAATTGCGAAAACCGCAAAGATTGTCAATTTTTAAATCATTTTAATAAATCGCGACCATTATTTTCTAGTCTTCTATCTACAAATTTTCTGTTACACCATCTCCTTTTAGCTAATTTTCCTCAAATTTTGAGGCAAGTACAACGAAAGATGTTGCAATGCACGTTACTTCACTCAGATGATCCATGATTTAAACTAAACATTTGGAAAACATTTTTTACGCAAATAACCTATCAAACATTTGTCAAACATTTATCAAATATCTGTCAACTTTCTCTAAATTGTTTGCCAAATGTGTGACAAATGTTTTTTTGGTGATGTTTGTTATGCGTGTGGAACGAATTTAAAATTTTGTGAAATTAGGTATTTTTGTTGGAAACGCGTATTTTTAAACAATTATACCTAGGTCTGACACACCAACTCTAATGGCTTATATTAACGGGAATTCCATGAAATATCAAATTCTTAAAACCTTGAACTTTCTGATGAGGGGAAAGGGAAAGTAGTAAAACAAAAAGATTGGGTCGAATATTTTTACATGCTTTATCATTCGTGAAAACTTCAGTAAAATAGATGTGGGTCGTTTGGAAAGGTATTGCGTTTTGTATGGAGTCGCTACATTGACTTACACATGATCAGTGCTAAAATGAATTATCTAGTTGAATTCTTCTATAGATGTATCAACATAATGTAAACTGCGCACAGCTATTTATTCATTCTATACCCTAGACGAAATCTATAGGGTATAGTAAGTTTTTCATTCCGTTTGTAACACACGGAAATAATGTTGATAGAGGAAAATAGAAATATTGCTTTTTGCATGTCCGTCTGTCCAACTGTCCGTTCATCCGTCGGTCCGTCCGTCCGTCTGTCCGTCTATCTATCCGCGTCCGCACGATAACTCGAGAAGGCGTTCACTTAGAGGGGTGAAATCTTGCACTCGACCTTTTAAAAAACAGGTATAGTTAAGCTCGAAAACGGGATAAATCGGGCAACTCCTTCGTAGGGTTGCCATACACAAATTTCATTTTGTTTTGCACTATTTATTTGGGCGCTGCCTAAGAATGCGTCGACATAGAGATCTGAAATTTGGGACATGGTGTTTTTATAGAAATAGTAAATAAAATTTACAAAATGGACGAAATCGGGAAACCCCTTCTTGTGAAATCCTATGAAATTTATTATAACCATTTTTACTGTCCGACGAACCGTTTTAGAAATATATGCGACAGACCACTTCAAAAATCATACTCGCATAGAGAAGTGTCCATACAAAATTACATACGGACATTCATCTAGGATATCATAACAATTGGTCTTAGACCAATTCTAGCTTTCTTACATATTTGAAATAATTTTGGTTAAATAGCAAAATTTTAAGTTACCTTCATTTTCTTTCTGAGCTGTACAAATTTGGAATACTCTAATATCCTCACACAAGAACACAAGAGCTACGCTCTATTTTCTTCGAGAGCTTAAAAAAGCAGTAGGCGTTTAGGTGTAGTGATTTGTAGGCGATAGAATGGATCCTTTTTCGTTTCCTTCTTGCACTTTCTGCTAGAGTCATATACAAACTAGAGTGGTAAACTTTTCATGATGTAATAGCAACCCACAACTCTATTAAGGTATCCTACGTGAACAATCATCGTGGTTTCATATACTAAAGAATTTCTTTACTGTTATCTGTCCACGAATTATAACCCACTTTTATCGCTTCGTAGAAAACAAAACGTTCTATATAAATCTAAGATGTTAATATTTCCAATTTCTCCCTCACATTTTAACACGTTTCAACATTATTGTTCAAGGATTTTCCCCTATTCCCTTCCATAAAATGATGTTAATTGCGATCTATATCCCCAGAGGACATACCTTTCTTTCACCTTTTCCATGTTCGACTAACTTTGCCCGTATAGAGCACAAATAGGTTCTAGTGCAATAGTATAGTGCAGAAGAATAGTTTTACTCAATTTGACGTCCGAAGGATCCCAAATAAATTCCTAATTGAAAGCACAAACTTTCATAGCGTACATACATACATAACTCTCGCCGCAATCCTTTGGGCTACTTAGGAAATTTTGAGCACAGTTTTGTTTGCTTCTGTGAACTAAGGGAAGTGTTCTGAGGATTCCCGTTTATAGCTCTGTTTACCACTGAGTACTACGTACGTACATTGTTCATGCACCACATATGAATTATGTGCAGGCTGGGAATAGTTATATACACTTCTAGTAAGACCCCAGAGGCATTGAAACTATTTTAAGTACGTTAGCAGAGCACAGGAGGGGTGTTTACAATTGCGATTTGCTGCCATCGTAACTATAATTATCGGATTTGTTTAATTATACTATAAAAGCCTTTAGATGTAAGGTTAGTTAGGTTAAACTCTTGATATGCTTTGTCATTAACCTGGGCTAGTATGTAGTTAAAGGCATTCTCAGTTTCAAGTCATCTACAATTATTTACGTTTGCGGACAGTGACCACATTTAACTTTTTGTGTTTAACGGGCATCGTCCCATGGTCAACATGAAATTTCAAATTGCAGGGGCAACCGAACAATGTGGCTTCGACATATTTTATGTTAAAGCTGGTGCATGTAAACATAGTGACCCAGATATGTACATAAGACTTTTTCTTTATAAATACCGGAAATAGCGTTGTTTTTACCCCTGTGGTAGAAAAGCACAAGGTTGATAATTAGCAACCAGGTTTTTCCAACTTTTTCGTAGCGAATTCACTTTTATAATTAATTTTAATTTAGGCATCAATCGATTTGCAGAAAGTTATTATAGGTCAAAGGTACGTATTTACAATATAGCCATAAATATTTTGTCCATAAAAATTTTTCCATCATAAACAAAACCAACTTCGTAGTTGATTTATATGTCAAAAGATCTGATACTTCGAGACGGGGTTGTGCTGAATATTGGCGAGAATCTCTAACAAAAGGGTTGGTAGGGTTGGTACTACGCGCCATGAATCCATGAGAGCCGAGCTGATGCAAGATGTACAAGGACATTTTTTTTATATTATTAAGCCAAGCGGGATACCATATGATGCAAAGCACAGCATAGCAGGAAGGAGATAGGGAAAGAATTAGGGCATCTAGACAATGGAATGTTAAAACTCTACTAAATTAGGCCATCAGAATTACACAACCAACTAATATTAAGAACTTCAGCGAGACTATTTTGACCATAAGGAGATCATGAAAGATATCCACAGCTTTTAAAAAATCAGTTTCAAGACTCATTACATATCATCCAAAAAGAATATTTTTCGGGACCACATCCACATCAAATCTATTTGTAGTAAATGTTATGGTGAAAACAATGACCTATCGGACAGGTTTATAAGGCCTTCCGCTAACACAGTAATCTATGTTCCTCACATGAAGCTACAGAACTGACGATACTTGCTATCTGTTTATAAGCTTTACCAAGATTAATTTGATAATCTTTTTGCGAGAATATACTACTGGGCATGTAGTACATATGTACCCGTACGAATTTAATACTAAACATTTAATCCTTCAGAGTAACGATTCCTCCATATATCATACAAACCAGCAAACATTGCGAAGCAAATGCGAATCGAAAAAATATCACTAAATTGAACATAAATTTCACTAGTGAATTCAAATGAGATATGAAAACGAAACCTCGATCGGAAGCAAATGTTGACAGAGCATTGTATGATATTATTAGTGTCACTTCGGATATATTTTTCCTTTCTTTTTCGACAAAATGTGATAAATTTAAATGTATCCAAAGTGAATATAAATCTACTGTAGTAACGATAACTTAGCGATACGCAAATCAAATTATGAACCTATGCTTGTAGGCACCTACCTATCTAATCCAATTTCCTATAAATTTATCCTCTCATTTTACCCTTACTGTTACCGAAAATCTTGAAACTTAGAAGTTCGTGCACAAAACACCCCACATGCACGTTTTATGTAAGATAAATTAAAGAGAACAGAATTTATATTCGTGTTCGTTTCGCTTTTATATCGCTTCGATAACATAAATAATGTTTAACTCTGTCGCATTTACTCTCAAGTTTCGAATTGTGCAGCTCTATTGTCGCTTAAGTTTCGCAGTTGCGGACGTTCGCCAAATTGTTTGCTGACATGACTTATCACACGAGCACGGTGAAAGCCGATTACTGCCTAGACGCGCAGTGGCCATAAAACGTAAGTTACTAATTGGTAATTTAACCTTTCGGAAGTGGCACGCGTTCTGTCAGTTCGCACCAATATGATTTCTCTTCAATTTTTGTTGTCAACGAATCTAGCTCTGCAGCCCCAGATATAATGAGCGCCAACCGCTTCTGTTTATGATACAATGACAGCTGTGGTGGATCAGGGTAGGATTTTTCAATGTTGGCGCCGACATAAGAACTATTTTTGACACACAAAATTGTACCCGCATAAAATAACAATCGAGCAGTCCATATTATATATGCCAGTGTGAAAAACTGAGAAGTTTGATTTGTATGACACCTGCAGTTTGCACCCTAAACTACTTATGAAAACATGACTTTTTGTGAAAAAAAACTATAGTAAAAAATGACACATCATCCACACTACTTAATGCGGAAACCTTCCCAGTACCTCACTACAGTACTGTGGTAGCTCTAAGCGACTTACAACGCTGAACAAGTGTCCATTTAATGTTTTTTTTTCTACATTTAATTGCAATATGACGACCCCCCCCCCCCCTTCCCCCTATAATACAATGCTAGATCCGCCTTTTGTTGACAATCCGAACTTAACTGATGTGTGTTGATTATTTGTGTAAAATTTTGAAAGTGTTAAAAATGAATAAAAAGAAATTAAGGATAATAATTAAAGCAAGTATTCTTGTCCTTAAGATTTATGAAAAAACTGAAAAGAGAAATGGAAAGAAAGGTAAGTGTCCATCTGTTCTCATTAAATAAAACAGGAAATAATCGTAGAGAGAAACAGCGCGCATAAAATTTAAACTTCAATCCAACTTTGTGACACCACGAATTGGCGTGACTTACATTCATCAAGCTATATATAAAAACCATTGATTCAAAGTTATTTTGTGGCACTTAAAAAACGCGTGGCGTTCATTGTATTTAAGGTTGTGAGCTGCTGTGTATTCCCGGGAACGCAGTAGATGTAATCGTCAGTCGGCCACCAAATCTGTTAGCATGCGCTTGCGTCCTGATATTGTAGTTTGTAAACCCGCACACCGCACGCGAACGGTAGGAAAAATTTTAATTATGTTCCAAAGCAACAAAAAAATTAGAAAAAGAGGATCAGTTACAACAATTTAAAAAGAGTATTTTTACCATGAATATTTGAGTTTTGCTTGTTAAGATGTCGTTCTTTAATAATAAAATGTTAGAAAATGAAACATTTATTTTATCTTTTAAAAACTGTTATATATACTAGCGGTTCCGTAGACCGGATGCTACCGCTCACGTCCTGCCAACGGGTGCCACTTCCAGAAGATTAAATGGCACTATCACGTTGTGTTTACTAAATTTCACGTGATTTTCTGAGACATAGTACGAACAAAAGGAAAGCGATAGAGATATGAGATATGCTGCATATGAAAGAACTAGTGTTTAACTACAAAAAACATATTTTATTTTAATTTTATGATACAAAATGGCGCCATAGTAGCGCACGCAAGGAAAACATTTTTTTAAAGCGTACCGCTACAGGTCACAATTTTTAAACTGGAACAAAAAACCAAAAAGTTTCTTAAAATATAGTCTAAAATCTAGTGAACGTCGTAAGATTTTTCGAAAAATTGATTTAAAAACAAATGCCGTCAATTGGAACTTTTTTCTTGTTTTTTTCGAAAAAATCCACCGAAAATCTATAAGTGATCTATAAAAATCAATTTATAAAAAAAACCTGTGATGTTCACTAGGAAATATTCTTTTAAAGTTGCAGTTAAAAATGAAAGTCAATCGGATAAAAATTGAGGGAGCTACTGGTACACCCAGTTTGAAAAACATGGTTTCGAGCAAAACGTGTTTAAAGTTTCAAGTAGTATAATTTTAATTAGAGAAGCCAAACACTTGCTAATGCGCATTCTAACGGACTTCCTACAAATTTCTGTTTGCTCAGTCTTCAAATTTGGGTAGGAGAGACATCTATTAGTCAAACTTAAAAGCTGAAGACTAATATGTGTCAGAATAATTTACACAAAGAATATTAAAACCCACATGCACATGCTATCCGCGCTGTCGAAAAACCGTTCATTTTGCTTCACGACTATACTCGTAAAAATGATTTCCCACCTCCCCCCCCCCCTAAAACTTGTTGCTGTCATAATCGACTTTTTTATCATTCTTGGATACTTTAAGGAGGGCAAAAAAAAGGGTCACCAGGTTTTATTACCCCTTAAAATGAATTTGCATCAATTGGGAGTCTTTTCCATATACGTATGTAGCTCTATGCGTGAAAGACCTGAGTTGTGCACTGTATTTAACCAAAAGTACCTCAACGCCTGCGACTGTTAGGCTTTGGGCATACTAAATATATAAGTGTTTTTGTGGTTAGCAATTAAATTCAATAGAAATAAAAAACAGTCTTTCGATTTATTCGCTTCGCCGTTTACTATATTTTCAGATCTCAGATGGCTTTAGTTCAATAATAACGTCTTTATTGTCTTTTAATATTAAATATAAATGATAAAACTGCAGATATCATTTTGCACATTTTGTAGTTTTATCTTCTAAACTTTTAGTTACACAGTAAACAATTTTTACTACTCATAGAGTAGGCAATAGGCTACCTACTCTAAGTGTAGTAATTTTACTAACTTAACTGATTGAAATGTACACAATTTAGAGGAAATATTTTACTATACGATTGTAAAATTACGCAAAAGTTGTAATAAGTGTAAATAGTTGAACGTAAAATTACATACAGACGTAATTCATATACATATTTGTAAGTATAAAGCTGAACTCGCTTACACCTATTTTATTAATTTTATGTTGTGCGTATCTAGTAATCAGCAAATTTGTAAATTCACCAAAAGATTTATAAAAGCATCACATGAAAGTTACAAACAATTTCTGAACTTGACAAGTCATTTGCAACTTTCCCCATTCTATTTATAGGGCAAAGTTAATATGGAGCGAAAATAATAAAAATGTGTTAGTTTATTAATGTTTTTATCGCACTTATTGTGATGATGAGATGGATATGCATATTTAAATATACTCAAAATTCTTGCCGCGAAAATAACCTGAAACTACGAATAACCTCAAACTAGGAATATTTGGAAACACTAAGCTAATCAACTAACACTTTCCACGTCCGTACCAGAAATGACTTTCCACAGAAAGCCTTTTTTGATTTTACTGCACAAATAAGCGATTTTGCAAAAATAATGTACAATTTTACTTATACCGGCGCAAATTTATGATTGGAATAGCAAGTTTGCTGCATCGACTTTAAATTTCCAGAAATTGTTGGTGTTTTTAAGCCTTTCTTTGAATTGTAGCAATTAAATGGGTGAAATTACACAATTATGAAAATTACACACAAGAATTTGTATTATTAAGAATGTTTGTAAATTTACTTTTGTTGTAGCTAAAATTTTACTTCTTTGAGAATAGAGATTTCCAAGATTTTTTTTACTGTGTACATATGAGGTTGAAGTCGCCCTGTTCCGAGGCTCCGTTCACTGGTTCGTAGCAATTTAACTTTTCACTAATGTGCAGTACAACCCCACATCTATAAGGATCATGAGCACTTAATATTTAGCCCAACATTAAAAATTGGTTAGTTACCAGAAACAACAATAAGGAGGAATATTTGAATTACCTGCTAAAAATACGATGACATTTATAACTACACCAGTTTTCCCTCCTATTTTCTTATGCATTGATGTCGGCGTCATATCACTGTATAAATTTTCCTTTGTAGCCAATTTGGTATCATTACATGCAGAAGGTATTTCCGAATGAATAGTGTGTCTTAAATTATCATGACCCTGCAAAACTATATTTTGCTTTTATTATTTAAAAAAAGGCAGATACAACTGAAATATTATCCGTATTAATTTTGAATGTGAGGCAAGTCCATTTGGGTATAATAAAACATATATTTGTTTTTAGCCAGCACTTTAAACGGTACTGGATAATAAACTTACATTCTCTAACACCACAAAATACAAAAAAGTTGCCTATTAGCACTCACCAATATTTTTAAATTTAGTGAAATGCAAACCCTCAAATATCTCACAATAACAAAAAATTGATTTACCCCACTTTCAAATTAAACGGCACATATTATGGTAAATGGTAGATCATGAAGGGCAACAATGGCAGATTCTGATAATTTAAATCGGCATGTAACATTCGATTTTTAACTAAATATAATCAGAATTGAAATCAGCTTTCAATTGGAAACATTATCAATAAAACTAACTATCAAGTTGCAAAGATTACTTTTGTAACTTTCAAGTTGCAAAGATTACTTTTGTAACTTTCAAGTTGCAAAGATTACTTTTGTAACTTTCAAGTTGCAAAGATTACTTTTGTAACTTTCAAGTTGCAAAGATTACTTTTGTAACTTTCAAGTTACAGTTTAGTTGGCTTTGAAGTAGATTATAAAAAAATATGAAGTTGTCCACAGCAAGCTCATCTTTCGCCAAAAACTTCGCTTGAAATTTGTTTTCGTATAAATTTTAACGTTGTGAAAGAAGCTGAAAGCTTATAGTTTATATCCAAAATGTATGTATATTGTGCTACCTGAATTACATTGCAATAAGAAGATCACACTTTTTATGAAATGGTATCGCGACACAAGATTAGTGAAAGTATGGTATACATTGCTCTCTTTATTTGCTTCACAAAAACAGATGTACACATGGAATTGGTGATCTCACTACAGATATACATCGCCGTCTTATTAGCTGGAAAGGGAGGACCAATGCTTATACAATATCATAAAGACAATGAAACCGGTTAGGTTGGAACATGCAAATAGTTTATCTATCCTGCAGCCAGTGTAGTAGCTATTGTAGGACCGTGTGGTGCAGAGCACCAGGGCGTCGAGGTTCAGATGGCCCTCCAAGCTTCGAAAAGAGAGGAGTAGCGAGCTTCCGAAGCTACAAAACCTCGAGCCAGCTCACAATTTTTTCTTAGAAATTTACTGAAAATGTTTCAGGAGAATTTGTTCACTTTGGTGGCCGACTGCAGTTAATTTCAGATACAATTTGTGCCGTTGTCGGCCTCCAAAAGTGCGTATAAATTCTAAGAGAAAATGCCCAGTAAATTTCTTAGAAAAAATTGTATCCTATGCTCTTTTTCTTGGACTTGCTGTAATTTTTACTATACATTGACAAACAATGTAGGAAAATTCAGTAAGTATTCTAAGTTTCTAAAATTTTGATAGTTAAAAATTGAAAATTATGGATAGAAAAAAGGAACGTAGCGGTGCTTCGAAGCGGAAACAACGGCAGGAAAGAGAAAAAAAGTAAAAAAACATTGCCCAAGCTAGACAGTTTTTTTTTACGAAACCTCTTTCAGCTACAGTTCCTTCCGTGGCAGAAATATCTGTCAAAAGTGACAAATGTTAATAAAGCGACTCAAGAAGATCAGGATCCAATAACATTCACCAATGCTCCTGCTGCAAATAACTACGTTGACGCTTCCCCTCAATCTACAGTAGAGGAATCATCCATCTCTACATTTTTCAAAGTACTTGAAATTTCAAATGACTTGGGTAAAGTTCATAAACAGGAAATTGAATGACAACGAAAAACGGCTGATTCTTGACATGGGACCACTGAAACCTCCAGGATCTTTTCCGTAGGATCCACAACAAGACAACAAGAGCTTTTCAGAAGCGTGCTATGTTTCTACGTCAAAATACGGACCAATCAATCGTTTTTGGATATGCTACTCAAAAATATTGGATGCCGCCTACTGTAAACCTGTTGGTGGCAAATAAATGTACTGGAGGCATTTATCAGATAGATTCAATCAACATAGTTCCACGAAAGCACACACGGAGGCATGTGCTGTTTAGATTCAGCTAAACGCCGAGTTCATACATTGCGCCAGTCATAACTTAAATTGGTTAGAAATTCCTTGCATTAAAGCAAGACTTGTTTAACTTCTTTGGAAACAGCAGTAAGCTCTTATCGGAATTCACCGGCAAATCAGAAATTACCTTGAAAAAATGTAATCCGACAAGATGTTCCAGCAGGGTTACTTTCAAAACATTGTCCGAAATAACGCTGAAGAGTTCAAGTAAAGACGATCACTACGTTCGTCTTTATAAAATTAAAAATGCACAGTGTATTAAACAAAACGTACAGAAATAACTTCGACTAATTTAAATACAAGGCCACCGAAACCGCGAAAAAATACGATATCGATCCCATATTTCCAGAAAGCGTCGAAGAAAAATTAAAAAGCATTTCGATGAATTGGCTTCTGATCACCGGATTCAAAGCCAGGAAGAGGTCTTTAAAATTATCATTTTCAACAATGTACTCGACATAATAATCAATCAGTTTAATGGTATGAGTACAGTTTGTAATACGTTCGACTTTTTAATTCCAAAAAAATTTATGGATGAAAGGTATTACTCACAAAATGTGAACAGTTTCATATGAAATATTCCGATATAATAAGCCCAATTTTTCACTTCAATTTCTTAATGTGTATCATCTGGTCCTTCCTGAATTAAGGGAGACGTGGTCAATTTCGTCAATTCGTCAATTTTCTAAAGAAATTATAATGAAATTTGGCGTGCTTGAGTGTGACCTTACGCAATGCTACTATTTCACACAATTCCTGTTACTTCTGCGGCAGCAGAAAGGTCTTTCAGAAAACTGAAGAATATAAAAAAATTTTTAAGATCCAATATGGGGCAAGATCGCCTACGACATTTAGCATCAATTGCGATAGAAAACTAGGCGGAATTTTTGTGAATTTCACTAAGAATTTTGTTAACAATCATTCTGTTTCCGTCAGTTGATCTCATCTGTATAATAAATATTTTATATTGTCATCTGCATCGTTGTTTATTTTTTGCCATTTTTTATTATTAAGCACATTATAAAGACGGTATATGGATTTATCCTACTAGAGGTAAGTGTACTGTTCTTTTCTTCTCCCTATCTACAAGTTTGAAGGCTAATATAAGCTTAAGCTACGTGGAAATAGGGAGTGTGGCCCGATTTTTTCTCTATGCACCGGAGCCCTTGTCCTCCTAGCTACGATATGAACCACGTGACAAAATGGTATAATCTCATTTAAGTAAAATATTGGTCAAAAATATTTTTCTACATTAAAAAAAATCACAACTCTTTTGAAATGGGGACTGTTTTAAATGCATGACAAATATTTCCTTCTTTTAAATATTTCAGAATGTTGATGATAATGAAAAATGCTTTTTTGTTTTGTATATTCCAAGCATCTTCCGAGGTCATCGTTTAATATTTTACAGATTTCTAAAAATAGTTACACTTTACCAAAAATTTGATAAAATTTACATTTAAGTTTTCCTCACATAATTTAAGTTAGCTCCCTTACTTCATTGTCAATTTTATTATTTTTAATTAAAAGCTTGCTTTTCGAAGTTTATCATACTTTCAAAATTTTGTGTTTCCTGAATACACCGTATGAATATCAAGCTCTCAGCAACAATAAGTCGTTAATATAACATGGAAACTATTCTGAAAACTTTACCAGATGAAACCCTATGAAGTCGTTACATTTTGGCATCACCTGGGTTGCTGAAAGGATAGTTAAATTGAATCCTAGCAACTGGCTCGAATTGAGAGACATGAAATGAAATTGCACAAAATCCTTTCCCAACGATAAAAGTTTAATCCACCGAGGTATCTCCAGAACTAAATTCGGATCCCTATAAGGTTTCTTGGCAGGGCTCTAAAACGGATTTGGGGATTTAATTTTTTTTTTTTTATTCTTAAAAAAAAAAAAATAAGGAGAAAAGAGAACTTTGTAGCAAAGTAGTCTCTGCCGACGTAGTTGTAGACATGAAGCTCTGTAAAAAGTTTTCTCACGTAGTGATATCCCAACATTTTCCATTTGCACTCCATTAGGTTTTAACAGCAGATTGTTTTTATTCTGTCTACGCCTTCCCTATGGATTATTATCCTGGCAGGGACTATTATAAATGTTCTTGTTAATGGAGGATAAGGATGAAAAAGCCATTATTAGGGAAATATTTGTTCATTAAAGTTGTAATCGAGACACAAGGTTACATGCGAATACATAATAAAAGGCATGCATATTTCAACAAGGATGATTACGGGTGACAATATACAATGGTGAATTTATTTTAGAATTGGTGAAATTAATCGAAGATTCTGAATGTATAAATTATAGAAGAAGTAAAATTTCTGCATTATAAATAGGAACGAAAAGTGGTGAAATAAATAATGGTAGATGTGAGAGCTATTCCTGTATTCTATTGGATTTTTTCATGTAATCCCACGGATATTTATATCACGGCTTAATAATTTAACAACCAACACTTTTAGAATTCTTTTTGCAAGTACTTTGGCGTAAACACCACTGGATTCAACAACGAGTTATATAGGGTTTTCCAGAGATCGCGTCTTTCCTCTATACCCTGGATTCCTAATTCCATGTGGAGCAAACATTTGTATGGGAGGAAGGCCGGTAAATGCAGAGTTTTTTATTTTGAATACTTGTTCTTCTAACATGCTGCAGCTTGCTAGTTATACAACCTACGATGGTAAATTTTGCAAATTTTTCTTAGAATTGAATAAAATTAGGTGCATCAATAGCAAATTAACGAAATTGCTTGTTCTTAGATACATCTGTAGTATCAAATCTTCCAAGAAAATGTAGGAGTTGTTAGGCCTTTTGGCAGAAAAACCGTCAAAATTTAAAAAAAAATTGTTTTCCAAATTTTTGACTTTGACTTCCAATGAGATTCGTTACTTAGACAATTTACTATCATCTGAGTTAAAAATCATATTCATAGGTTGTGTAATAAGGAAGTTAGGGATGTTAGGAGTTAAGGTACCCAAAATCACAAAAGTTTACCAACCAATCACACCTTGCACTTCCTGGCCTTCCTCCCATACATTTTTTTGCTCCACATTGAGTGAGAAATCCTAGGTATGCAGATGTATGTGCTATGACGCACCCCCCCCCCACCCTCCCTCACCATACCATTTTCTGCTTCACATTCAGTGAGAAATAATTCTCGGAATAGAGGATAGACGTGAGTCTTAGAATAGCCTGTATAAAAGTGTCAAATTCGGTATTCACGCGGCAATTACGCTTAGTATGGTTTCCTATAATTGCATTCGTTAAAATTGCACTCACTCTATAAGCAAATTTCCATGATACAGAAATCCTGGAATAGCATTAACAAAAATAAAACCACTTCGTAGAGCTCTGAAAGAACTACAATTTAATCGTCATTTCCTCAGGCATCATTTGAAAGCTCTTTAGAAGAATATTTTATGAACTCCAGCAGAAGTGCAACAAGGGCTGAGTTCATCTAATTTTCCACGAATCTAAACTATGGATTTTCCCACTATTATGCGAAGCAACGCATTTCTTATTTTTAATGTGAAGGTCAGAGTGATTAGAGCTGTCATCTGAAGTATTGATTATATTATTATATTTTTCGTGCCAAATTTATTAAAGCTTTTCAAAAGACACCTTCAAAAATCTTCTTCAGCCATCATTTGCCATACCTCCTGGATCACTTCCTTAGAACGGTACTGAGGCGCTTGCTCCTGCGGACGTGCCTATGTAACAAGTCAATGAACTGGGATAAAGAAAACGAGCACTGCGATCTTCCAGGGAAGGGCTTGAGGAAATTTCTGTGAGATCTCTTTTCCCAATGGAAAATCGTAGAAATATTTTTGCTAAAGCTATACCAAGTGCTCTACAGAGTGTTAATAGGTTCTCCCAGTTTTATAATCTAGAGCTTCGATAGAGATTAGAAAAAATAATATGAAATTGGCTTGAGTGGTGAATTCATTCGCAAGTTAACGTTCGATGCAGTGATGCCAACTTAGGGAATTTATCCCTAGTAGTGATAATTTTCGCTTTTAGAGATTTAGGGATAAAAGTTTCAAAAATGACGATATGTTGGGATATTTTGTGCACTAAAAGTTTCGATTAATTTATCCAATGCTCCAAGCTATAGAGAACTTCTAAAAATTGAAGTAACAATAGCACAGAACTCGAATCATTTGAGTACACTTAATTTTGATCTCAATGTCACGTTCTTACATTTGCTTTCTTTTTAAATTGTGTTATCGCTAATAAAGCTTTCTATTTCTAGTGTTTCGAATTCAGAAATATACCCTAAAAAAGGAAACGAAAAATTAGAACTGATCTCTGCGAAAAGCTTTCTGAACCAGAATTCAAAGGTTTTTAATATTTTTATTCTGCCCTAACTTTTATTTTTGATGAAAATCCATTTCAAGGTTGGATTGCAAATATCACATCATTTTTCTGGTGCGCTTCAGCTTAATGCACAGGTACCTGAAACTGAAATAAAATTGGCTAACGTTTTTTCGCAAGATACGTAATCTGGCATTTTCAATTGTTGATCATTTGTCAGCCTTATCAAAGGAAATATTCCCAGATTCTCAAAAAAGATATGCAGCTTGGTCAGACGAAGACTACCAACAATAACAACTTCAATTTGCTTCAGGGAAATGTTTATCTGTTTGACTTTTAATTAAATAATATTGCTAATTAGTTTTGTACAGGGAAAATTTTCGCATTAAATTTTTATGATCATCTGTTACGGTGAAATTATTGCAACAATTATTACTTGAATATCTTAAACGCTTAGAGCTTGTGATCCTATTTTATTTTTATTTTCTGTCTCTATATCAGTTAAGCAGAAAATATATGTACGCTTCAATTACGCATGTGAATGAAGTAGACTCAAGCTAAGTCTGGATAAGTTTCAGATATTTTTGAATTTGTGTTCCCCTGTATCAAACTCGCAGGAGATTGTTTATTTTATCTTTGAAGATCCTTGTTAGTTTTAAAAAAGTTTTTATTAAAAAAGAGAAAGAAGATATGAAAAAAAAATTATCCGAAAATTTATCGAAGAATGCCAAAAACTGGAGGAGTGAAATAAATCAATGAAATTGAAAATTTTTCCTAATTTCTTATACAATAAAGTTTTTAGAACCTCCCCTCTCTCCATCTCTCTCTCCCTCTCTCTCTCTCTCTTTCTCTCTCTCTCTCGCTCTCTCTCTCTCTCTCTCTTCTCTCCTTTAATAAATAGTTTAACATCATTATAAGGATCAATGAAATGGCATAATAAAAGTCAATTAGAAAACTAGTCTAGTCTAGTAATTTCAAAACAATTAATTTAATTTTCATTTCCGTAATGGTGAAAGTGTTAGAGCCATACAATAAGTTGATTAGAGTTAATCCATCCACCTCTCACTCATACTAATAATCACCAAAGGTATATAGGTGCCTTTTGTTTTTTTTGTGTAACTACAGCCTACTACGTACATATTTATGTAGTAAAAGCAATCAGGAATAGGATTTTAACTCCACTAAAAAATTCCACCTTTTTCATATTTATTTTGTCAGAGGCTCTTTGAACAACACTCTATAGGATGACGTAAAAGGTTTCTCCACTACAGCACGAAGAAGATTTATTTTAAAGGAAATTTCTGTCAAGTTAGTTACTGACTAAAGTACCTATAGTAGCTCTCGGATATTGAATTTGTTTCGATGAAATTGTGCGGAAACTATTATGGGTTGCCGGTCCATATATCTCGATGATAGCTAGTGCTATCGTTCAGAGCACATCATTCACAAACTGATTGATAGCATGGCAAAGTATTTGCATAAATCCCACTTCTCATCGGTAAGGTAATATTGAAATCGATATGCGCTCTCCTTATCGCTTTGGTTGCTGCATGGTAAAAGTGAAAATAGATGCTTTCATTTCCGAATTGGTAAAAAATGTTGTTGCACTGTTTACATATAGGTATATATGTATGTATGTATGTATGTATGTCTAGATTAGATTCCCTCAGGAGTGAAACATAAAATCATTTGGGATACTACAGTGCAGACATGGCCATATATGCATGTGTACTGTATACGACGAACTCCTATCCTGTAATTTGGTTGCAAAAATATTATGATAAAAAATTGTTTTGGATCGATCACTTTTTATGATAGCTCGAATTGGGTTAATTACCGTAATAAATTAATAGATCCTATACAGATTTGTGTACATATATATTGTTTGTTTATGTTTTTATACATGTGTATATAGGTATGTAGTTACACAAATGTATATGGCATACATATGTAGGTCCGGTCTACATAATTATTTACATTATGCTAAGTATGCAACGTTTTTTCGTTAATTTGCTGTTGTTAATTAAAAGATCTTGTTGCAATTTTCCGGATCAGCAACACATTCCCAATGAAAACTGGGAAAAAAGTTAGATTTTGACCTTTTTAGGTAGGTATCAATGTTGACCGCAGTAACTTAATTTAGCGCAACTGCAATGTACTGGAAATTTTTTTGTGGTGTGATGTTTGTTGCGAAGACTCTTGCTACTCAGTTTGGAACCTTTTCCATTTTGATGCTTGCTACTTACAGCAAAACCAAACCTGTATATCCTGACGTACGCTGAAAATTTGCCTCGACCGTGTTTGATAGGTACTTTATTTCGCCTTGGTGGTCAACTGTAGCAACATGAACCTGCGTAGATACTTGCTGCATCGATTGCCTTTTAGGCCTAACTTAACTTCAATCTTCAACCCTGTGAACTCTGCCAACTATTGCAAGACACAGTATGAACTTTGATGGACTGAAGGTGCTCACCTCATATTCACTGTGACCTAAAAGATCTATTGTGAGTCCCCGTTCTAAATTATTCTCCTTCTAGGTTAGGTTAAGACTGTTAATAATGTCTGGAATTATTCGGGGTTTGAGATTCCACATGTAGTTCGAGATGGAGTAATTTCCGCCTGATAGGTGCTCTGAAGTTTCATGAGTATCTCGGCAGAAGCGGCAGGATAATGTCTCAACCAAGTTCATCTTTTTTAGGCGATACCACAAGGAGCAATGATCTAAGAAGTGCTCTGTGATTATTTTAAACTCTGTTCTCCTGAGGAGTAGGAATTCTTTTGTTTTTTGCTCAATAAAGGGATTTTTGTTTATTCTCAGACTTATTTAGGGTAACTCTTAAGTAACATTTAGAAGTTTGACAAATGGAGTTGATCCGACAAAGATAGTTTCCGCTAATATTTTGGCTAGGCCGTCAGCAATTTCATTGCATCTATATATTGTTTCTCCTCAATAAATTTTTGAGGGTTCGCAGAAACTTTCAGACTATCCTTGAGTTAATAATGAAGGACTTCACGCCCCTGAGAGCGGTTAGACTATCCGAGAGAATAATTTATGTTTAATTTTAACACGAACCAAATAGAAGACCGTCCTAAGTACTGTGAGAAGCCTTATATTTTGTACTTAGTATATACATATAGCATTACTACGACAGTTTGTATCAATAGAATGATATTTTCACAAAACAACATTTACAGGGACATGGAACGCAATGAAAAGTTTTGGAAAACTGTATTACATGCAGCAGGTAAGGAAACAAAAAAATTATATGGCCGGGGGCATCTCAACTTTTTCTGAGTTACAGGGTGGTTAAGAAAATATATTAGTGTTATACAAAACACCTTGTATTTTAAAAGTACAAGGTTAACGTTCACCGTTAAAAGCTCATTGTATGAAGAACCACCTGGCCTTTCCAACAACTACTCAACCAGCTCAAACTCCTCTCCTTTCTGGAGTTATGGTGGTATAAAATAAATATTTCGGAATTTTATATCTTTTTTACTTTCACATATTTTGTTAAGGCTAATTAATGTTTTAATTTAACCTATTACAGCAATGTCCTAATGTACCCGGAACAGAATTATTCGTTTTTAGCAGTTTACAGTTTCTATAAAAAAAAAGTTATATTAACCAGCTTTTTTTTTAAGAAAAAGTCACAGTAAAAAAAGGTAAAAGATACGAAATTTTTATCTTACACTCCTATAACTCCGGTGAGGAGAGCAATATGAGCCTTGTTGTGCAGTCGTTAGAAAGGCCATGAGGTGACTTTACACACTGTACTTTTTAAGATACAGGGTGTTTTGTGAAAAACTAGCATATTTTCTTAATCACCCTGTAACTCCGAATCATTGAGATGCCCCTCCTGCTATATAATTTTTGGTTTGTCTTGATAAGACGGTATCATGACAAACTATAAATAAAATTGTAATTTTTAATCAATGCACGTACATTCTTGGATTGTAAAAACAAATGGAAATTTGATTTGCGTAAAAATGAAAAAAAGCTTGTTCTTTTGAGGAAATATAAGCCACTATATCCGCTTTATATTCTAATTCCTAATTTGAATAATAAAATAAAACAATGCCTAAAAAACCAAAATTTTCTCCACAATACAAGCTTTCTGCATGATGCTCACTATAACGCAATTGCATGCTTTAACTTTGTTTATATTTACATAGATGAAGCTTCTTCCGTTCCAAGACCACACCATAAGATATCTCACTAGAAGATAACAATCTCACTCACTAGCAATTGGAAAATGCAACAAATGTTTACATCAAAGGAACCCAAACATAATGAGACCAAAATTATATAATGAACTTGATATTAAGGTAAAGAAAAAAAAACATATCAAACTTATAAGATTGTTTTATTTTAAAGGACTAACTAAGCTTAGAACGTGATGTACGAAAATAAAGCTACAAATAACTACTTATTTCATCTTCTTAAGTTAGCTTAAAATTATTATTAATTCTTTAACAAAAAAGAAACTTAAAAAAACGAGGTTTTTCCTAAAAATACATTTCACAAAAAAGTGAAATAAAAAGAAAACAATTTCGCCAAACAATCATACTGTATAAAAATGCACTTAGCAAAACTACTCTCTAATGGGTCTAAGACCAATTCTTATGATAGCCTAGATGAATGCCGATATTAAATGTCGTATGATACCCATTTGTGCTAGTTTGATTTTTGAAGTGGTTTTTCGCAATGTTATAGGATTTCATATTATGAAGAAGTTTTCAGCACAATGCAAACATCTAGGACTGATCGTTTTTCATAAAAATCCTAAATTCTTATATGGCAACACCACGAAGAAGCTGCCCGACTTAGCCCATTTTTGAATTTTTTTTTTATTTTTACTATATTTAAGAAATACAGTCTTTTCATAAAAATAGTAAATATAATTTCAAAAATGGACTAAAAAATGTTAGCACTATACGTTGACACGATTTTAGGCAGTGTCCTAATATGTAGTGGAAATGAAATTTTTGTATGGCAACCCTATGACGGAGTTACCCGGTTTGCCTTCTTTTCAAGCTTAATGTTTTTTTTTAAAGCCCATGTACAAAGTTTCAACTCTTTGACGGACGGACAGACGGACGGGCGGACAGATAGACAGACGAACATGCAAAAATCAAAATAACTTTACATATATTATGCGTGGGTGTCCAATCCATTTTACTCTTCCATCATTATTTCTATGCGTTACAAACGGAATGGCAAACTTAATATACCGTATGATTTCATCTAGGGTATAAAAATTAGTATGAAGCCCTTAATTTATCATATGCTGTAGCATCATCTAACGCTTAAAAATAAATCGAAAAAATGTAAATTTGTTTCTTTCAAACATATTTAAAATTACATAATTCTGTTTGTTGCAATAAAGTATTTAATGTTTTTGCGAGCATAGTTTCTTGGAACGACGCCCGGGGTTCCAAGAAACTATGCTGGCAAGAATATTAAATACTGCGAAATGTCCCTGTGCCGAACAGCAAAACGATTTTTTATGAAACGTCTTATTATGTCTTATTCAGCAAAATAAGTAGTACCCAATTTTAAGATATTTAATTTAAGTTATATTAATTAATTGTATTTTTTTGTTTTGTGTTTTTTTTTCCTTTTACTTTCTTCTAAATTATTGCTTATCCGATACAATATAACAGCTGTTTCTATAAGTAAAATAAATATGCTTACATTCTCACACAGAAGCTTTTCTTTTGTGAGTGTTACCTTAGATATTATAATCTAAATTGTAAAATTAATTTATAAGACGCACTAAATAAATTAAAAAAATATTCGCTTCAGAAGAGAAACTGAATGCAATACTGATGATGAAAATAAGAAGGGAGCGATCGAGAAGTCATCTAAATAGGCTTTTCAGAAAATGACCATTTTTGAATAATTTACTTGGATTAAGAAAAACTTATAGTACGCGCCACGAAAAATGAGCTATCAAGGTCAGGGAATTTTCAATTTGAGGTTCTCTATTTAAATTGAGTTATTTTATTGATTTTCTACAAGGTCAGATAAATGTTATCCTCGTAAACATGTTTTGTTTTATATTCTGTTACTGTTACAGAGTTTATTTACAAATTTGCTTATTCAACCTGTTCTTATTGTACATATGGAAATATGCTACAGATATTCCTCGATCTGGTCTTTGATTACAAAAAATCCCTGTTTATGTTCCATTCTATGCCAAAACCTCATGGGATTTTATTGATTAAAAATTTGTTTTTGAGAAAATCATAAACATTTCCCTTTAAAATATTTCTCTAGGTCTTTAAGCAACTCCACAAATAATAAATGTATTTAATAAATATAAATATATATAAAAGAGATTCGCTTTGAAAATTAAAGGTTTCCATTAAAACGAAAGGGTTTTAGTTTAGACACAAGCAAATTAGGATATCTCAACTGTCATTCATTACGCTCTTTTTTGAGACATAGTTAAGCCAAACTTGTCAAAATGAAAATTCTGAAGCTATTCATGTTGACGCATCAAACTAATTTATATTGATTCTGGTTGTAAATTAAAATTACAAATTACTTTTAGAATTTCTGTGACGAAATTTACTTATAATAAATAATTTCTTTTTGCAAGAATTAAGTCACAAATATTTATTAAAATTCACAAATAACATAATCTAATTTTTTTTTACTGGCAATGCCCTCTCATAGCTCTTTTAGCATTGGGAATATATACAATGATACAAACTTATAAATTTTCCCTTGATGACCTTGTTAGCTCATTTTTCATGACACCGACTTGAAATGCAAAAACTGTTTGGCAAACAAGTCAGTGGTGGAAACCATTCAAGTATTCAATTCAAAAATAATTATTTTTTACCTTAATTTTGAGGAGTTAATTCTTTGGGTATTTGTTGTTTATTTGTAATGTAGGCATGAAATTTTTGGTGCGATTTAACTTTTTCTTTCGTGCGATAATTTATCATGAAATATCGCCTAAGAATTGTTACTAATTTTTCATTTTTTATACTATTTTCAGACATAAAGCAAGAGGAAGAAGTTCACGTTATTTCAGTATTGCATTTAATTTACTGTATACTGCTTAAGGTACACTAAAATCAGCACTTAACCAATAACCCTATATAAATCCTACTACTACAATGAAAATAGGGCTAAATATTAAAAAATGCAATACCAAGTTTTAGTTTCTACAAATATTTTCTTTGGTATGCCTGTGTTCACTGGCGTAACTAGGACTTTTTTTTGGGTAGACCAGGTCCCCCAACTTTCGTACATAGGTTTTAACAAACATTTTGTTTGCGAACTCTACCAGCTCATGAGTATTCCCAGCTTTTGACAGACATTTTTTATTAATTGCTCTGAGCATTCGCAAGATGTTGATATAAGACCTAGAGCCAATGAAATTGCATAGATTGAAAAAACCATAAAATTTCTAAAGTTGCAGAAAGTACACAGAGTCTATAAGTTACAGAACCCATAAGAAACAAACTCTAAGTTCTAGAACATAATTTCCGCTAAAATACCATTGCACACAAAAAATAAAATAATTCTCATAAAAATAAAAAAATGAAGTGATTCTCATTGTACAAGTCGCAGACATCGCGTCACAATTTTTGTAATATGTAGTCCTCCTACGTGAAACCCTAACTCCGCTTCCAAGAAAGCAAAAAAAGATATCAGCTCTTTTAATCCACGGCAAATTCAGGAACGTGTGCCCATTCGGGGCGATTTTAATAAGAAATGCTTTTGAGATATAGCAGTCTTTGTCGAGGGTTGGGATTTTAAGGTCAGAAGAACAACGAACAGTTTTCAATTGTTTCCCATTCTTTATATTCGTTGAATGTTTATGCTTATCGAGATCAACGTCGTCGAGTATTTACGAGTAGTTTTAGTCGGACATTTAAATTATTGTGAAAATAGATTACTACATAATGTAATTGGTGAATTGAGTGAAAGTGCATTCACTTCTTTAATCCCAATGAACCCAAGCGACATTCATCTATTCACTCACTACAGTCCACTCCAAACATCCAACGAGATTTAAATCTTTCTTAAATCATAGGAAGTAGTGTTTATTTGAAAGATAAAATAAAATTTGCACGATTTTAAAGGAAAACTAAAAGAAAGTGGTGCCGTTTAATTAACAGAGACTTTTGCTTTCCACATCCCCACCTTTGCTTCTTTCACTTATTGAGGAAAATAAATCAGAATCATCAAGTTCCATGCACGAAACTGATATGACAGTGACACCCTGCATAATGCCCAGTATTTATTCCAAGTACCAGTATCAGGACCCATACTTCAAATCTTGTACTTGAAAACTCAAATCAGAAATTTTGAAATATCTATGGCCAGTTCTATAACTGGATGAGGTTTTCACTTACGAAATATCATAAAATATCGTATAAGCCTTTGCTGTTTTAATTTCTAAATAATTTTTGAAGTTGTTCATACAGTATTTGAGTTTGACTTTAGCAAAACAAATGTCACATCAGATAATGATTGCCTTTGTGTAGCATTTACACAACCTGAAAATGAAAATCAACGCTCCACCTGTGCAAAGGAAGGAAGCGGATTATTGCACTTGCTTGCCAACCTTATCAACAAAGGATATCGATTCAGTATGTCAATTTCTGTACTACAGTGTACTACAGTTACTCATATACAGCGCTAGTTTTTTTTCTTTTTATCCTAAAGGCGGTGAGATTTAAATAATTTTCAAGAGCTGAAGTACTTCGTGTTATGGCGGTATTTGTAGTAAGTGCGTTAAGTACCAATATCGGGACTTATACTTGAGAATTTTTTTAGTACTAGTACCAGGACTTGTAGTTGTACTTAAGAAACATTTAAGTCCAGTTCCTGGTACTGGTACTAATACTTAAGTACCAATATACTTATGTAAGTACTTTATAGGTCTGATGTTAGATACACATTTAAGATCAATTATTTAGGTTTTTGTTAAGCACTAACAAAACAAAGATGTAGTTTAAGTCTATATATGCTTTAGATTACGGGGTTTTTTTCTGTAAACTTATTTAGCACCTATTGCGCTGTTATGTAGTTTGTTTTTAGTTCTCTCATTTTCAATGTTTATGAGTGCCATGTTCGAAAATCCTACGATATAAAAAGTTACTCTTAACCAAGTTTTAACTCAAGGAAAAAGCTCCGTTCACAACCGGCCGAGCTGATACGAAGACCCAGAGCTGCTTGCAGCTACTTGTAGTATAAAATTGGGCAGAAGTCTTTATTAATTCCTGTTGTCAGTCTTTCTAAATTTACTACAATGCTATTGTTTTTGAACATATTTATTATTTTTATTTCATCCTGTAAGGCGGAAATGTCTACATTAAAAACATTTTCATAATTTTCTACAAATGCCTCTCCATGTTTCAGGTATAACTTTATAAATGAGTAATGCTGTCCATCGCTTGGTTGGCCTTGCCCTTGTATCCAATGGGCAATCTACTTAATTACTTTTACCTAGAGTGGACTTTATCACAAAGTCTTTTGATCTCTCCGGTAGCCTTCTCCTTTTCGAGACTAGAGTAGGCTCTACACACATTATTCCATAGTGTAACGTAAGAAGAATATTATTGAATTTTTTAATTGCGCAGTAAATATTTCTTCCTTATAAATATAATCAGCCGTATTACTGAATCCGTTAGGATTAGAATCGAAAACTTGTAAAAAACTTTTTTTTCCAGAAAATTAAACAAAGTTTTACGAAATTTTTAAAATGTTTTTGATATCAAAGATTTTCAATTAAAATTTCCGCACAAACTGTCAAAATAGTTCTGCATGATTTCTCCTACGGAACACGCCTTTGTTCACAATTCAGTGGAATCAAAGCAATCTCAGAATAGTTTTTAAATATTTTAAAAAGATTTTAATAGGTTTTCTTGAAGAATAGAACTTGTTAAAGTCTTTTCGATTCCGATCCGATCGGATTCAATTGAATTAGGCCTAAGATTGTACGAATTAACGATTTTTTTTTTGATAATTTTCATAATTTCCGGGGGGGCTGGGCCAACCCTGGCCCTTACTTAGTTACGCCAATGCCTGTGTTGTATTAAGTTTAACTTGGTTTAGCTACCAATTGGAGTGGTTAACCCAAAATCGATTTTTTTTTAAATTTAGCTGACTGTTGATTTTACGTAGCGATGCCTACATTTTCTCCCGGAGGCTGTGTTTAAAGTACGCAGTAAATAAACCTAAACAAAATTCAATTCGGTAACGAATACATCTTTTTCAACCTTAGTAAGATTGAGTAGGTACGAATCATATCTTTTGTTTATTTAAAGTGTATTGAGTTCGTCAAATTTTCGTTTTCTCTCACTCCCCCTAAGGTTTTCCCGGTTTCCTCCATCGTAGAAACTACCGCTCTGCCTCCCTTTTTGCATAGTTTTAGGAGTATCTTATGAATTTTTCAACCACAATATTCATGGGATGGCAGCACAATACTGCAAGGAAGACATCACTATCATATGAATCCTTTCCAATACTCAGGACAAAAAGTGACCTAATCAACATTTTCGAGTACATTTATCCATCCCGAATTGTTTCCTTTTTTTTCAGTTTGATGACCGAATGTCTATTTTTATACAGCAGGTGCTGGTTGCTCTTTAAAATCCCCCTCCCTTCCCTCCAGACCTTCCGAAAAGCTGGTAAAAGTACGCTGACAAGCTTATAGCTACTAAAAGGCGAACTACTGATCGTTACTCATCAATAATTCAAACTACGTCGAAGTATTAAAATGCGCCGCACACAAACATATACAAACATCCATAAGTAGTTATGCAGTTATTCTTAATTAGTGCAATTGTTAACTTAGATCGATCTCGAAGAATATGTTTAGGTTCAAGTGTTTTGGAATGCAACTTGTAATAAGTTGCAAAGTCGCTAATAACGAAAGATTGTTCCCGGATAAAAGGATAGCTCGTTTCTCTATATTCTTGGCAAATACCTTGCATACTGACAATTCCAATTGAACAAATGGACTCATGCAGAGCAGCTAGGTTCTATGCATTTCAAAGGGAAACACTATAGGCGACATAACAAATATGCAAATCCTTCGATTCATTTGGAAGCTTTACTATAGGAAACTGTCTGTATGGAGAATGTAGATACCATAGTAGACCGAAACTAGTTGCAAATGTAGATAAAATCCCTAACTGAACTGATGCTGTAAGTAAAAGTTCGATAAAACGATTCCAATGAGTTGTTTTTGTTTGGCGACATTTCATCCGGGATTAAGTGTAAAGCAAATGAGTACTGAGCATTGCAAGGAGCAGTCCATAGGGGATTACAGTAATTGAATATAATTCGAAGTGGAGAAATGTGAAGATATACAACTTCCTGTCTTTTCTTTGCATTTCACTATTTGTCGTGTATTTATTGCTGTATCTGAGCATTCTTACGCAGTATACTGAACTGAAATAGTCCTAAATTCATTTATCTATAGGATAGAAAGGATTATATAGGAAAGATTAGGTAATTTCTAAATTCCTCACAACATTTCTATTCGAAGGATTATTTTGTCTGAGAGTAAAAGGATGTTATTCGAATTAATTTATGTATGTCACATGGTTGAAGGATTTAAGTTAGAATAATATTCTCTTATTCCAAGTATGTACGAGTTGTTGGACAGACTAAATAATATGTAGTACCTACAGTGACTGGTGTGCAGAGTACATTTCAGCTTCATAATCCTTAAGTGAACCTTATGCATTGTATAACTGAACGCTTAAGTAATTAGTTGGTAAATACACGAGATGTTTAATGGAATTTGAAATGATACTCACGTCTCACAATCAGTTGGATTTTTTTTACAACATATATAGCAATTTTATGTCAGAATTAATTGAATTGTACCCGGGCGAGAGCAAATCGTAGGCCCGTTAAGACGACGACTTGAATTTCTGATGCCCTCTAATATTAGTGCTAAAAAATCTTGAAAACGGTCTATTGTTCTTATTTTTTTTTTTACCATGGAATTCTTGGACCTTTCTCTCTTGAACAACACTTTAGTTTACGCATACATTTTTTTATATTATTCAATGATATATGTATAAACAACTTACGTGGGCGCCTTTATGCTATACTAACCAAATTTTGTTATATTATTTGTTTCTGAACACTTCTAACTAAAAAAAAACATGCACATATACATAAATAGAATTTAAATAGATAAATAGATATTAGGCTAAGACTTGCCTCTATATTCTTAAGCAGGTGCTGGGATCTGATTGGATCCTTTTTCTAGGTTGGCAATTCTTGTTTCTTTTTATTTTTTCCTTTTCTGCCTTCTTTTATACTCGTGCTTAAAAAGTCTAAATTGTATACCTATATACATTATTATAAGCTAATGAGTAATTTTGAACAATTGCGGAAGGCTAGGCGCAATCGCATAGTTCGCATTATACAAATATCCATATTACGTAGGTCCTTCTTATTCTTTTTACAACACTTGCTACAACTTAAGCTCATGTAATTTATTTTTATTTGATTTTTACAAATGTAGCACAATTTATACATAACTTTTGCTTTTGTTGAATTTAACACAGTTTTCGTCTTTCTTTTATAAAGCACTTTTCAAGAAGAACTACAAGAATTCCTGTGAACTCGCAATCACTCATACTCCGAATTTTAGGTCTAGCCGCTAGATGTAGTACAGTCATGGGAATTCGATTTTTTCTTGTTATCGGATGTGCATTAACTTGGGATCGGGTGTGAAATTGGGAATGCGGATTCGGCTAATTGCCAGGCATATAATTTCATACGCTGCACCTAGATAGGCATTTTCATAAATTCCTTTTAACATTTTCGCTTAAAATGTTTTAAAAGACTGGTAGAAAAACATTTAAAGTATGAAAGGGCCTAGTTAATTAACCTAAAATTAAGTTTTTCATTCACACTCCGTGGAGTTTCTCAGAAATGATAAAGAAATCTAAAAATTACAATAAATGATTTGTTATTATTACAAGCAAATTGGATCGAATTGTTTAAAGGCAGTGTGAGATCTAGTCTCGTTCGTGAGGGAGGAAAGCCGGTATAAAGGACAACTCAGTTTTTCAAATACAAAATGTTATTAAAAAAAATTCAGCAATTCAATTAGCTTAACCTAATATCACAAATTCAATTCAATAAAATTCAAAATTAAATTATCCTACAAACGAACATACAATTCAGTAAAAGTAAAAACAAAAAAACCAATTAAAAATTCAAATTAGCATTCGGGAAACTTGCGCCTTCTTGCTTCCTTTATTTCTGAAAAAGAAGAAGAAGAACAGACTTAAGCATCTGTCAACAGAACAAATTTCGATTAAAAAATGACTTTGTTGGTGCGTGAGGGCACATGGGTAGTAAAATGCTTCTATAGAAACAAATAGGATACTCAGATTATCTCTGATCAGAATTATCTTCTGTGATGGTGCGTGAGGGCACAAGGGTAGTAAAATGCTTGATGCTAGTACGTGACAGCACAAGGGTAGCAAAACGCGCGGTGCTAGTACGTGAGAGCACAAGGGTAGCAAATTGCTCCTATAGCAAAAATAGGACGCTCAGGTTATCCCTGACCAGAATTATCTTCTGTAAAACAAAATTATTGGAAGCTCAGGTTATCCGTGATCAGAATTATCTTCTGTGTTATATGTTAGGAAATTCAGGTTATCCCTGACCAGAATTATCTTCTGTGGAAAAGGTAGGAAGCACGATTCTTTATAGCACAGATTAGCTCTGATACAGATCAACTCTGCCAAAAGAATGGTGCCATCTACTGAACTTTGTCGGCTTTATATAGCCGCTGTAACCAGTTATGTCTGTTTCGCCTCGTGTTGTTGCCCTAGCGACGGTTACTTGAATTTTATTTGAGACGAAAACAGCTGGCTGTCATAATGATGCCATTACAAGAAAAAATACACGGAGGTGCCTTTAATTTGGTGAGAATTTTGTTAATACTTTTTTATTTATTTGTTGTATATCAGCCTCTCTTTATTTTTTGTTTTAGAGACGGAGATGTCCAGGATGTTCAGGAGGGCTATATGAACAAATCTGAGATTGCAGGATTGTTATTAAATAAGTATTGTGTTGATTTTCTTTTAGAAACAACATACTTTGTGTGTATATTTCTTGTATTTTAGGTAGATACATCGAGAGAATATGGTTCTGCTTGGTACATTAAAGCTGACAGCAGGAAATTCATCGTGGGATGTCAACATATCTATGATATATGTGTGAGGACTGAACAGGTGATAAACTCCATTTACATTTGCTTGAAAATAATACTAAGGAAAATTCTCTCTTTTAACATGCACTTGTATTTTTAATTTCTTTGCTCAATTTCGAATACGATTAACTATATTTACTCAAGTTATTACGGTCCTTGAGGAAGCTCGTCGTTGTTTGTTTTACGTGTCGTGCATTGACTTCTTTCTTACTACTGCTTACTGGTGATACTGTGAACTGTTTCTATTATTTTCCTTTAGCCTTTAGTTAATTCGAAATCTCAAGATCGATGATATGCTTTCAGGCATATCCTACACCAACATAGCCGGACTGGGAGGACGGGCGATCGGCCGCTAGCCCAATGTGCCGGTGGCCTCCGCGTTAATCGCGACCACACGTATTTGCCACGTACTCTGGACGAACATTAAGACTGAGGTAGGAGGACAGTCAAAGCCGTACATATAGATCACGAATGGGAGGGGTTTAGCCTAGTACGCTAATACCCTCTAGAGACAAAAGAATAATTGACAATTGATGTGCACTCAATAATCAAAATTTTATGTAAATCTCAATATATGAAAATCCAGTGTCAGTGTGTTTGTACACGCTAATCTTCGAAACCGCGCAACCGATTTCAATGAAATTTTGTGAATGTGATCCAGCTTCAGAGATAGGATAGTTTTCGACACGATAGATGGCGCTGTCGTCGATACGTAAAAAACTGCCTGACAACACCTAGATGTGGAAAATTTTAAATTTTGTGCACGGCGTTTTCATAAAAATTTAAAATACCTGTTTAAAAATGGACTACGTCGGGCAACTCCTTCGTAGGGTTGCCATACAAATATTTCGTTTTTTAACATATATTTTGAAAACGAGTACACGTAGAGAGCTGAAATTTGGTACGCAGTGTTCTTATAGTAATAGCAAAAAAATTAAAAAACAGACTAAATCGGGAAACCCCTCTTGGTGTTGCCATACAAAATTTTGGTTTTCCAATATATATTTGGAAACTGTGTGAGAACACGTCCACGTGGAGAAAATCGACCAAATCGGGCGACGGCTTTTTGGTGTTGCCATACAAAACTTTAGTTTTTCATTATATATTTGGAAACTGCCTGAGAACGCGACAACGTGCGGAGCTCAAATTTTATACACGGCGTTTTTAAAAATTATGTAAATTAAAGTTCAGAAATGGCACAAATCGAATAATTCCTTCGTGGAGTTGCCATACACAAATTACGTTTTCACTATATTTTTGGGCACTGCTTGAGAACACGTCGACGTGGAGAACTAAAATTTGGTACATAATGTTTTCATGGCAATAGTAAAAAAAATTACAAGAATGGTCTATGCCATACGAAACTTTGGTTTTTCACTATATATTTGGAAACTGTCTGAGAACGCGTCAACGTGAAGAGACGACGCTTTCATGAAAATTGCAAATACAAGTTCAAAATGGGCCGAATCGGGCAATCTCTTTTTGCTGTTGCCATACAAAACTTTAGGTTTTCACTATATATTTGGACATTGCTTCACGCGAGAGCTGAAATTTTCTACATGGGCCTTTTTTAAAACAAATGCAAATTTAGTTCGAAAATGTGACCAATCTGGCAACTTCTTCGTAGGGTTGCCATACAAAAAATTTCCTACGTGGTATTTTCATAGCATGGCAAATAAAATTTCAAAAATCGACTAAATCGGGTTACCCCTTCTTGGTGTTGCCATACAAAACTTTCGTTTTTCACTGTATACTTGCTTGCTGCCTGAGAACGCATCAAGGTGGAGAACTTATATTTTGTACATGGCGTTTTCATAAAAATTGCAAATACAGTTCGTAAATGGGACTAATCGAGCAACTCCTTAGTAGGGTTGCCATACAAAAATTTCGTGTTTTACTATATATTTGGGCACTACCTGATAACGCGTCGGCATAGAGAGCTACACTCTCCCACACATATGAATGTATGCACGAATACTCATACAGGCACACGCCGTTCCAAGTACCATTATTTAGGCTTTTTTGCTAATTATGATTTTGCGTGCGTTATTGAGGCAACAAGAGACTTTCGTCTGACGATTGAAATGTTACGGATACGAAAATTTAGTTTTGGACGTTGCACACATTTACACACACATCCAGACATAGAGTGAATCCGTAGAGTATGGAATTGCGCAATCGAGTCAGATAATAGCTTAGATATTATACATATCTAACCACCCGAATCCTACCCACACCCATCTAGGCTATATTATCGCCGGGCAACGCCGACGGGATCCTCCTAGTTTAATATAATTTATTTATTAAGCATATAATTTATGATGACATTCCAATTGAATCGAACAATTCTATTCATCTATAAGGGCTATATTTAAATAATTGAGTTCACGATATTTCGGCTCCGTGCTCCATGGGTCTGCATAAATTTAAAAAGTTATGTTTGAAAGCATGTCATTTACCCCTTTATTTACATTCTAAGAAGAAAAACAAAGTTATAAAGGTCCACTTTTTATAAAAAAGGAAAAAAAGGACAGAAATTAATTTAGTCTTTTCTTTCTTACCGTGAAGTGGGAAAGTACTTCATTCATTTCAATGTTAACATTTCCGTGAACGCTTAGCAGACCTTTTTTATTGGCGGATCCAAAAAAGAAAATTAATAAAAAAACAACATTTAATTTTTTTGAGAATTTTAGATATAACTATGTAATTATCTAAAATCCCATAAAAAGTAAACAAATAATTCTTTAAGCTATTTAAATAAAATAATGTGACGCTCATGGAAAATATTAGTTACCATATTATAATTAGGTACAACAAAAGTTGGTGTTTTAACGACAAAAACAAATTAGACTTAGATTTAATATTCCCTTTAAAGTGTGTACAAAATTCCTCTATTTTGCAGACATTTTTTATAAAGTTGATTTAAGCATAAAATATGTAGCTCTCAAGTCTATTTTCCAATTCAATATTAGTGATAATATAGATAATAATAATACCAAATAAATAATAAAAATCAGAACAGAAAACAATTCAAAGAAAAACATAACAATCTAAAAGTACTTAAAAATAATAAGAGAATTCCAACCAAAAAATACGAACTCCAAAAATTGTAGCAGATCAATCTGTGTGGATATATGTAGATATATTATGCAGAAAATTGAAGGAAAAGTTTAAGTTGTCCAGTTCAGCTATTCAGCTCATGCATTCATATCTTTTTGGAAGGTTTTAGGTGATTAAATCCATGATCGGCCTACTAGTCGAAAAGATCTCTTTTCAGGTGTTCCTCAGGGATCAATACTTGGCCCTTTATTTGTTTGTCTATATATAAATGACTTAGCTGAGGTTCCAATATTCTGCTCTGTTAAATTTTACGCTGATGATGTCCAGTTACTTTTACCAATGCGAATTAGTGAATTTAATGCAGCCATTGGCAGGTTTAATAGTGACCTTGTACAAATCGCTGATTGGGCCAAGAAAAACGAGCTAATGCTCAATCCTTCCAAGAATCAAGCAACTATCATCTATTAAAATTATATCAATAACTGGAATTTTCCACCATTAATCCTTAATGGAACGCCCGTGCCATATTCTGAATCGGTTCGAAATCTTGAAATGACATTTGATGCTAAGCTTGGTTGGGGCAGACACGTAGATTCTGTTGTGAGTGAGGTTTACAATGCATTGAGAGGCTTGTGGATTCATTCCTCTTATACTCCCAAAGAGACACGCTTCCGTCTTGTTAAAGCCTTGCTTGTCTCAATTATTGTATATGCGAACCTTAGTAGTACCTGTCGTGTTGAGCTCAATATAGCCTATAATTCATGCGCATGGATCCGACTCTTTGACCATGTTTCAGAATTTTCGAAGAGTATTTTTGGCTGCACTTTTAATAATTATCTTAAATTCAGAACTTCGATGATGATGTTTAGAATCATAAATAAGTTAAGTCCTAATTACCTACTTAGCTAATTGAATAAGGTCCTTGTTTTCCAATCGTGTAAGTGGTCTTTTGATACCTTGGCATCGAACTAATTTTAGCACAAAATGCTTCTTCGTCTACGGTACGCAGGTATGGAATGCCCTGCCAATTGATATTAGACTCCCGCGATATGCCGGCAATTTCAAGAGGATGTTATTGGCCCATTTTATTAATATGTAGGTATAGTTAGCCATATATGCATGTAGAAAACTTCCATTATTGTATTTAGTATTTAGTATTTTGATTTTTAACTTATTTTCCTTACTTTACTTCCTTAAATATTTATCGCTTTATAAAAAACTGTAATTTATGTCTTTTTATTTCTTTTCTCTCTTATTGTATCTACTTTTGTTTTTTTCTTTCTCTTTTCTCGTAATGTTTTGTTTTATCTCTATTATTTACCTTATTTTTATACACTTGTTTAATTGGAATTTATTATTTGGATTTTGCACATGTTAACGAGCTTTGTACTCATTTGTGCTCTATATTTTGAATAAAGTATAAGTATGAAGTATGAAAAATTATGAAACACCCTGTATAAAATAGAAAAGACCATATTTGTAATCTTTTCTCTGTACCTCAAACCAAAAATTGCTTAATTTTATTTGATGAAAATTCAAGTTTAAAGAATACATTATGTTACAGGAGATAAGCTTCCAATAAAAGTCGTAATTTCGAATCCATTTGGAATTTTTTGAACTTGATAATAAGGAATGTTTAAGCGAAAATGAAACTTGAAATTAAATTTATTGTCACATCCTCCCAAGAAAATTGGTCCAACATGAAATAGAAAATTAAGCAGTTCATATCATACATGTCAGGGTGTGGCGAATGTTTTCGAACTTTTAATACTTTTCCAGCTTAAAGATTGTTTAGACCAGAGTAACGCCCCCACCACCACGTCCAACTACTCACAAGAATTTAGTATCCGCCTGCGGGTAAGACCAATAAGTTTTCCCGTCTGATGAGGAGAGGAGGTGAAAAATTTTCTTCACTTGCCTCAGACGCCAAAGAAGATCCAGTTGCCTATGTTCCCATTTTTGTAGATTCTCCCAAAGTGGCATTTTAGGTCAAGTGTTTGTTAGTGACCAGTATATGGCCTGTCGGTTCCTGTTTTAGCCAGATCGCCCGCTTTTTCATTATCTGTGCCTGGGAACCCAACCCAAGGATATCTTGTTGTCCCTAAACAGCAGCTGGAGCTTCGAGTTGCAGCTCCAGACTAGTTTGAACTTAAAGTCTTAAGAGAATAGAGCCAGGAGCGCAGCTTGGCTGCTTGAGCAAATATAGATAATGAAGTTCTTGTAGCCCCTTTTTAGACATTGGCATGTACCTACTCGTTAAGAACATGTAGTGAAGGCGTCAGTGGCGCCTACGCAGTGCATTCATTGTATTAAAGAGTCTTCTTGGTGGTTTTCTGCATCGTTTTAGGCTGTCAGACGTAAGAAAGTATGGATCTGATTATATCCTGAAAAATTCATAAAGTTATTTTGATATTTAGACCACGCTTTTTTGCCGAAAAATCTTTTATATGATCCGAATGTTCACATAGCTTTGTTTTAGGAAGGGATTCCATGTATAAGCTTGCTATCTAGGATTACTCATAAATATCTGAATTTTTTGGAATGCTGATAAACTAGGAGTTGGGCATTGAAGGCTCCTTTTACTGGTGAAAGGGACTATCACCGCCTTATCTATGGGTTTATGACTATCACTATTCTGACACCATCCAGTGACTATGTTAAAGGCAGTTTGTATAAGGTCGGTCGAATAAAGCTGATTCAAATATCCCCTTAACATAAAAGACAATAACATAAGCATCACAACTAAGAGTCATAGTAATGATGACAAAAGTCGTCCTTGTGGTCAGCCTCGATGACTCTGATTGTTGCGGATTCTCCGTTTAAGGTTTGTGTTATGCACCGTTTTATCCAGCATACTATCAATCCATCTGACGGTGCAGGTTTCAATGCCTCTATCTTCGGTTACACCACTTGAGTATAAGGTAAGTATTCGAATATTTAAATTTTTCATTGTAACCTTCTATTCTTGAGTTAGTTTTATAAATTACAAAAATAAATAATTATTAATTAATCATATATAGACATACAATGGCTTTGTGGTGATTTGCAATTTCACGTATATATTTGGTGTATTAATAATATTTGTATTACAATCTAAAAGAATGACAACAATTAGCGATAATATTTTTTTTATTTTCAATTAACCCTCTAAATACCCAAGATGAAGTGCCGCCGCCAAATATATTTTCTAACTTCCAGATTTAAACATACTCCCATCTCCTAAGTTAAGAGTTTCTCACTTTGTAGTGCATATGAATACAGCAAAAATTGGCCTTAAACGAATTATAACTTGGAATTTAACTGGAAAACGTTTCATTTATAACTGGCAAAGTTTAAGGAAATAGGATTCAAGTATCACTTTTAGTTTTCATTTTTAATACTTTAACTAATGCGAGAATATTTGATGCTATTTGAATTAATTTATATTTTTGAGGTTACATCCCGTCGAATAAAACCTAACTAATAGAATAGTATATATATAATAGTATACTTAATATAAATTAATTTTCACTTGCAAAAAACCAAACTCAGAAATAAAACCTTAAACAAAATTTAAAAATATGTTGACTGCATTTATCTTTAATATCAACTTTAACGGAAAATGGACTGGCGTCGCACTTTTCAATTATCGAAATTTAAAAATTTATTTGCTCGCATGTGCAGGTGCAGCATCGAAACCGTACACAGAGTCTGTAGTAGGAATGCATTCTATCAATATTTATTATAATTCCAAAAGGAAGTTGCCATGCGGTGCAATTTTACAGAAGGCAGGTCATAAATTTTAAATGAAGGTAAATACCATGTCCTTAAAATGTTTAAAGAGTTTGTACGATGCCATACATTCCTGTCACGTACGTACGTACCATAAACTTTGATTTTCATCTCATCATAAATCAGTAAAACCCGTCTACAGAATCTGGAAGTAATAAATAATTCCAGCGGTAAGTAATGTAATGTAACCTTCTCAATATTTTAAACTGTAATGTCTGGAAGCAAAAAAAAAGAAACAATAAGAAAAATTGAATGTATAAATGGAGCTAAATATAATTTTGTTATTTTGTTATTTTTGCTATAAAGTACAAGTTATTTTCAGCTCCATAGAGAAGGACGTGATAATTTGTTTGTTACGTAACAAATGAAGATGATTTTTAGCTTTTATTTGATCCTTGACATGTACGTACCTGCATGCAATCGTTTTCAAGATAGGTTTAAGATGGATAATGTCATAATTTTCCTAATTTACGTAGAATTGCATAAAGTTAGGCGCGATTTATATCGCCAGTAGCAAAATTAATGAAATAACGAACCATAAAAAACTTGGCTTATATCATTGATTATAAATTATATCGATATGACAGTTTGTTGAAGGCTCACCTCGCTAAATGGACATAGTTGTACCATTTTGAACATATTGACTTATAACCACTGGAAAAAACGCTCTAAGAGCCCTCCTGAAGTACTTCCCTGGAAGCTCGTAGCGCTTCTTTTCCCTATCTTAGTTCATTGCTTTTTAACATAGGCATGTCCGCAGAAGCAAGCGGTTCAATGCTGCTTTTAAGAAGCGCTATAGGAGCGTTCTAAATAATGATGACCGAAGAAGTTTTTTGAATGTGTATTTTTGAAAGCTATAATGAGCTTTTTGGATAATCATCACTATCACAGTGCTTCTTCCTTAGTGTCATAAGATGCCATCAAGACAGAGAACAGTAGTGTATATTCATACAATAGAACAGCTCTGCCAAAAGCGAAACCGTCAAAGGAATAGGATGCTAGGGTTCCTATGTAAATCTAAATTGGAGGAAAGAGAACTTACAGCAAGCACAAACTTGTACTAGAAGAAGAGGGGCAAAAAGACAAGCAAAACTATTTCCACAAGAAAACAAAAGAGCTAATAACAATTTGTTCCACTTCCCTTGCCATTCGGCTTGGTAGAACTGTAAACTGTCACCCATTTTGCCTATTACACTGCCCATGGCATCCCTATAAACGAATACCACTTTACGATCTAACAACTGTTTAGTTTATGGAACAATACATTTGTAAGTAGATTTTCGATTTTTGTAATAGATTTTCTTGAAAAAACAATTCAATTTAATTAGGCCTAAGTTTTTGTTTATGGGAATTTTCATAATTTCCCGGAGGGGTAGTCCAGATTATGGGGGCCCCCAGGGCCCATCGTGGCTCCTACCTAGTTACGCCAATGGACGTATGAATTTAGGATTTCACTGCTAAGGCATTTTTCTGTATTCATCAAACACTTATTTATATACATTTTCTAGTTCTCTTTTCAAACAATTTCTTATTTTAATTTCTTTACTTTTACTTAAAATCAATTTGTTTTCATTTATTTTAATTTTCCTTTTTTTCTTTTTTATTTTTGATTTGACTTTTCTTTATTATACCCTAGATGAAATCTATAGCGTATACTAGGTTTCTTATTCCGTTTTTAACAAAATAAACAAATTACGCATAATATTGTTACGCACCACAAAGTGACACAAGCGACATCTGTTGGAAATGGAAACAACTTTAGTGATATCTTAGTAAACTTTGGGTTCGAAGAACGGAATATCCAGGAAGGTTCTAGGATAATTTGTAGAGCGTAAATACGAAATAAACTATTTGGATTGCGATAATTAGAAGTACAGTACTAGCGATAACTATAAACAGTGTATTTGATAATTGTTTGTAAATGTTTTAAAAGTAAACAATGAAGTTATATAAAAGAAGAGCTTGTTAATGATATCTGAAATATTGCGTTTTACATAAGAACAAATGCCATGCTCGTAACAATATTAAAGTTATTTCGATTTTTGCATGTCCGTCTTTTCGTCCTCACGATTACTCGAGAACGCGTTCACTTAAAATGGGACAATTCGGGTAACTCCTTCGTAGAGCTGCCATACAAAAATTTCGTTTTCATTCTAAATTTGAACACTGCCTGAGAAAGCGTCGACGTAGATGGCTGAAATTTCGTACACTTAGTAATTGTAAATAAAGCTTCAAAAATGGACTAAGTCGGGCAACACCTTTTGCTGTTACCAAATAAAAATTTAGGTTTTTTACGTATACATCAAAAACGATCAGTCTTAAATGCTTTTATTGTACTGAAAAGCTCTTCAGAATATGAGATTCTATGACAATAATTTTTAGTGTCCGACGAACCGTTCTAGAAATATATGAGAAAAATTATTTTAACAATCAAACACAGATGGATGACCATACGGAATTACATACGGGCATTCATCTAGGGTATCATAAGAATTGGTCTCACGGAGGAGGTCCCTACCCGTCATCACCGATTTCGTGCAAATTCATAGGATAAGTAGGGCTTGACTAGAAATAAAAGAGACGCAAGTGGGAGCTCCAGATGACCAAACGAAACCGAAATAATGTATAATGTAGGGGAGCCTGAGGTTTGTAGGCTTACCTTTTGGAAAATGCTCAAATTTGAAAATTGTCGTGGGAGTTGTCGCGGTTAAATTGCAACAGAATTTGAGCGAAAGTGTCAAATTCATTCGGGTAAAATTCCAACCACAGAGGAGGTATGTAGTATGCCGATTCCGTAAATGGTATTTTCGTACGTTTTCAAATATCGCCGGTAGATGGCGAAAGGTGGGTATCCAAAGTTTCTATAGATTTAATTTTTTTTAAATAGGTAAATGACATCGGATCTTCTTGAAATTATGTACAGATAATCTCTTAGTAAAAGCGCATCCATAAAAAAAAAACAAAAAACATTTTGAAATAAATTTTTCAGACAGAATTTTGGCCGTCGAAAATCAAATTTCGCAACTTAATCAGAAGGGAGGGAAAATATATTCAAAACATCACAAAACAAATCACAAAAGGCCAGCAGAATGAATTTTGCAAAACGGATAATATTTAACCCACCTCCGTCAGAACACCCGAATTCGGGAGGGAAATGAGGATCTTGTTCCCATTGGTGTATATGAATGACTTTTTGACATTGAATTCATTATCCGATTTTGATAAGACTTTGTACGCATATGCTACACAGATGGTATAATATATAATAGATTCCCCCACTCCTGGAAAAATAATTTTTTTTTATATTTTTTTTATTATAATAATTTATTATTAACCCACCTCGGGTTACCACTCTGTAACCCGCTGCCTTACGAATCTCGTAATAGTTTCAAAAAATCATAAAAAGCTCACAATGAACTTAGCAAAAAGAATTTTGAAAATCGGTTGGAATTTGGCCTAAAGATAAAGTACAGTATATGCTGCTAATTAATGTAAGTTGAAAGGACATAATTTAGAACCTCGCAATTTTTTTTTAAAGGCTTCTAAGCTAATTTGGGTAATGACTTCGGGTTTTCTGTATATTAAAGATAACAGCTTATAAATAATTGTAACGAAAAGAAAGTGAATTAAATGTTGCGAATATACCCGCAAGCTTTGTATGGCAACCCTATGAAGGAGTTGCCCGATTGGTCCCATTTTAGACTTAATTTAAATCTTTTTTAAGAAAGTCCCGTGTAGAAAATGTCAGCTCTATACGTCGCGCGTGAGGCAGTGTCCAAATATATATTGAAAACCCAAAGTTTTGTATGGCAACTTTTATTTGGAATTTTCATGAGAACGCCGTGTACAAAATTTGAGCTCTCCACGTCGACGCGCTCTTGGACAATTTCCAAATATATAGTGAAAACCAAAGTTTTGTATGGCAACATAAAGAAGAGGTTGCCCGATTCAGACCATTTTTGTAATTTTATTTATTATTGCCATGGAAACACCAAGTACCAAATTATAGTTCTCCACGTCGTCAGTCGACGCGTTCTCATGTAGTGCCAAAATATATAGTTAAAAACAAAATTTTTGTACGGCAACCCTACGAAAGAGTTCCCCGATCTGTGCTATTTTTGAACTTGTAAATTTAAATTTTTTTTTAACGCCGCGTACAAAATTTGAACTCTCCACGTGAACACATTCTCAGGCAGCTTCCAAATATGTATATAGTGAAAAACTGAAATCTTGTTTGGCAGCACCAAAAAGGGGTCGCCCGGTTTGGACGATATTTGAACTTGTATTTTCATTCAAGAAAACGTCGTTTACAAAATTTCAGCCATCAATCGAATGCTAAAGTATCCTATATTTCAAGCTGGAACCAACCAAACACCTTCACAAAAGCTTCATTGAAATTGGTTGGCCGGTTTTGGAGATTAGCGTGTACGAACACTGTGACACGGGATGTTTATATATTAATATATATTATATTATTATTATATATATTATTGTAATGCATCTGTAATCATGCATTATTAAAGCATGTAATTGCATATAAGTCATATGCACATCTCCCTAAAAGAAATAAGAAACTAAGATTGCAGCTAAAGTTTGTAAATCATTTCAAAAGCTAAAACTCGGAGTTCAATTAACTCCTCGAATAAACAAAAATGAAAACATAATTAAAATATATACAGATTTGTATGTAATCATTTTTGTGTGAATCATTCATATCTCGTTATGAAGCTAGCAGATAGTAAATTATGTATGTACAGTGCACCAGATTTCACAACAGCAACAAAGAACATGTTACTCACGTGAGGTCACCGTTCTTTCATTATTATACATATGATAAGGTGGGAAAATAATATCGATTGAAGGTAGCATTAGGAAATTAATGTATATTGCTTACTTAGCAATAATTAACAATTATAAATAAGGTAGCTTAGAAAGATAGTAAGAATAAAGAATTGACCATGGACTCTAAGTCTTATTCTTCAGAACGCAGCGGCAATTAGCCAGGCGTTCTCATTCCTAAAGATATCGAGGCTTCTTAGCCAGATATCTTGTTCATCAAGATATTGAGGCACCCCAGCCAAATATCAAGTAAGAATTGAGGCATTCAGCCAGTTCCATAGGTAATTTTCATTTCTTTCCTTTCATGAATATTGGAGCGATACAGTATATGTATATTCGGCATAGTAATTTGTTAATCATGTGCAGAATATTGGACATCGGCGAATACGCCAATCCATTGGCAACCAACTGTCACACAAACATAACATATTATATATTTTAACTATTCACATAAGTTATTATTTTACAAGTTTTCCAATTTACCTTATCCATCCCTTAAAATTATAGTAAATACAGCGACTATGGATTTTGAAGAATTTCGAATTAAAATTTAGTTACTTATCACCAAACTGCACACGCTACCGCAGTAAAAGTTTCAACCAAACTAATATTTTTATACTGTGCCTGCAACCTTCAATATAGGTATTATTACACATTACAGCTTCCAAATCTGCGACAGCACGAAAACGATTCAAGCAATCGATCTGCAGGCACAAATTTTTGGGTTTCAGAGATGTTTACACATTGAAACCCAAGAGTAACGCAGCTTTTTGTACTGCACTGCAATAAAAGTTGCAAAGCATAAATGCACCATTAGGATATCGACAAGTGACTCTCTGATATGAACAGAAGTCTAAACTTTTCTGAATATGTAATACAAGTCAAAAAATGCGACAATACAAATGTTGGTACAAGTTCCGATACAAGTGTCGACACAAATCCCAATACTGATATCTAAGTGCAATAAAGTACTTTTACACCTAAAACACTTTCGTGGAGTGTTCTCCCAACATTTGTATCTTCAAATTGCTATCAGAATATTCCTTAAAATTTTTGTTGTATAGCGGTGATTTCATTTCTACTTTTTGTATTACTTATTTGTATCTTTCTCTCACACTACCGTTGTAGTCATTTTTCTAAAAAGATGCGTAAGTTTCTTCTAGTTAGTTCTACGATATCTCACAAAACACTATCAGTCAAGCGGTGACAAAAGACTGAATCAAAATGAACGTAAAGTTACTTAAGTATGGCAAACTTAAGGCGTCGGTAAAGAACATTCGTTAAGTTTGAATATCAAATTTCCGTAAGTAAAGTACGGTCTTCGGTAACACTCTTATTACATTATTTTATTAAAGAAGAAGACTGTGAAAAGATGTAGTCGCTTATCAAAGTTTTCCGAAAAGTGTTTATTTTAACCCCGGGTTCACCTATATTATACATTATTTCGGTTTCATTTGGTCATCTAGAGCTCCCACTTGCATCATTTCATTTCTAGTCAAGCACAACAATACTGTGAATTTGGACGAAATCGGTGATGACGAGTAGGGACCCTCTACATGTTCGACCAATTCTAGCTTTTTTACTTCTTTAGTATGCATTTATAAAAGATATACAGACATATACAGACCAGAAATAAATTGTTATTATTATTTATATTAGTTTTTATATAAATAATAAATCTTTATTATTTTCTTATCATTGTGCTATTAAATACAATTAAATGCCGGTAAGTATCGCAAGACCTATTTATGTATAAATGCAATATATATTGTTATAAATAATAAACTTATTATTTTTATAATTGTGTAGGTACTAAATTTACTTATGAGAGGCTTTTTTTCTGAGAAGATATCATACAAAGCCCTTAAAGTATTGAAAAACGAGTCTGAATTTTTTTTAAGTAAAAATATACAATATATACGTGAAATGTCTTTCATTTTATTTTTAACAGTTCTATCAGTTTCCATATAAAAGTTTAACATTTTTAATACAAAAATGTCACATGAGATATTCAATTGTATTATATTATCAGAACTAATATTAATATTAATTAAATTAAAAATGCACATGTTGAAATCGAAAACTTTAAGTTCTAAATCAAAGTTTTTGGTCTTTATTTTGAAGCTAATACTAAAGGTGAACATTTTTAAAATAAATAGATTTATAATAAAAACAATAAAAGTATCAGGTTCAAATTAAATACATCGTTATTGTTATTAAAACGGTAATATTGAATTAAAGTTATACGCATTCGAAGCCAAACCATATTTATTTTTCTTTGGTTCAAAGTAATTTTACTTTAACTTTAAACAATTTTTCCAGGAGTATACACAAAGAATTTATGAATTTTGAAGATAAGATAAATTTGGGCATTGTTTGCATGTGAATCATTTACGCTTAAAAATTTATATATCTCCATAGAAAATTATTTTGATAAGTAATTCTAGTAGTATTTTTCCTTCATAAAGGGACCACTAACTTGTTATAACATATTATACTAATTGCTCGCAACATCTGCAGCTAATGTTACTAGCGAGACCTATTTAAGCAAAATTAAAATGGCCAATAACTTTTTTATAAAACTAAAAACAACATTTTTGTTTTTAGTTAATTTTAATAATATATTCAATTCGTAATTATGCCTCGAAATTATTCTTTCAAAACTATGAAATTTCTTTTATTTATTTTCAAAACACTTAATAAAGATTTTTTTAAACCATATAAAATTATTTTCCGAAATATCATCTATACGAGGCCTTGGATGAATGTTACCGAACTTTAAGAAATACATATAATTCGGATCAAAAGTTTTACCACGAGATTATACCAATTAACATGTTTACACCAACTTGCATTGAAGTACGAATTATTAACGGAACACTCTAGAGTCTCCAAAACAAATGACTTCCATTTAATACAATAAATCTAAGCCATAGATGATATTCTCTATGATTATCATCTTGTTCTTAAAGACTTGGTTACATAGATCCACTATAGCAGGACTTGTAAATTTCAATACATTCAATGGTCACATTTTATCCGTTTCTCCTCAGTCCATTAATTCAGCTTCTTTGCCGAAAATTTCACTTTTGATCTGATAATGAATTGATAATGTTTACGTTACCAATTGAATATAAAACTTCCATTTATGTAGATGAATCAATGAGTGAGACAACATTGTTTATAATGACCACATTGAAATCATGATGCACTTTAAAATTTTAAACCGTTAACGATTGCAAATTATGTGTAAAAACAACTCTAATAGAGTTACCAGTACTAACTAAAAGATATCAGGTTGTTGCTAGTTGCCCCAGTTATACATAGTGCGCTGCTCAAATGACAAATTTCTGTGGATAATGCTACTGCTGCAAGTAATCTTTAATTTATTTTTTAGAAATAGTATCGTCATCTATAGAACCTCGTCTCCTACGAGATAGTTTGCCTTTTTATCTTTGATTTTTTTTGTTCAAAGTGTCGTACTTTAAAAATTATGTGGAATTACAACAAAAACTAAAATCATTTTCAGTACTAGTAAATGATTTACGATCTAAGTGTGATCTGGTGCGAAACTTTCACACTTTCCACTAGATATTTAGAGCTTATATTTGCGCAACTATTCATACATTGACTTCGTCATATGTAGAAACGAATTTTATTTTTTAAGAATGAATAAAATGATAATGCAATCTTAAATCAGCGAAATGATTGAAAATAGCTAAAATATAAAATAAGTTTTCAAAGGCAGAAATATATTCAAATTATCTCACTCGAATTTCGAAATGCAAACTAGAATATTATTCAGCTAATCCCAAAAGTCATTTAGGCTAGAAAATATGATAGCAAAATTCAAGGGAGCAACACTGGTCGTCACAATCGAAATTAAATTATGATGAAAATGCATGCATGCATATCTAAAAATTTAGAATGCAGTTAGCAGTTAGCTGTTGAGTGCACCACCCACATATAGTGTGGACCATAACAGAGAGCAGGGCATCATATCTAGTTCAACTGAAAAATAAATAAATAAAAAACCAAAGCCAAGAGGACTTGAAGCAAGGCATTACTAGTAGTAGTAGTAGTAGTAGTAGCAGCACAGCAGCCATAGAAATAACCCGAGTTCCATCCGACAAACAAAATTCCAATCCAGGCCACATTTATTAAAATTTAATTCCACAGTCATGTGTTCCCGAGTTCTAGCCACCATTTTTATAATTTATTGCCTTAATACAGGATTTTGTGAAGGTTCGTATTCGTAGAAGTTTTTATCCACATCATAACCCTATTCCTAACCCATTTTCCCCGTCCTTTCATTTATTCATTTGCTGGCCCAATGTACAGATAGAGGGCTTACTAGTTTTAATATCTGGGGAAAAAAACAATTTTTTTTTTCATATTTTTATTTTTTACAGATTTACTCGATTTATCTTGCACGGTAAATTCAGATTGTGAAAATTTCAAAAGGCCTGCCCATAATGTCTCTTGTTCTGAGGAGAAGTGCATTTGCAGTGATATCAACAGCGGTCAACATATCAAATGTGAACCAGTGGTGGGTTCTGTTCTGATAATAAAATTTCTGTTTATGAGTGAATGATAAAATTTCATTTTTTTTCTTTTATTTTATTAGAATGTGAAACAAAATAATATTGTGAGTGGACCATGCCCTTGTACTATGAAAAATTCGACTTGCGATACTAAAAGTAACATCTGCTTGTGCATTCCCGATTACATAGCGAGTTTTGATAAGAGAAGATGCATTAAAAGTGAGTATTTTTGGTGTTGATTAACTAAAATAGTTTTGTATTTTGAGTTTCAATGGTTTTTGTTTAATATTTATAAGTTTATTTTATTTAACCTTGAAAAATACAGCATAGTTGTATTTTGTACCAATGTACTAAAAAGAATCTTTAGTGTCAGGCAGGTATGAATCTTTGCAATTTATAATTTTGCCCATATAAAGATCGAACTAACTCGTCAAAAGCTGCTTTTAGTTTTCTGGAGGTGATTTGTGTCCGTCTGTTTTTTTTTTTTATTTTACTAAGACCCACTATCCGAAATATACTGTAGAAAATTACTGCCATTTTCAGAGTTAATTATATTTTACATCAAAATCGAATCTAAACATATTTCAAAAACTTAAAATATTGTAAATTGTTAACTCTATTTATTTGGCTGGTTGTTAGTTGTGACAATCTGAAAAAATCCAGGCAAATTCAAATTGCAAATTTAAAGCAATTCAGTTTGAAAATGATAATAGATCCATAGTCTCGTAATCCAACAGTTCTGGCCTGGGGAAAAAAACAAGTAGAATTGGCATGTTTGGTGTTGAATAGATCTTCCAAATGACTTGTTTGATTTTGTACACTCTTGCGAAGTTAATATGAAAAAGTTGGACGAAGTTATTAACATAGGGTAAAGTCTCAGTTACAAGCCACCCTTAAGGAATCTTTGAACTATTTTTCATTCTGGTATCAACAAATTTTATCCTGTAAAGCTTTAAATATATTTTTTTGTCTCTTTTAATACTATTTTAAGCAATTTTGAAAGTAAATTAGCACATAAAATTAAATATGTTGAAAACTATCAAGTAAATTAAGGGTAGCTGTACAAAATTCAGGTTCGAGCCCCATTAATCCAGTTACGAGCCTTATAATTTTTCGCTTCCGAGCCTCCTTCAAATAGGAATCATAACTGCGAAAATAAAATATTTCTAACATTTCAAACATATATTAAAAAGTAAGAAAATAGGAAAAATAACAGATAACAAAAAAAGAATAAACATAATAAAATAATTTTGTTTCAAACTTTATGTTTATCAGTGAAAAATAAAATTTAATCAAGTTCAAAAATGGAACAAATCGGGGAACACCTTCCCAGGGTTGCCGTACAAAACATTTCGTACGTGGTGTTTTCATAGCAATTGTAAATAAAATTAAAAAATGGACTAAATCGGGATACCCCTTCTTAGTGTTGCTATGCAAAACTTTTGTTTTTCACTATATACTTGGTAGCTGCCTAAGAAGGCGTCGAGGTAAAGAGCTCATAATTTGTACATGGCAATTTCATTAAAATTGCAAATTCAGTTCGAAATTGGAACCAAGCGGGCAACTCCTTCTTAGGGTGCCCATACAAAAATATCGTGTTTTACTATATATTTGGGCACTGCATGAGAACGCGTCAACGTAGAGAGTTATATAGAAGTTATAGAGTTATATAGAAGCCAAGGTATTCTCATAAAAAATTTTGTACTAGAACTGTGACGTATTTCGTCCTATAACGTATATACATTTCTATTGGAAAGACAGAGAGATGAGAGAGAATATTGTGTTCTCTGTACCGTACTTTCTCATACATTCGGACACAAATGACGGAACGTGGTTCGTAATTTGAATACCTTATCACAGATCGCGCAATCAAGTCAGATAATAGCTTAGATATTATGCACCTCTAACCACCCCATCTTCACCCCCATGCATCCAGGTATCTATATTACCGCCGGGCAACGCCAATGAGCTCTCCCTAGTATTATATATTTATTATTATGCTAAAGTAAAAAAGTATTCATAGGTTAGTTGAAATAAGGAGAAAATTAATAAATGGTGTGGTAAATATCCTCTTCCACACATTTGTTGCATATAAACAGGAGGAGCTGGGTTAGATATAAACAAGATGAGCTGATTTGGTGTGCGCATTGGACACAGGACTCTTGCACAGCGCTTACATATTCTCCCTTTACATCTAATGCAGCAAGTAACCAGTGATCTTAGCCGCCCGATCTTGTCACTTTCACGGCTGGGATTTAGCGTAGGTAGTGGATTTTATACTGTGGCTAGTTTTACGATCAGCGTACTTTCTTCGCCCTTTTTATGAAATAGGAAATACAATCGTGTCAATATCGGCTCTTTTAATTTTTTATATTACAAAAGGTAGGCAGAGATCTTCTCTTAGATCTTTCTGAAAAAATCTGATCAATTCTACAGTAAAAATTATATAAGAGGACAAGCTTACAATATGAAAAATAATATAAAACAGGATTCTATCTTCTCTTAGTGTTATATTAGTATAATATTTGATCGAATTTGTCATCCCGTTTGGCATTTTAGGCTTTATGGTTTCTGTTTTGTCTTATATTAATAGATTTATATGCATATTTGAAGCAATAAAAATGCATTGTTTTTTTTTTATGTAGGTACATTAGGAACGAGTTCTTTCATATTGTGAAGCAAAGAGGCTTATGGGTATGATTTTTCCTAGATGGAATTCATTAAGGATATAGTATTCATTCATCCTGAATGCTCAAACTAAATTAAAACAATTTATCAAGGAATTGGTAGTGAAAAAATTATCTGTACTGATGTTTCTTTTGAAGCCTTTGTAGTATTTACGTACATTCCTTACAACTTTCATTTGCCGTTGTTCTCCTTACTATTTACCTGCAAAGACAAGAGCTTTCATTATTCAAATATGACAAGGAAGAAAAGCTTTATAAATTACTCCTCGCAATAGGTAACCTACCTTGGAATCAGCTATCCAAAAGAACTTAACATCATATTTCCATGGTGTTAATAGGATATATTGAGTAAATTATATTCTGACTTTAAGTAAGGTAGAATATGATTTATCATAATTCCTACGACCCTTATGGAGGTAAATTTGTAACGAATTGCTTTCCAATAATTCATTTATGGATTCAGAGTAAGAAATGGTGAGCTCCCGCAGTGACCAATATTCCCAGAAATGATTTTAACTCATGATCAAATGTAACATTTTTTTCCATGTTTTCTGCTTGGCCTAATTATATTTGCTGTGCTTGACGACTTAGTTCATGAATTATAAAGGATTTTATTTTGTCCATATATATCAAATTGAAGATATCTAGACATATCACTAATTTTGTACATAATGTGCTCTGTCTAGATATTACATATATGAATAAAACATATGGTATGTTGAGAAAAGGTAAGCTTTTTACTTTAATTATCGTGATTTGAAAACGAACAGCATCAACATCTATCGATCACTTGTTTACACTGATTTTTTCCATAACAATTATGATGCTTAAAATGTTATTTTGATTATATTATTTCCAGTATTTCAATATTATTAATTTAATTTTAATTGATTTATTACTATATTATCAGGGTTTATACACAATTTTTAATAATTTTCTTAACAATAATAAAAATATATGATGAAGGTTTAATAATAGGAAATTGTTAGTAATATTAATTTAATCATCTATTGGGAATAAATGTACTTGTCATTAAATATTCTATTCACGAAAGCGATGCATAATGTCTATAATTGGTACGATGATGGTCTAGACCACAAAAGATCAAATTATTAAACTACGGCTTGCAAAAGCAATTGGTAACTTTGCAAGTAATTTACATTAAATCAATTTTACAATGCGTCACTTGTAACATAAATAGAACCTGAGGAATTATCCGATGCCTCTCGAGTGCTTGTAAGGAAATACGATTCAAGCTTTGATAATATGGTATAGAAGACGAATAGAATGAACCCAGGCAAGATATCGAAACACAAAATGCAGAAACTTTCGCTAAACTTATTCTAAACGTCCGATGTGGGAAGCATTATAAGGGTCCCAGATTGGTCTCGAATACTCTAAAATAGATCGAAAAAAGAACTCTCGAGATCACATCACTTTACGAATTCCAGGAAACAATTAGCTATATTAATAAGCTCATCAAAATTATTCATTTAAATTAAAGAATAACTCAAAAGTAGTTCGTTTGTGAAACATATATTTATCTTTATTAAGATATTGTACACTGTTTTTATTCAACCACGTAACGAAACGGCTTAATTAAGTCATCTTTAAGATCACAGCAGTCAAAAATTTGAGACGTAGTACAACAAAAAATTTTAACACGTCAGAATAAATTAGTATATCTGAGCAAAAAATGAACAGCAAAGGGCCAAAATTACTGCCCTGGGCATTTCCAGAGAAGCATACATATTGTGAACATTTTGAACTCTTTTGTGTAAATAGGATATCAGCCTCAGAAGAAATCCAGAAGAGAAACCCATTGAGTCAAATACCTTACTAAAAACAGCATATACACAATCCAGCTGCTTCCCCTGTTCCAAAGTTGAAACCCAAAAAGATGTAAATTTCATGAAGTTAGTTAGTTCCATCAATAAACTCATGCTGGCATGGTACAACAATACCCCAGCAATAAAACACTTAATAAAGCCTCATATAACTTAGAAATACAAGAAAGTTACGAGAATTGGACATATCAACATGACTTCCTTTCTTATGAAAAAAATGTCAAAATTGCAATTTTTCAGATATGAGAATTCTCTGATAAGGATAAATCAAATAAAAAACTAAGAATTGGGGCTAACGAACAACTACATCACTTAAATATACATAGATACTTGTCGGGACACCATTTTATGCAGGGAACAATCATTGTCAAATTTTAAAATACCTACATGATATCATAGAAACAACAGTACTATAATTACGAGCTCAAGTGAAGAGAGTAGTACAAGGATATTTTATTAAGCAATTAAATATTCCAGAGTCAATCGCAATATCATTCTTATTGTATGCTTTTTAAAATTAGCAAGCAAATTATAAATTACTAGCGATCATGATTTCAAATCTATTCAAACGTTGCGGTTTCCGGTTCAGATTCGACCTAGCATATATAAACTAATAACATACAAAGGCACGTAGAACGAAAATATGAAACGCTTTTCTGGAATATAAAATCGACGATGCCTCGACTTGCACCTGATGACGTAACCAAAGGGTAACCACCAATGCCTCGTTCCAATATAAGATCAACGTTGCCTCGACCTGATGTAGGGAAAGCCACAAATTTTTCTTACAAATTTACTGGAAATTTTTTCTTAGAATTTATACGCACTTTTGGAGGCCGGCACCAATTTGTATGAGCGAAGACGCGTAGTTAAGAAACAAGCAATTTATTTTTTTAGAAATTTTAAACAAAATGTTTCGGTAGAATTTTTATTTATTTTGGTGGCCGACTGGAGTTATTTTCAGATACAATTCTTTCATACATATGTGTCGTTGTCGGTCTCCAAAAATGTATTAAAATTCTAAAGAAAACATATCCATTAAATTTTTAGAAAAAAATTGTGGCATTCCCTGCATCAGCTGGATGCTTCGTTGATTTTATATTAAAGCGAGGCATTGCTGACTTTCCCTTTGGTTAGGTGATCAAGTCGATATATCGTCCAATTAATATTCGAGCAAGGTGTTACAGATTTTTGTTTTACTTGCCCAGTCTTTATATGTATTAATTTGTCTGTGCTATTATACAGTCTAAAATCAATGTCGGATATCTAAACTATAGTGCATGAAATTCTGAAGAAAAAATTGCAGCAAACCACTAAGAAAAAACTAACGTTTATCTTCTGCCTAGACACAGCTTGTTCGAATCGTGTTCAGGTGCCAATAAAGGACTGTTTACAATGGCAGAGCAGAGTAGAGTCACCAGATTGTATTGTCTTTCCTTGTCTCAAGCTTGCACTCTAATAAAAGTTCTTCGCAATTCCCACCAGAGTGGTTTTCACAGATTAGCGTCACTCGTCAGATTTGAAAAATTCCTAATCTCAAGTTTGTGAGATGTTGAGAGCAAATGAAATCTAGTGACTCGACTCTACTCTGCCATTGTAAACGCTCCTTAAATCTTTCGGACACGAAATCTAAAGATATATGGTCGATTAAAGTTTAAAGAAAAAAAGTAGTTCTTGCCTACAGTGGCGTAGATAAGAATTCAGGGGCCCACCCGCGAAAATTTTTAGGGGCGTCTTTTCTTCAGTAGCATAAAGTTTTCAACTAGCTCTTCTAGATTGACGTACTTACTTTGTTCATGTTCAATACTTATAACAGCCAAAGCACTTAACTGAACTTAATCGTGCTGCGTAAATAAGTTTTAATCAAATTCAGTTTCGAAAACGATCTTTCTGCTGTTGCAGATGTTACGGGTAATGTTAAATATAATTGAAATAATGTACACAAACCTGGAAGACTAGTTGCTACACATGTATTTTCCACTATTAATAAATTCGCCAGTTATTTAATGGATGATTTTTGTTTAATATCATTGCTGAAAGCAGTCTTGAAATTAATTAACTGCATGGGTAGATCTTCCTAAAAATCAACACCATATTTGCTCGAAACCTGCCTTCCACATTCCATTATTGCTTCATTCGATGAAGTGTTAAATTTTGAAGGATTGAGAAATGTGAAAAGCTTCACGATTTCAATTACAGGGGAAAATCTTGTACATAGTTGGTTGATAATTTTATCAAGTGATGCATTGAAAACTTCAATCTGAAATTCTTTTCAGAGATTAAAAATTACGCAGTCATCCTCAAATTCATCAAAAAATTTCTTATTTTCTTCTGGCGTTTTTCTTTCAACTTAGGCTGAATATTCCAAGACTTTGCTAGGCTAGTAGCATCTTCTTCAAATTGATCGAAATTGTGTCGCAGTTGCAATAAGTTTTTTTGTTCAGTGTTGAGTAATTCGCTAGCATTTTCTAAATCGCATGAGGGACCCTGTAGTAGTTTAGAAATTAAATTCACGGCTTCTAAGATTTTACTTTGAAACACAACTATTAAAATGAACTCATAACTGTCCATTTTAGTCTGCAAAGACTTTGCTTCATTTCTATCAATTGGTTTTTTGCACAATAAGATAAAATCTGATAAGCACTGCATCACCAACTGATAATTATAGCTTATAAAGAGTAAACATTCAAATCTCGATGACCACCTTGTCCGGCAGAGTTTTTTGAGGGTATATTTAATTTTATTTTCATGTAATGATGTTTCATTTAATGCTTGCCAACGCGGAAGACTTTTACTGAAAAACACATAAATGCTTGGCAGAAGGTCATAAAAGTTTTGAATCTCTTTGATATTCTTAACCGAATCATTTAAAACTAAATTCAAATTATGGGCTGAGCAATGCACATATTCAGGAGTAGCAACTCGATTCTTGCCTGCAAACCGCTATATTTTCCGGACATATTAGTAGCACCATCATATCCTTGTCCCCGAAACTTTTCAATTTTAATTTTAAAAATATCCAAGGCAGTGAGGACGACATTCTCTAGGTTCTGTGAATTATGTTCAGTTAGTTCTATAAATTCAATAAAAGACGATTTTATTTCTAGTTTGTTCTGTGTTTCTTTATCCGCATTTGGCTTTATGCTTGCATACCGTATAACAATACTTAGTTGGTCTTTTTTGGATATATCTTGGGTACTATAAATTATAAGAGAAAAGAATGGAGCTTCATTAATGCCAGATGTGTAATTATTTCATTTTGGATGTCAGGACTTAAGTACTTATTTCGAATATTGGTATTTGATAAATGGGCTTTTAGTATGGGGTGATACCGTGATATCAAATCAATAATATTTAAGAAATTACCACTTGTTGCTCCAATTTCACTTTCTCGATGCCCTCGTTAAGCCATATTGCAAATTGATAAGGTTCTTATCACATCGCATTCTTATTAAAACTTTTTTAATTTTTTCATTACTACTTCTTCGATTATCAATGGTTCTATTTTTCTCCCAAGTGCTGTAGGTTATACATGATTGCAAATGAGCATCACTTTCTTCGTGAATTTTAATTTTCTTACTCAAGCCTCTCCAGTCATTAATTGTTCCCTCACACCAATTTACTGCTTTTTCATTAATAGAGAAAAGCCAACTCGGTTGACAATAAACTCCATTCAATGCCTGAGAGTAACAAAGCCAAAAGCGATCAATTTTTTGACCAGTTCTTGTTTTAACCACATAGTAATCAGTGCTGAACGCTCTACTATCTTTTTTATTCTTCAGAAATGGACCCATGGGCTAATTTGGACCTGTAGCTATAATTTTTTCTTTTTACATCGTCCGATAAATGTCCCGAAAATAAAGCCTTGTCTGTAACAAAATATGTTAAATCCACCTGATCACATTCATCTTCGTTTTCTACGGCAGCTATAATTGATTCCTGTTCGTTAATTGCAACATTTTCATCAGCTCCAAAAATTTTATTTGAAGAAGATGTACTAGCTTCTGAGGCTTTTTCAAAGAAACTACTAATCTTCGATAACTTACGTGTTATTCCATATATTTCTTACCTTAATTTTCGTCTTTGTGCACCACTCATATATTTCCTTTCACTCATTTTCACACAAAGATACTTTTCACAACACTTCTACGAATGTATTTATGAATATTATTTGAACATTAAGTTCTATATTCTACTTATATTCTCAATTAAATAATAAAATAATATAATCCCCAATGAGAATCAAAACGCTTTACACGAAGTCGTTGTATGAATCTATCCCGTCGCGCATCCAAATGTAAAGTGAAAAAATCTGAATATACTTTTTACCTAAATACGCACCTACCTTTCTGATTCCCAGATAAAATTTTCCTGTTTTAAGGTAGGTATATTGCTCATTTTCTAAAATTTCTGCAAGAGGAATTCAGTTCAAAAATCAACTATGCCTCGACCTGATGTAGGGAAGGCCTCAACTTTTTCCTAGAAATTTACTGAACATTTTTTATTCAGAATTTGTTTGTATTATTGGAGGCCAACAGCACTACCGCGCTCCAATATAAAATCAACGATGACTGGACCTGATGTAGGGCATACCACAATTTTTTCTTAGAAATTTACTGGAAATCTTTTCCAGGTTACGTTAGCAAGTCGATTTTATATTCGAGTAAAGCGTTGCAGTTTCTTGTTCTTTACCCAGTCTTTGTGTTATGTTATTAGTTTGTCTATGCTAATAACAAAATGTGGGAAATGAGTTTGTTATCTTGAAATCCGGATATAGGTATATAATCTATGTATGAAAGACAGGAGTAGTGAAAAATAAAATTGAAAATATCCAGAAGAAAAAAGATATTTCTCGGAAATTTTTATGACTTTTACTATATGTACACTTTTAAAGTAAAATGCCGGAGTTCTTTGAAAATTTAATTACCATTTTAGGGCCCCTAAATTGGGGAACTGGCCGAATATGCGAGTGACTTATCTACGCCACTGCTTGTCTACATTGAAAACAATATTTACTTGCCTGAGCACACGAATCAATCGAACTTATATTCATTATGGTTCGTACCCATGATATATTTAGCCTAGATCAGTGAGTTATTAAGGTTTGCTACGAGCTCACGAGCTCTTCTCATACATCATTTTATTAGTACAGCCGTCAATATCTGGGTATTTCTCGTCTATAATTTTAGCTACTGTAAATTAGAAAAGATATAGGTATAATAATCAGAACATTTTGCCAAGGAGTACTTTTTCCAGACATCACACTATAAGTTCTTAACGTGTCGAATTTCATCATCGTAGGTTACAAATTAGGTGAAATAGTTTTCGAGTCTCTACGCACACTGACTGCATGGAGCTCATAAAAGTATTAAAGAGCATTTAAATTTAAAATACAAAGGCCTACCTACCACATATAAATGAAAAGGATGAACCAATATTACGTATGCAAGTTGGCTTAGAAATTATAGTCGATTAAATGATACCGAGACAAAAATGTATCAGTCCTAAGTAAATCGATAAAAATCACCTTTCGGAAGAGGGGATCCAAGAGTGTCTCCATAGATACGAATGGTATACCACAGTTCCCAAAATATATTTTGATGGACATTTTGTGAAAAATTTGAATAATTTCCAGCCCATATACCTACTTTGAACTCCCCTTTGATCAATTTAGAGAATATCAGTTTTAAAAAACGATCACAAATTCATAACGTAGAACTAAATTAAATTTTTCTTACTTGTCTAGAAATTGTTGCTATTGGTGGAGCCTGTGAAGACAACTCTCAATGTGTTAGTGCCGATCATTTTTCCTATTGTGATCCTGTAAAAAAACAATGCAATTGCCTTGAACATTTCGTAGAACATAATGGTGAATGTCTTTCAGCTCTTGGTAAGTCTACATTTTCAAGAACTACTATTTAATATAATCAAAGTTTTCTACTATATTTCTAGCTCTTGACGAAACTTGTATTGATCATGTGCAGTGTGCCAATTCAACTGCGTTTTCAATTTGTTCGGGAAAAAAATGCATCTGTTCACCAGGATTAGTGGCGAACAAATTGAAATCCAAATGTCTTTTGAGTGTGGATTATTTCGAAGCATGTAACGAAACGAATCAGTGCAAAAATAAATTGGGCTTTGGCTCAATATGTAACGATTACGTCTGTACTTGTGATGCTGAGCATAATCCTGTAAACGTTTCCAAAGGTGGAAAAGAGCAAATTAAATGTCGAAGGAATGTAGGTAAGTTAAAGCACAAGAAAATTGAAAAATTTTAAATTTTAAGGTAAATCTCAAACAATCTTTATTTGTGGAGTCGGGGAGCACAATATTGGTCTTTGTCTTTAGTATATTTTGTCTATCATAAAAGATGACAGATGAAGCTTTACTTTACTGGAACTTTACCCACAAATTCAGGTCAACATCCAGCATAAGTTTTTATGCACATAATATGAAGAAAATTAATTAAAAAATTAAAAGTAGTAAAAAAACAAAAAAGTTCGTCTTAAGTTATTTCTGGCCTTACAATTTTCCTCTGAACTCGTACCTATAACCGTAAGGGTAGTCTGTATCTAGTACGGATAACCTTGATTCATCAGTTGTGCTACTGGAAAATAAAATCCTGTAAGCAGTCGTCAGCATGTTAATTCTGGCTATCTATCTTCGATAAGCCGCACTGAGACAAATTATATTTAGATATTTATCAAAACTCAATAATTGGCTCTCAGCCATGTTACTCGAGTACTGTTCTTGACAAACGTGACATTGATGATGCTGATATTTTTTTTTCATGTTTCACTCATTGCGTTCCCATCTCAAAATTGACATGTCTGCAGTCTTACTTACAAGCCCTGAATTGATAGCTCTTTAAAATATTTGAAGAACTTAAAGAATAAGTGTAGGCGAAGTTTTACACCTTAAATGTGCTTTTGTTTGCATGTATGTCCCAGCTCTTATACTGCTCTTATAATAATTTAAAAAAAAGACTATTTACTACTCTGTAATGAGTTATGAGATATTATGTAGGATTCCAATGAGATATTTACTTCGCAATGTTTTAGACTCATTTGAGATTGTTAACAATCTTCCACATGTTAAGTGGGCAACGATAGTCTTGTGTATTTCAGTCGTGAAAATAGGGGGGGGGGGGTGGCTTTCTCTCAGGGTATATGGCCATTTGAAAGGAACGATGTTTTATATCGATCGAGGTTGTCCAAAGCTATTCCCATAACTCATCATTGAGTACACCGTCATTTCATCCTACGGATAAGATTTTCCGCAGGTACAAAGTTACATGACTTGCAGCTCTAGTAACATTCCATATTTTTCAGCCATAGATAAGCATGGACATAGCATTTAAATAGAACTGCTTTAGTTTTTTCTCTCGGAGTAAATACTTTCCGCTTCTTTAAACCGTTATCATAGAAACAAAAGCAACTTGCATATGTATTAACTGTGCTGCCTAGGTAACATAATTTCTTCGTTTTCTCGATGTTTTGCTCATTAAACAGCATACTTCCTGTCCTCGAGACATAGCCTCGCATAATCTTCACCTTATTGGCAACTGGCTCATTCCACACAGGCACTTCATCGATCATTCGAACTCAACTCCTCTGTAGAATAGTCCGTATAGTCCAAGATTTAAGGGTACCATCTATAGGACCACACTGTATTGCTTTATACCAGATTTAAGCTCGAAGGACTCGGACATCTTTTCATAGTGAAGTTCGCAAAAATTCTAGCCTATGCCAAGAGATTTGATATTTTTCACAAATCTCGAAGATGGATACCCATACTCGCTAATTTTGTGTGAAATCTGTTAAGTCAAATACTTTCTCGTCATCTTCAAGGCCGATTTACAAGGGAGTTCATAATTACGCTGTAAAAAAACAGTAGGACAAATCCCAGAAATGTTTTTTTTCTAAAAATAAATGTCTTTGGCTCTTATGTAAAGGGAAAATCAGTTAAATTTCCCCAAATCAATGCAACATTCAATTGATGTAGGTATTTGGCACCAGAAAACCTTTATAGTACCTACGTAAAATTGTCGAAATGTTAAGCTTTCTCGGATAAAAAGAAGAGAATATTCAATAAATTAGGTATTATTCTACATTTGGAAGCACCTATTTTTTAGGGATAAAAACCTATTCCACTTTATCCAAGTTGGAGTTTTCCCTAATCTTATCAAAAAATACCTAAGCTTAGTGGTACAAAATTTTTGCCGCTCACTTTAAGGAAAAATTGTTTTCTGTATATCTAAACTACTCTACAAATATGGTCGATTGCTCCTCTCAGTACTCACTCAATTTACCCTTGAATAGATTCTAGTATCACCCTTCGTATCTTAGGTAGTTTACTTACTGTTTGTATTAGTCTCAACCCTCCTCTATGAGTAGATACAGTATTTCGGCGATTAATCTAGGGTCAGCTTTAAATAATTCTGTGCCAAACCTATCTATACCTGGGGCCAGATACTGTAACTGAGAGAGATTGGAAAATTGGGAGATGAGATTTTTCGTTCTCCCCGATTAGAACTCCCTAACTCTCCATTCGCGATTCTCTAGCATACTTGGGAATTTAGGGAAAACGTGAGAAGTATCGCAATATTGAAGGTCGGCTAACTCTGTGTTGGAGGATCGTAGAGCATTGCGATTTTTTCCTTCGGATTTAAGGTCTAGAGTACAAAAATATAGATGAAAAATGGATGGGGGGCTTTTGGTGATGGGGTTTCATACCACCCCTCATTGGAGGTTGTCCATATTTGATATCAAATTAAAGTGGGAGCAGCCGGTACTCGAGTGGTGTAGTTTTTTTTATCATTTTAACTTCATTACTGACTTTTTACCGCCGAAAGACGGATATTTTCACTTGGGTCATATACACCCCAGTTCATATATTTTGCGTATATTTCTTCCGTTCTTTATTTCACATCCATTAGTACTTTGTTGTGAATATTTTCTCATGGAAAGTGCATTTCCACAACTTACCAGTCTTCATAATTATTAGTTGAAAATATATCCAGTTTTGTACCAAAAAACGGCCATTTTATCATATTAAGTAGGACTGATTCTTTTCTTTTGCAGTTATCTACAAAACTATTTACCAGACTCAAAAACTAATTACATATCTAATTAGGGAACAAAATGTAGATGCCATTTAATCCTACATACAAGTTTTAACGTGCATATTTAAAATTCTTATAGTATCTCTTCTGTACTGGACGACAACCAAATTGACCATTTTCGCGTGATTTAAAATTTGTACCGGGTACCTTGAGACACCAAAATCCTTATTTCTCTGTAAGTATTGCAAGGATTTCCATAATTTGTTTTTGTAAACATAGCCAGGATATGAAGTGAATCCATAATTCAATTTGAAAAACCTAGTTACCTAGGTACCTTCACAAAACACAACAAAAGCAGCGAATACTGTCAGTTGAGAAATATTTTTCTAACTTCTGCACAACTAACACAGCCGAGAGTTTTGTCGAGTGGAATAGACAATTTCGTAATTCTCAGTACAAATTCCCGTGTTACAGAAATCCGAGTGGAGAGTTAAGTATCAAAAGAACTCTCATCTCCATAACTCCACAACTATCCGTGTTAGTGATTTCCCGCCCCTGGTGTCTGCGATGAACTTTTGATAGTGGAGAATACGAATATAGGGTGTCCCGTAAGTGGTGTGACACCTGAGAGCTATGAATAATTAGACGAGCCAGAAATTGTATGGTTAATGTGGGGGGGGGGGGGTCCTAACGGTTACCAAGATAACGGGACTAAGATATTTGGGTATGTCCTTCTTTCTGCTTTAATTTCAGAATTTTAATTTGTTTTGCTTTTTAATTTAACTACCATTAATGCTACTATTAAAGCTTAGCTTTAAAATGACATCTCACGCACTTTACCCAAAATGTAACCGTTTCTGCGTGTTTTGCACTTTTTCTTTAGCATATCTCTACAGTTTTCGAAAATTTTATTTTCGATGTTCTCTCCATTCTTGGTGCTCCGTTCTAGCATAGCTTTATGAAAAGTAGATCTACTACAACAAACTTCTTTCATTTACAAATTACAATATATTATGTCTGCTGTTAAGGCGGGTAAGCAAGTTGACTGCAGATTTCAGTATGGCTCAATGAGTTCTTTTTTGCAACATTATTTTCAACTTCATGAACAATACTGTTGGGGTCTGCCATCTTAATAGTAGTTAATAGTAGAAGGAAAGAGGCCACTATAAGAACATACGGACTCCGCGACCAGAGTTAATCTTTAGTTAGTTTTCAAACCCTTATTTGGAATGATACATGCTTCTCTAAAGATTTTCAACTTTAAAGCTGCAAGCGCGAGTCTCACACATGCGATATGCTTCGAGGATTCATTTTCCCCTTTGAACTTTTATACAGTTCATTGTTCGATTTGCCTATCTTCTTCAAAAAATAAGGGAAGGGGCCATATCCAATGAATGCATTAATAAATAGTCTGAGTGATTGTTTGCTAAAATCAATTAGTTTGTGCATCTGAAGATCAAAAAGGGGTGAAGAATTCCTTCAGTTACCTCATATCGGGTGCGCAACACCAGAGGAGATCCAATTGCCTGTATTCCCATTTTTGTAGTTTCCCCCTAAAGTGCCTTTTTGGTAGGCAAAAAGTTGTATAGCGACCGATATACGGTCATATACTCTAATGTTGTAGAAATATATATATATATTTTTTATTCATTCGAGAGTTTCTTACTACACTGACAGCCAGGTGCGGATTTCCCTATAGGCCGGATAAACCCGGGCCTATGGCGGCAAAACTTGGTAAGATCTAGCGCCCTCTGTGAACCCAGACGTCAACGTCCGCAGGCGTGTTTTATAGCGAGTAAGGGGCGGGGGCCGCAATCTTCCATAGGCCTAGGCTAGCCAAGTTATCATATCCGTCCCTGCTGACAGTACTTCTGAATTTGTTGTATTGTTGCAATCGACGAAACCAAGAATTTAAGTGTCTGGTTTTATACCAGCTTTTCCCTTGAGGAGCCACGATTGGTAACAGGGCTAATGCTAGTTTAAGTTTTGATGATATAAAAGGCTTACATTAGTAAGTTTCTTTATAAGTAGCACTTTTGTCAGGGCAGCTTCGAAGTATATTGTCATGCGCGGAGACCACTCTAAGCGATATATGAGCCGCTTACTGCAAAATCGATTAACTCCATAAAACAAAATGTAGGAAATATTGATACAGTTTTATACATTTCTTGTAAAAAAAAACATGTCAACGACCATAAAAACTGTTGTCATGAGAGATTATATGATAACATTTTTATGGCCATTGAATAAAAAATACTTTTTTCACAAGAATTGTTTCATTTCTCTTATGGATTTAACCGTTTTATGCAATGAGTGGCTTCAATATGAACCGCATATTATCCTGAATTTATATCTAGATTATCTCTGTAGAAACCCGGAAAAGGAAATGTGAAACTTCAACATTATTTTTGCTTACAAGGCATGACAAATTTCTACTAACTTTTAGTTTCATTCTACATCTGTATTCAATTCAGCACGTTCTTTGAGTTACTTTGATTTTCTCCAAGTATCTCCATTACCGAACTAATTACGGTATAAACCAGCGGATTTCATATTGGCTTGTCGTATAATTTCGACTGGAATGATTTCCACTTGTCAACCTTCCACTAAATAAGAAGGAAGCATCAAGACTGTAAAACTGTAAAACAGGATGCTTTCCAGTACATATATGTATATATGTAGATTAGAACGGAATGGATCAAAGAATAAACCTACCACCATCAAAATGCAAAAACTTTCAACTTTCGCTGTGTTAATTCTGCTCAATTTGTTAACTCGTTGCCTCAAGACTATTTTGGCCTGACTCATTTATGCGTCCACCATATTTTGAACACGAGTTTCAATTCTTCAAAAAATTTTGGAAAACTGCGATTGTGCAGCCCCTTGCGCAAACTGCGTCCCCAAATGCTCCAAGCGATTTTCGACCAATCTGTATGTGATTTTAATTCAAGCCCATTGAAAATCGCATGAGTAAACATGTTTTACGTTATCTGCAATCGAGCCAAATGCTCACTCCGTGACAGTCAGGACTTGGAGCTATATATAGCTGTAAAACCAACTGCTTTATTACTAGTAACCTGTGACATTCGTAAAACTCTCGATTAAAGTCACTTGACAACTCTGACACTCCTCGATTTTTCGGAAGCTTTTGAAAACGTCAATCATTCTAAGCTTCTTACCATTCTGCTCGATAACTTCAAATCTTAGTTATCCTAGGAGGCACTGACCGGAAGCTTTCTTATTGGATATTCCTACCAAGTCAAGGTCGGAGATTCATTTTCAAGAAGCTTATCTCTGAACTCTGGGATACCTCACGGTTCAACTTTGTTCTGTATGTACATAAAAGATCTGCCCAAGGTAATAGAAGACTCTAAAATGCATTCGTATGTAGATTATGTGCAGATATTTTTGGACTTTTACTTGAATAGAATCTTTGTGTAGTCCAAGAAGAACAATTTATTTTTGAATCCCAATAAATCAAATGATATCGCAGAGTTTCCAATTGTAATTCGTCACTATCGTTCGAAACCTACGAGTCATGTGCAAAATGCAATCAAATTAATTAAAATTTGTGGCGCTCTATGAGGGTGGAGGTTATCTGGGAGAATTCTGTCTCCTGCACTTCGTTTGACACTAGTAAAAGACACTTATCTTATCTACCCTCACTTAGATTTGATGTGTAGAGGAAAGTTAAATATCACCTTCAATAGCTACATCTGATTTATTCGTGATTTCGGAAGATGCGATCACATTTCCTTTCACCATAATTCTCTACTGGATATGTCTTTAGATGCCTATTTGACACTGAAAACATTTCTCTTTAACTGCATTAGGTATTCTGTCCCAGGCACCCTGGCTTATCTATTTCCAATCTAAGCTTTTTAAATTCTAACGACCACTTAATGCTGCATCTTCCTCGATACCACCATTGAATTTTAGAAAGTTCTCACCTTGTTCGTGTTGTTCGTTTTTTATGACGGACGTTATGACATTATGACACTGCGAAGCATTCTACTATACCAAAGTTTCCTGTTTTTTCTGCTCTTTTACTTCCTGCACAAATGCTAAGTTCTGCTCATATTTACTTTAAATTTTTATTATTTAAGCTAGATTTTACATTAATTTTCTTGCTTTTCTTGATATTTCAATTTGTTTGTTATCTTCTAATTTCTGCTTTAGCCGTAGTCTAAAAATTATAACATCCATGATTAGTGATTTTTTTGTGGATTTACCACTTCTTTCACTATGCTTATTTCAAAAATATTTTAACCTTTCTAGTTACAAAATAAATCAGTTTTTAAGAAATAAAGAAACATTAAAAGCAACGAGTTAACACCCTTCTATTTTTGCAGTTTTCGGCGACTACTGTACGAATAACAAAGATTGCCACATAGAAAATGTAGAAATTGAAAAACAAAACTTGGAATGTTTTTTGGGTGAATGTCGTTGTCGTGACGGACTATCTGAGAAGGGTGGTATCTGTGAACAGAGCGGTAAATTAACAATTAAATTAATTATTTTAAACTTTTCTATTCATTTTAATGAACATTACAGGAGCAAGAAGAATTTTAACCAACGGGTTCTACATTGTGTTTGTAATAGCTGTATCAACCACATTTTTAGTTTAAGATATCAAATTTATTAAATCATCGTTTGTTGAAATATTTTTAATTAAAATTGTTATTCTATATTACCTGCGTCCTTAATTATATACAAACGAACACTGTGTGGTGGGAATACCAGTCCCAGCTTTTATATTACTTCATGATCTCCTACCTATTTTATGAAGACTCTATTAAAATTGTTCCGATTTAAGTGATCGGGAGGATCCTTTACAGTTCCAGTTCTAATAGGCTTTATGTGGTGGGCAACTAATTTAGACACCCTTTTTCTATGACCATATTCTTGTTGAAATTTACTGAAGTCTCCATAAAGTTTCTTTTTCTAGAACTATTACTTGATCAAAGCGTGTTCTTATTTACGGTTGATGTTCGTAACAAGGTTTTAATACTAAAACTTAAACCAAAAAACTGCAGTCAACTAATTAAGATACTTAAAAATTTGTTATTTATTAAAAAAACTCATAGTTCTGATTAACAATTTATAAAGAAACTTAAATTCTAAATAATCTGCCACAAAATATGGAAATTGCCTAAATTTTGTGATGCTACTGCTTCCCATAATATTCACCATCGATTCTTTATAGCTTTAAGGTCAGAACTTTTTTACTGACCAGTCTATTGCTTTAACAAAATTATCCTAAAGGCCTTGTTTCACAGCCCGTCGAGAATGCTTTAGAAATTTAGCGTGAATATATCTCCATGAAACTGGCATATAGTATATAGTACCATAGTCAGCTTCCTAGATAAAACCTTCGAAAACCCTTCTAGGCAGGGGGCCCTCGAAATTTAGGGGACCTGCTCCAAACTGGTAACTAAAATTTTCAAAGAATTCCAGCATTTTACCAGTGTAAAAGCAGGGGAGAATCATCTTTTGAATTTTGCCCATAATTTCAGTTTATGGAAGAATTTGATCAATCCAAGCACATCTTTGAAAAGGATTGGAACAAAGGACACTTTTGCTTTCGCAAATCGATTGGGTAAAAAATAAAAAAAATATAGGAATTAAACAAAAGCAAAATGCTGTCAAGGTCGCCGGGCCGGCCAATGCTGTCAAGGTTGGCCAATCAACGAAATAAGTAGTGAAATGATTGAAAATGACCTGGAAAAATAAATTCAACGAAATAAAAAGCCGAATTTGTTGCATTTTCTGTGTTTTTTAGCAAAATTTGAATGACAACATATTCGGAATCGCAGATCCGGCAAATATAGCTCGTCACTATATTGGCGTACGTCTTTTTCTGCACTTTTTTGGCCGGGCATTTTTCTTTAATGGGTGTTTTATCAGCGGACTTCGTTGAGATTGGTGCTGGATGTCTTCGAAGCACACAATCACAGTGGGCCAACCCTTCACTTCACAAAGTGAACAAGCACCATTGTCGCATCGCGTTACACCATAACCGAACACAAGCCACATGCCACTGGATGCACGCCTCTGAAGCAATGGAAATGTATTGCGAAAGTTACATTCGCGGCCACAGGCCACAAGCCACGCTGTGATTGTGGCCAAGTTTGATCAAATCTCAAATTTTGTGGCTCGTAGCCCCAGTATTACCAACAATGAAGTATAAAAATGGTAGGTTATTCAATATGGCGGGAGGGTTGTAATTAATCAGAATTTTGATTATCAGTCAGAAAGTTATTCAGCTGTGAGAACCATTTCATACTGGGTTGTAATAATTCTGCAAAAAAATAAAATGGAAGAAGAAATTATTAATTACATGAAAACCAATACATCTATGCATAATAAGAAGCATGGCTTCTTGTGGCCAGTGGCCGTGCATGTAACTTGCTTGGCTTCAGCAGTCGGCCACGAGCCTCAACTGGCTTGTGGCCCGTGGCCTAAGGCTGTGAATGTATTTTGGGCCTCACTGAAAGAAGTTTTACCGCACTCGCATATTGTGGCGCTAATGGTTAAAACTAAAAAAATCACAGTTGGCCGACGTAGATGACAGGCCAACCCTGACGACATTTCCTTACATACATATGTATAATGTCCTGAGAACTATGTTTTTTCTTCTAGATTTTTTCAATTTTATTGGTCATTACTCCTTTTTTTTGTAGATTATATGCCTACACCATTACCATTTTCGGAATCCAAGATGACAAACTCATTTTCACATTTGGCTATTAGGCTTTTGCTCTTAATTATGGACAACGCTGGAAAATAAATAAAAACAAAACCAAAAGCTACAAAGCGGAAAAGTATTGATAATTCAGTTAATGAATCGGACAATTTGTAAGCGTATGTAACCAAATGAGATCTCTAAAATTCAGTTTTTCTGAAAATATTCAGAGAATGGCCATGGCTCATTTATTTGCATGCGTTTGCGAATTCTCTGAATTTCTTACTGAAATTATTGAAAATGTTCAATCTGTCTTAAAGAAGGCCAATTTTATTGTTCTTTTCGGAATCAGAAAGATAACTGAGTAGAAGCGAGCCTGTAGGCAATAAAATTTACTATACGTAGGTTTGTGTCCTGAAAGTGAGGAAATTCATATAAAATTAGCCCCGACTTTGACCACAGACCACATTAGGAACATCTAGCGTAAAAGACAGAAACCCAACATCCGACAAAACCATACAATTTAAGACGAAAAATGAATATTTACTTTTGAAATCAGGGATGTAAAGTACTCAAATTTTGACTCAACTCATCGCTCAACTCAAGCAGTAAGTCCGCTCAACAGTTGAGCGGTGGTTCATCGCTTGAAATTTGAGTGGACTCACTAGTTGAGCGGACTCAATCTGGAGCGGATTCAGTCTTGAGCGGACTCACTGCTTGAGTGGATTCATCATTTGAGTTGAGCGGAGTCACTGCTTGAGTGGACTCATCATTTTAGTTGAGCGGACTCAAGTCATGTTTTAAATTACATAAGGAGAATCTGATTTAATTAAAATTGAAACTGTAACTGAAATTTCAATCAAATAAGAAAAGCTCACAAAAAAGTCATTAATTATCTTTTGCTAATATTCTTAGCCAACATTTCTCTTCCTCTCAATATAATGTACAAATTCAACAACTTGTAAAACCTGTAAGCAAAAAAATCTCCATACTTGAAAGTGTTATAATTCAATTCAAGGAAATTGAACTAACATTTTTCCATAGAATCAGCGTCTTACTTTATATTTTTTCCATTTATATATAGCATCACTTACATCTCAAAATTTTCGTTATTTAGACGACATCTATTAGAAGTTTACGTTAGTTTTCGTATGCTAAATAATCTTTCCGCCGAAGCACTACTAGGCAAAGCTGTGTTGTATTCGGTAAAAAGACTTTTTATCACCGAAAAGCGTTTGTTTTCAAATGTCGAGGTTTCTCTGTGGACAAATTATATTCCAAGAACAATTTCTAACTCTCCATTGAATTTTGGTCATCTTCACAAGCTGAATACCAAAATGGCGTAGCTGTCGAAACATTCCAGGCTTTTATTGATTCTGGAAATAATACATAAATTTCTCAACCAATGCGTGGGTGTTCAATCCATTTTGCTCTACAAGAATTTTTTTTTCTATGCGTCACAAACGCAATGTGACAGACGTAGTAGACAGACCCTATGGATTTTATCTAGAGTATAAAAATCAGACAATGACAATAATAATGGCCATAACAGAACCTTTCAAGTCTGAAATTAACGTTTACTTTCGGCTGTAAAATTTAAATACAATTCACAAAACTGAGTTTCCTCATGTGCATATTACTTTCCCTTTATATTTCACAAGTATTTCTATGGATAATTATAAGTAGAATCGCCATAAATTGAGTCATATCATTTTCAAGTATGGGAGAATACCATACCGGGCTTCACACATTATTGAATAAGTACAGTTGTACATTATATTGAGTGGAAGAAGAAATGTTGGCTACGAAAATTAGCAAAACTTTTTGTGAGCTTTTCTTATTTCATTGAAATTTCAGTTTCAGTTTCAATTTTAATTAAATCAGATTTTCCGTATGTTATTTAAAACATGACTTGAGTCCACTCAACTCAAATGATGAGTCCGCTCAAAATTTGAGTCTGCTCCAGCCGCAAAAGCAATGAGTCCCGCTCAAGCAGTGAGTCCGCTCAAATTTCGAGCGATAAACCACCGCTCAACTGTTGAGCGGACTCCATGCTTGAGCGGACTCAAATCCTGAGTTGAGCGATGAGTTGATATGATAAAGGAGTCCGCTCATTTACAATTTGAAAATTTTGAACGAGATTTAACTCTACTAAATATTTTTTGCACATAATTGTTAAATATACTATTTTTCTTTGTATTTCAACAACTTTCAACGAAATATTTCAAATTCTCCTCGGTGAAATATAGGGAGAAAGAACAAAGTACCTACTACTAGAGTCAAATAATTAAAAAAAGGGGAACTGAAATAAAAAAAAAACTCGACGGTATTTGCTAGATCTAGGCTTTATCTTTCTAAAATAATCACAATCTAATCAAATGAGAATACCTACTAACAGGAATTTGATTTGAAAAACTTCCATTTTTACATTTTTTTACAAGTTTCGGAGCTAATATCTCTATTCCAATACATTTTTTTTTTATTTTTGCCGACGTTATTTACTAGACTTCTTCGTTAATCTTTAATTTAAGGTAATTCTGCTACAAACAGTTTGCCACAAATTCGCATTGAAAAGTGTACGAAACTTACAAATCTTGGTACTGATACTCAGAGAAGAGATCTGCTTCCGCAAAGATTCCTTTAGCTATAGAAAGAAAGCGCTTCGGAAAAGATATTTTCTGGCTATTGTGTGGAAGCACTTCACTTTACAAGCGCTAGACATATTTCTCGCTGGGTTGGTTCAATTAAATTTTTTTAAATAACGTTGTTAGGAAAGGTATAACAATTTTATTTCGGTTCGGAAGATAAGAAAGCAAGCTTAGGATTATCAGAACACCATTTTTTTGAATGAATAGTAGTTTAGGACGGAGGGGCTATTCAAATCAAACATTTGTCAGTTTTACATAAGAACACTGCAAATATTTTAGAATGTAAGGACTCCGTGTACTCTCATGTAGTAGTGAGGGATATAACTTGTGAAGTATTCTCGTGGGTTTTGACACTAGGCCTGAGAACACGTTGACGTAGAGAGCTGAAATTTGTTGCCATTTTCATAAAAATTGTAAATATAACTAAATCCCGCAGCACCTTCTTAGTATTGCTATACAAAATTTGATGTTTTTTACATATACTCTGCAAAGGCTTAGTCCTACATCTTTTTATTGTACAGAAAAATTCTTTAGAAAATAAAAAATTCTATGAAATTGGTTATAATCATTTTTACTGTCCGAAAACTCTTTCTAGATATATGTAGATGCGAAAAACCATTTTAACAATCAAACTTGAACAGAAATTATACCAAACTAGATATATGCATTCATCAAGGCAGTATATGATAAAAATTGATTTTATACCAATTTTAGCTTATTTTTGTGGTGTTGACCAAGCATGCTCTTGGCGTATTCAGCTTAATATTAAATGCAATTTTCATTTTTACATCGCTATCTGTCTACATGTCTGTTTATCTGTCTGATAACTTGATAATTGAAGAAAAACTTGAACTACGATAGATGGAGAAAATTGGATATTTGGATACCTTTTGTGAAGATCTGGAATTTTGTATACAGCGCTCTCGTGATAATTGCAAAATTAAGTACAAGAAATAGACACCATCGCGCAACACCATCGTAGGGTTGGTTGTCATATTAAAATCATTTCCAGATTTGCAAATCTTTCATGTATTTACTGGAACAATACTCAGTTCTAGATATTTTTAGTCTTGTAAAAATATTTGGAATGTAAAAACTTATCAAATTGCCTACGAATCGTTTCAAAAAGAAATGGGAGAAACCACACATGGGTGGCTATATTTACGAGTATTCATCTATGTTCTATAACTTCCTTTCTAGTTTCTACAAAACTCGATCGAAGGGCAATACGTCTTTAAAGAGAACATACATATTTATTTGATTATTTCGGTTTGAGTTTTTCACATCTGAAATTCGATGTGTTCCTCAGTTTACTTTTGGTGTTGACAAAAGTAGGTCTGAAAATGTTATAAGTCTCGTGGTAAATATAAACACATAAACAAGGAACATGCGCCGTCACATTTGTTCAAATAATTCTACAAATATATTTTGTTAATTAAATTTTAAGAGAGCTACGTATATACATATTATGTAGGAGAAATGTCATAGCAACAAACAAAAGTGTTTTTATTTAATCAGTTGTATAAACGTGTTGTAGCAAATTTCACCATTCGTCTTCGATGCTGGAAATCGGTTATATAAAAATCGGAAATTTCATATTTCGTTAGTTACATATTCGCCTTGATTTACGATAGCCACTGAATTGATGTTGATATGTTGCTCTTAGCTTTTAAACTCTTGGGTCTGCTCATTGTAACTGTGCATGCTACAAGCAAAGCTAAATTTAAAATATACGGTGGTAAGAATGTACCTCTAGTGATGACTGATCGCAACAGTGGATTAAAAGTACTTCAGAATACTGGCGAATTCCCTTATTTAGTATCTGTGCAGCACTTAGGAAAACATAACTGTGGAGGGACCTTGATTAAATCTGATGTCGTTTTAACAGCAGCTCATTGCACAGTTGGTATTGAAGCAGATGATATAACTATCCTAGCAGGCGCTATCCTATTGGAAGAGAAATCGAAAAATATTCAATTGCGGCGCATCAAATATTATGTCAATCATGAACATTATGATAAAGCTCTAATGAACGATGATTTATGCCTGATAAAAACTGTGACACCTTTTCACATAAACAATATCGTGAAAGTAATTAATCTGCCAAATCCCACTGATCGATTTGTTGGATATAAAGGTGTCATTGTTGGATGGGGAGATAATGAATCATCGCTACCCTCCCGTATATTAAAGATGTCATCTCTTACAGTTATTGATGCCAATGAATGTGCTGCACGCATCCACCCAACAAAAGTAACTACACATATGATTTGCGGGATTGATAAAATAGGAAAAGCTCGAGGTTTATGCTCTGGGGATTCGGGTGGACCTTTGGTGATTTTCCATCCCGACGATCCAGAGAGTGATATTCTTGCCGGTGTAAGTTCTTTTGTTAGTAAACCAGACAAATACTGCGATCCAGGATATCCTTCAGTTTTTGTTGACATAGTTAAGCTACTGCCTTGGCTAAAAAGAAAATTGAGTACACAATTTTAACCGTGATACTAAAATAATTGGTAAATTTACAAAAAAAAAACATAAAAATAAAAAGAAATTGTGTGGAATTATCTACCTGAGATTAAATAAAGTATTTTAATATTTTTGTAATGGTTTTTATGTAACTTTGGTTTTTTCTTCGATACAACTGAAGAGATCAAATGCTGCTAGAATAGCCAGTATGTGGCCTTAACATAATTGCGACGACAAACTACTACTATGGGTGAAATCCGTTACTCTGCAAATTCTGAATCTGTTGTGACTCAGGTGACCAGTACCCCAAGTCATAACCATATGATCGAAACATCAATATATTGTCCTATACAATGATGCAACACAATTTGACCATGAAAACTTAAAAATTATTTAACTCATTTCAGTTCACTCTAAATTTCATTTAACTCCATTCCCCCACATTATACTAAAATGCAATTTTATTATTTATCACGACACACATTCCACTTCCATGGTATGCCTACTTACCTACATGTGCACAGTCATACTTCTTTAATTCCTCCAGTCTAATTGCATGTGCATTCATACAACTATTCTTGCCATATTAAAATAAATATTTTAAGACGACAACAACAGGCATATAAAATTTCAGTTTCTTCATGCAAATCGTACCGCATAAGCACTTTTTCGCATTTTCTCACGTACTTTTTTCCAACGTCATTTCTACATACATAGCTTTCCGTGAAGGGGTAGTAAAGCAATGCAGTTTTTTTACTTACACTTGTGATGTTCGGGAGAAAAAGATAGGCCAAAAAAGCTTGTTTTTAGGGTGAAGGGTTGAGGGGTAGTACTACCCCCCTTAGTGGTCGCGCAAAATGGGGCGTGTGGGGTATCTAATTAAAGGGGATGGAGAGTATAATCGAGTGGCGGGATTATTTTTTTACATCATGTAAACTGCATACGGACCTTTTTACCTTTAAAAATGTATTTTTGCAATTGAGTCAATACACCCCCGTTCCCATTTTATCACTCAAAAGACTTCCATTTTCCTCTTTAGAAAGGACTAGTTCATTTCTTTTCGAGTTATCTTCGAAACTAACTATCGACTTGAAAAACTAATCAGATATGTGATTAGGGGACAAAATGTAGATGCGATTTCGTTGTACAAACATGCCTCGACGTTTATATTTAAAAATTGTATAGCACATCTCTTTTGTGCTGGAAGACGACCAAATTGAGTTTTTTAAAAATTAAAATGTAAAACATTTACATTCCCGTTGGACAACCCCCTAGTAGCTACCACATGTCTGTTTTATCGTACAAAATTTATTTGAGGCAATTGCGGTACTTTTTTTCAAATTCTATAAACGTTTACGTTCTACAAGTCTCTGACCGCATATATGCGCCTATAGACCAGAATTACCATATTTTTCTGAGCACATACATGGTATTTCGCCGTAGGAGGTCAATAGAGCAGGAGGTGATAGTACTCACCCTAGGCGAACCAAAAATTGTATGGCAAGGGGGGGGGGGGGAGGCAATATCAACCGTTTAAGAGTTACAAGGTGATTAAGAAATAAAGCTAGGTTTTCACAAAACACCCTGTATCTTAAAAACTACAGGGCGTACGGTCACAGTTAAGAGCTCATTGTATGCAGAAGCTAATAAAACGGCTATAGATAGCACATAGAGTGTAATAGGTCAAATTAAAGAGGAGAGTCTACAGTTTATAGTTTTTGTAAAAAAAAGTTATGTTAACGACCTTTTTGTAAAATTAATAGAGGTCAAATTGTAAAAAAAAGTTAAGAAAATCCGGAATTTTTAGTTCAGAAACCATAAATCTATAGGCGAAAGGGGTATGGGGCAGGTTGAGTAGTCGTGAAGCTACAATGAGCTATTAACTGTGACGGTATGTCTTGTAGTTCTTAATATACATGAAATTGACTTATAATTTTTGGTTCAGCTAGGTGAGTACTATTACCTCCTGCTCTATTGACCTCCTACGGGGAAACACCCTGTATAAGCACTCAATGCCCATAGTAACGAAAGGGTTTTAAAGAATATCGTGGGTACCTGGAGGCAGCGAGGCCCAACCTCGTGAGTTCGTTCTTAAAGCGATCAAGAAGAGGTGTTTCAGAATTTTGCTATTGCTGTGCTTAGAAACTAAAAAACTTTATTCATAAAGTTTTTCTCCTACTGTTAAAAAGTAAAGTAGTGTTATTTTCTACTATTAAAGAATAAAGTAGTGTTACTAATTAAGAACGAAAGTGAGATAAGGAAACAGAGGTCGAAATCATTTCCTATCTTCGACGGCTGTGTGCTCTCTTCCAAGAGCACGACACCTGACCTATAGCAATTCTTCGTTATAGAATCAGAAGTTATCGACTGTGGTTTTGCCAGTTTTGGACAGTCAAAAGGTCAGTGAACAGAATTTGGCGAACGTCCGTATTATTTATTTATTTATTTATCTTATATAAACACGTGCACGTGTGCTGTTTTATGCAGAATTTAACAATTTCAAGATTTTCGATTCTATTTTTTCATTCTGAGTTGGCAATTTGCCTTTTTTGTATTTTTATCAGTGAATTGTCTGGATTAGATAGGTAGATACCTACAAGCATAGGTTAATAACTTAATTTGCGAATCGCTTAAGTTATCGTTACCATAATAGATTTATATTCACTTTGGATTTTAAATTAATCACATTTTGTCGAAAAAGAAAGGAAAAGTCAATCCGATGTGATACAATGTTCTGTCAACATTTTCTCCTGCTCAAGGCTTCGCTTTTATATCTCATTTGAATTCACTAACGAAATGTATATTTCGCTTTGTAATATTTTTGCAATTCGCATTGGCTTCCCAATGTTTGCTGGGCTCATGTTGACACATAAACTGGCCGAGTGTAAAGAAGTCAAAGAAATCATGTAGACTCGTGCGACATTTCTTGCTGACACTAGAGCTTGACACAGGTGTACGACACCGCTCTAAACTCAAAAATTGAAGTACGTGTGAACAAAATGTCACCTGCTCTAGACATAAGTGCCATCTCTTAAGTAAAAATTGGGAAAAAAAATCATATTTGTTTTTGGAGTCGAAATTAAAGGGTTCTTACAGATCGCTATACCTATTTTAAGGTTTCAAGTAATAGACGAAGCTCTGCAGTAGGTAAAAGAAAACCTTGGGACATGTGAAGAAGTAAAGATCTTGTCTTTTTTTCTATTTTTCTTGAATATGTATTCAACCTGAGATTATCTTCAAACATATCGTAAGATTCCCTTTCGATGGCAGAAACTGCAAGTAACGAAATAACAGCTGGATATTTATCGATATATTTTTAAGAATTATTATTATTAGTTTTTATCTTAGTAAATATTTGATTTCATAGACAAGTGATGCAACAAAAACGAAAGAAGCAGAAACCGTATCAATGCTTAACAGTAACCAATATTTAAAAAAAAAAAAAGAGAAATAACGACCAAAGTAGAATTTTTTGAGAAAATTTAGGGTTTGACTGAAAGACCCGACTTAGTGTTCAAACGAAACCAAACTACAGATACATATATGGATGAGAGTAAAGTGCATGTACAATAAACAATAATGGATGTAAGTATTGAATACAATTTAATTGCAAATGTAGTTTAAAGCTACTCTTTACTGAACATTACTACAAGATATTTGGACGCCATTTGAAATACACAAATGAGCGACAAAACCAGTTTGAGTGGCATTTGGAACAGGAAGGGAGCGATGTCGAAAATCCAAAATAAATATATTTGTAGATACATTTGATATTAATGTACTGAATATAAAATATTAATACAAAACCACTTTATGGAAATATTAGTCACAAATCGAACGAAAGAGTATGCTGCTACCATCAATATATAGAAGGAATTCAAAGATTTTAGAGTTGTCAAAAGACAAATCTATTTGCCACTTATGTCGTGTCATTTTTTTTTAATATGATTATTTAAATCAAAGCTGCACCTGCTTTAGTCACATTAATTTTCCTTCCCATTTTTTTCCTGATCGACATGCGTTATCATTTCTTTAATAGGCAGACAGAACTTTTGTGAAAAACAACAGTCTAACTAGTAAGTGAGGCACGCTACTAACGTGAATTTTGTGGTAGGGAGCGAGCATACGCTAAAAAGTTTGTTCTCAGGTTAATATTAAATGTAATTTTAATTTTTACATGGCTATTCGTATGTCCGTCCGTTTGCCTGTTTCTTATTTTAATATTAATAATTTAATTTAATTTAATTATTAATAATTTAATATTATTTCTATATGTATACTACATATATTATTGGGATACCGCATATGGAGGTATTTAGGTACAGATCTGTGAAATTTTGAATACGGCGTTCTCGTGATAATTGCAAATTTAAGTTCAAAAATATACGAAATTGTGCAGCACCGTCGTATCGTTATGATATAAAAAACATTTCCCGATTTGCAAATTTTTCATGTAATCACTGGAAAAGCCTCCAATCCCAGATATTTTTACTCCTGCAAAAATATTTGGAATGAACCAATTGCCTACAACTATTTTTAATATCCAACGAATCGTTCCAAAAAGAAATGGGAGATACAACACATGGGTGGCCAAATTTGCGAACATTCATTTATGGCATGGCTAAAATTAGTCTATAACTTCCTTTCCACAACACGAGGAACATGCGCCGGCGCATTTGTTCAAATAATTCTAGAAATATATTTTGTTAATTAAATTGTAACAGAGCTACGTAGATTCATATTATGTGGGAGAAATGTCATAGCAACAAGAGAAAATTCGCTTTTATTTAATCAGTTGTATAAACGTATTGTAGCAAATTTCACCATTCGTCTTCGATGCTGGAAATCGGTTATATAAAAATCAGCAAAATCAAATTTCTTTAGTTACATATTCGCTTTGATTTAAGATAGACGCTGAATTGATGTTGATATGTTGCTCTTAGCCTTTAAACTTTTGGCTCTGCTCATTGTAATTGTGCATGCCACAAGCAAGGATAAATCGAAAATATACGGTGGCGAGAATGTACCTCTAGTGATGATTGATCGCAAGACTGGATTGAAAGTAGTTAAGAATAATGGCGAATTCCCGTATTTAGTATCTGTGCAGCACTTAGGAAAACATAACTGTGGAGGGACCTTGATTAAATCTGATGTCGTTTTAACAGCAGCTCATTGTACAGATGGCTTTGGAACAGATGAAATAACTATTCTAGCAGGCGCTATCCTATTGGAAGAGAAATCGAAAAATATTCAATTGCGGCGCATCAAATATTATGTCAATCATGAAAATTATGATGAGGTTCTTGTCCACGATGATTTATGCCTAATAAAGACGGTGACACCTTTTCACATAAACAATATCGTTAAAGTAATTAATCTACCAATTTCCACTGATCGATTTGCTGGATATACAGGTGTCATTGTTGGATGGGGAGATACTGAATCATTGCTACCTTCCCGTATATTAAAGATGTCATCTCTTACAGTTATTGATGCCCATGAATGTGCTGCACGCATGAATCCACTAAAAGTAACTACACATATGATTTGCGGGATTGATAAAATAGGAAAAGCTCGAGGCATATGCTCTGGGGATTCAGGTGGACCTATGGTGATGCTCCATCCTGATGATCCAGAGAGTGATATTCTTGCCGGTGTAAATTCTTGGGTTAGTAAACCAGACAAATACTGCGAGCCAGAATTTCCTTCAGTTTTTGTTGACATTGTTAAGCTACTGCCTTGGTTAAAAAGAAAATTGAGTACACAATTTTAACGTGATACTAAAATAATTGGTAAATTTGAAAAAAGAAAACAAACAAACAAAAATGTAGTAGAATTATCTACCTGAGAGTTAATAAAGTGTTTTAATATTTTTGTAATGATTTTTACGTATATTTTACAACATGACTTTTTTTAATCTCTGATTTCTAGTCTATGTTGGAGATTTCAGCTTACCAATGCATTCATATATGTATATATGTATAGCTTTGAATTTTTCTACGATAAAGTTGAACTGTAAATTGGTGCTACTGTAACCGTAGCCAGCATGTAATAATTAAGACGGTAAACTACAAATATGATGGGTGAAATTCGTTATGGAACCTAACAAAATTTTAGGTTACCTAATACAGGGTGGGCCAAAAGTCACCATGGGGGCCAAAAGTCACCATGGGGTTTAAAAATTTAATAACTTTTTCGTTTATATATTTTTTTTATTTTTTTTTTTTTAGATTATATAAATAACATCTGGAGAATTAATAATGGAGAGATTCACAACTGAACAAAGAACCAGAATAATAGAATTTTATTACTTAAATCAGCGATCAATTATTTTAACGCAAAGAGCATTTTTAAACCCCATGGTGACTTTTGGCCCACCCTGTATTATTCTGGTTCTTTGTTCAGTTGTGAATCTCTCCATTATTTATTCTCCAGATGTTATTTATATAATCTAAGAAAAAAAAATAAAAAAAAATATAAACGAAAAAGTTATTAAATTTTTAAACCCCATGGTGACGTTTGGCCCCATGGTGACTTTTGGCCCACCCTGTAGTTTCGGCGAAATTTTTCATTTAGTTTAAATAAACACGCAAAAGGTAACTAACAACTCTTCTAACGAACAGTAAAAAAAATGTTTTGGATGTTGAAATTGTGCAAATTTGGATAAAAAAAGTTCTCCAACGTCACATGCAAAACACTTTTTTATGTGATTGAAGTTTTATTCGAATATAAAAGATACTTTTGAAACTTTTCTTTTCTTCAAATTTCGAATGATTTTTGTTTTAATTAATAATGAAAATGGCAGCAGGTACATATGTATTGGAAAACTGCAAAATTAAAAGTCAGTTGAGTTCACTCGTTACATGCAACAGCATTCGGTACGGCAAACTGCTCATTTTAACATCAGTCAGCAACTAAAAAATCAGAAGGGAGTTGACGACTGTGAATTGACTGAATCGAACCGACTGATTTGCTCAGTCTGGTCAGTTGATTGTTGTTGGTTGCTGCCGCCGTAAGTAAACCCTTTTCTTTTGTTAAATCGTAATAAAGTTTGTCCTTACTAAACTAAATATTTCTATAAACATTTTAAAAAGAGATTTTCACACAATATTTACGGGGTTAGATGTTATTGCTTTTCTGAAGAGAAGGAACATCCTGAAAATTGAAAGTGGAATAAATTCGTATTATTTGTGAATTTCCTCGAAGCCGCCAACTATTTAGGAATCTTTACAGCTTTGATAAAATTTTCAAATTTTAAGTAAAGTTCGGTTTATTTTATTAAATTTTAGATACCTTCGTATCTAAATATTTCTATTTATGCACGGAGAAGATTAATGGATTTTTCCACATCCTTTTTCATGAAATTCTTCATCTTCTTTACCTTCTCCTCAACCACCAATAAATTATTGAACGGTTTATGTTTGTTATTGCAATGATTTTTAAATCGATTACCTAGTGTTTAACAACATTGTGAAATTGTAACGAAAATCAAAACACCACTCAAACTCAACGAATTTGACTCGATTACTGAACTGACAGGGGACGATACAATATGCACTCATGAAACGATAGTCAATCAGCAACGATTAAAACTTAATCAGTCGGTGACAAGTCAACAGGCCAGTCGCTGACAAGTCAACAGGCCAGTCGCTGACAAGTCAACAGGCCAGTCGCTGACTGGACTATCAATTAACTCGGCAGTGTGCGGTCGTCTTAAGGCTATTTTAAAGACATTGGATGGTCATAATACACGAGTAAAAAGATTATAAGATGAAAATTCAGAGTTTAAAATGAAATGTTTGTTATGTAGCTATAAATACTTGTATAACATACATTCATTATATTCATAGAAACTGCAATGATCCTCAAAAACGGAATAAAGTAGTGCTGTATATCATAATAAAGTACATAAATAAGTACCTGCGACAAATAATGGTCGGAAGATAATAAGGCCCACATTTAAAATTCCCACTAAAATGAGCCGCCCGCAGCAAAGTTAACTTAATGACAAGTTAGGACACATAAGAGTTTTCCGATTGTTTTACATTTAAAATGTACACTGCAAGAAAAGGAAGAAAGACGAAAACACAATAACAAAATACTCCAACTCTCTTTAAAACTTTTATGAATAAAGATAAAAAAAAGTGAAAGCGCAGATTGCATGCAACGAAACAGAATGCCAAATGATTCTTTCTCGTAAATACATGAAAAGGGGCAGAGTTTTCTGGTTTTACTCTCACAAAATGTTCCAGCGCTTTTGTGAAAACCGGTTTTCTGTGAAATCTTGTGAGAATTATCCAATATTTTTTATAGCAAAACCAATGTTTGTTGGTGTAATTCCTATGATATTTGAACAGCACGTGCATTTGTTTACATTCGTATCGCTCTGAAGAGATTAAGTGGGAGAAACTCATGCTGGATTCTCTGATATTTTAGGGGAAAATGAGAATTTTATTTGAGAGGAATTTTACATCTCCTTTCAACCTTGGCCAAAGCAAAATTTATCTTTTTCTTAAAAAAGTGAGGTAGTGTGACCCGATGTACATTATTATGAATAGTTTGATAGGATTTTGAGCGATTCAATAAGATTTTGTCGTGCGGGTAATCCTACTTTCTCTCGATTTTTGTTTTTAGCTCGTTATCTCAATCGCACTACAATAGTGCATAGCCAAGTGCTTTTTCCCCATTCATGCAAAAGACGAAAGTATATGACATTACCTGTTTCATTCTAAAAAACTTGAAAAATGTCCAACTTTGTTCGGCTGTGTCCTATCTTCTTATTAAGTTATCTTTGGCCCGCAGCAACCTCTCATACTTTATGCACACTTGCATTAATTCGACACAAACGTCGTCGAACGGGCGTCCGACAGCTAGCGCCGCCATTTTGCCAGTACCGAACGGTACATCACCGAGAGACGTATGGCTGCTTGGAATTATAATTTTCGGCTAGATAAAATCGTAATTTCTATTGTTTATTTCCTATTTCCACATATAGTTACTGGCTTAGTCTGAACGTTAGATAATATAGTTTATGATTTCGGTGTTTACTTCCGCCCAGAATTGTGTTTATTTGATTAATGAGTAATTTAGTATAGCCTTATCATAGGTCTCATAAGGCCCACTGCAGTAGACCGTGGGGCTTATCATCCTACCTAACCTATAACAATACGAAGTGTTCTAGCCTGTATACATCTTTTCTGTTCTACTAAAGGATTCGATTAAAATGCCTCCACAGCGAGCTAAGTGGTCAGAAGAAAGCTTACGTGCAGCTAGGGTAGCAGTTGAATGGGAACAAATGGCACAACGAGTTGCAGCAGATTGTTATAGTATTGCAAAACGATCGCTTAAAAACCACTTGAACGCTTAGAAAATACAGTGGGTAAATTACAGAGAATTTAGGCGGCAGTTTAATAATGAATAAGGAACTGGAAATTGGTCCTGTCAGTAGAATAATAAGATTAGCAAATATTGGGATGCCTCTTACACCTCGTAGACAAGCATTTATTTCCTGAGAAAAATTCAAAATTAAACACAATTTTTATAAAGATGTTGGCCTTACCGGTAAAGACTGGTAAAGTGTTAACTTCTGATGGCTAATTATTTATTGATTATGGAGATTCGTTTCTTTTTAATAATTTCTCGTCACACTGTCAACTAAAACAACCCGCCGATATGCCTTCAATGTAAGGATACGTTCAAAACTGACTTAATGATCCTATCCGTTCCTTACCATGCCAGCGGGCTGCTTATGTGAGCAGTATGTACACTAACCCAGGATTTTACGATATACCACAACAGGTAGGATTTGTTAGCTAGTATGTGCATTTGACTTGTATCCTTGTATCCTGCATATACATTTACGATGGTTCGTAACCTGTTAATGCGACTTTACCTGCCAGTTATTAGGAGGTTAACAAAAGGTTTACAATGTTCTTGAAGCGGCATCCCCAAATTCCAAAGAGGAAAGCACAATTGATGAATCCCGCAAAATCCAAAATTAAATAGACCAATCGTTCACCAACATTTTGAAGAACTACAAAATGTATACGATGAACTTCATATTGTAAGCCACCCAGAATGTTTTAATTCAATCCTTACCAAAGTTGGATCAAAATGCTTGACCCATGTAAACATAGTTAATGGATTTTGGGCCACAAATTTTGATCGGTTGAAACAGGTTTGGGATCCCGAAGGGTCCCACAAACATAGGCCAACGCAAAGTCCATTGTTCACTTGGAAGAGTTATGAGCAATCGCTCATAGGTCCCAACCGGACGCTATAACAAAGATGAGTATTAGCCCCCAGCCCTCCATGCCAACATCGTACATTTCGTCCAGGAAGTGTCAGCCAATGAATCTGCATCATTTTCCTGAGAGTGGGGGATAGTAATAAAGAAAGTGAGGCAATGCTTTGAATTCCTCTCCGCAACCCCTGCATGTAGGAACGTCAACAAATCTCATCCTGTAAAGAGAGAAGAAGAGTGCCCAGTGAGAATAGCCACTAGAGTTCTCATGGTTGGCTTGTTCAGTCCCAAGAGCTTATTCGTTTGGTTTGGGTTGTGTTTTTCCCACAGTTCCTTTGTTGTTCTACCCGAGGGGTCCTCTAAACAAAGGCGACTGTGTTGGTGGTCAGCCCAAATTAAAGTAATTGAGATGAGGTGTTTTGTTGCAATCTAAATTATGGAGAATGGTTCCTCCGAGGCAGCACCAAGATGAGCAAGCTCGTCCGCCCCTTTCATTCCAACTAATATTGCTGTGCTCTGGCACTCATTGAATAATTACATTGTTATTCCGAGAGAGGGAGTTCAGGGATGTTTTACACTCCATTACCAGTTTGGAGGTCGTAAAGGGTTTAGATGAAGCCTTGACAGCTGCTTGGCTATCTGAGCAGATGACCATCTTCTTGTTCTCTTGACTTCTGTCTGGAAAAATGACGAACTTAGTATACCCTATGATTTCATCTAGGGTATAAAAAGAAGACAGAATGTGAAACTAGTCAGAAAGGTAAAGAAAAAGGAAAGTAGGCCAAAATCTCGGCAGACTACAGAGCGATTTTTCTCAATGAAACTAATGTCCCTATATAGGATTCTCGTAGTGATATTATTTTGTTCCAAGGAATGGATTCACTCTGTTGTAGGTTAAGAAATTTATAACTTAAGTTGTCTTTGGCACCCTGGGGGTTAAAAAGTAAAAGGCCCATTTTTATTTTTATTTGAGATTATTAAAAATAACTGAATTTTGCCGATTTTCTTAGTTTATGCAAGTTTACAGGGAATTATTCGGCTGATTAAATTTCGAAGAAGTTAATATTTTCTTTGGGCCTTATTATACTAAGAAATTTAAAGAATGATAGGAGTCACCGTGCATCTTACCTGTAGCAAGAAATAGGACAGATAACGAATCAAATAGGACAATTGAAAACCAGATGTCAGATACATGTTGCGAGGCAATTAAAAAAATTTGCAACGTCTTGCTCGAATATAAAATCGACGATGCCTCGACCTGATGTAGGTAGGCCTCAATTCTTTCCTACCGAAACATTTTCTGTAAATTTCTAAAAAAAACAAATTCTTATTGCATATTTACGCGTCCACACTCTACATACGTTTGTCGGCCTTCAAAAATGCGTATAAATTTCTAAGAAAAAAATGAGGGCTTCCCTACATTAGGTCGAGGCATCGTTGATTTTATAATGGAGCGAGGCATCGCACTGCTCTGGTAAAAGATACAAACTTGTGTGAATACCTAAACATTAGGTATATTTTCCGTTAATAACAACATTGCTTAGCTACAATTTTCGTCGTAGCTTACCAGAAATGTTAATAAGGTTTTCATTTTTCTGATATGTGTTCTTCATCTGTGTATTTACTTATATGTGATAATAGCTTCTTTCCTTATCACAGGCATAAGTTTTTGAAATAAATTATCGAAATCTACAGATTAATTTGCAAAGCAAAGTATTGAAGAGACTAAAAAGTCCTCTTCTTTCCCTTAATTCCTTTGTCCAAATCCTTTTTTTTCGATTTCGGTGTTTTCTTTTGATTACAACAGAAACGGCAACAACGGGCATATCCATGTTGACACACAAACTGGCCGAGTGTAAATGTCAATTAAGTTTCTTGGTAGAAAAGTGTTAAATACATCAAAATTTAGGGCGCAATTAGGGCTAATTTAACGCCACTTCCCCGAATTTAATGCGGTAGTATTTTTTTGAAAAGTCAATGGATAAACCAATTTTATTAAAAGTTAGGACCACCACTACTGAAAATAGATTAAATTTGGTATTGTCACAATTGAGTTTAACAAAATATAAATAAAATATACTCGTAAAATATGGAACATAACTAAAAACAAGTAAAACATTGGTCTAAGACCAATTCTTATGATACCCTGGATGAATGCACCTATGAAATTTCGTGACCCATCTGTGCAATTTTGAATTTTGAAGTGGTTTTTCGCATATATTTCTAGAACAGTCGGACAGAAAGAATAATTATAACCAATTTTATAGGATTTCATATTCTAAACAAGTTTTTACTACAATAAAAATGTCTACAACTGAGCGTTTTCATAGTACATGTAAAAAACCTTAATTTTTATATGGCAACACCAAGAAAAGGTTGCCCGATTTAGTCCAATTTTGAATTTGTTCGCGCTCTCAGGCAGTGTCCAAATTAGAGGAAAACGAAATTTTTGTATGTCAACCCCACGAAGGAGTTGCCCGATTTGTCTCATTTGCGAACTTAATTTTAATTTTTTTCCGTCTAATCAAAATCAAAAAATAAATCTAGACTAATTCTTATGATAGCTTAGATGAAAGCCCATATGTAATTTCCATCCAGTCCAATCTTCAGCATAATTCGACCCGTATTATTAATATCAACTGCCAAAGAATTTTTCACTCGAAAAACAATTTTCTGAATTGGAAATCATTGTTTGATTTTTAAAATAAAAACTATTTGATCTTTTAATTAAGAATCAGTTTTTGATTTTTGTTTTTGATTTTTAGAACACAAATCAGAAAATAATATTTTACATATGATTTTTTAAATAAAAAGATTACTGTTTTGGAGAAAGAATTTTTTGGGATTCTCCGGTATATAGCAAAAGCTCAAAAATGTTCTAATTTGTTATTTCATCACACAACCCATTAATTTTTGGTGACAAGTTTCAAGTGTTGGTTTGACTCATCAACAGGTCCCAAATAGCGAAATTGGGTGATTTGAAAAATAAATGAAAAAAACGAAAAAAAGAGAAGAAAGAAATGAAAAGTTTGAGAAAAAAAAACAATTTTCTTATTTATTAAAAAAAAAATCCCAAAAAATTCTTTCTTGAACAAAATTAAGTTTAACCCGGTAAAAAGTCCAAAAGAGTAATCTTTTTATTTATTTTTCCTCCTGGGCTTGTTTTTTCCTCATATAATTCACACCCAGAATTTATTCTGAGTTTATATGAGAAGAGATCAGTTTGATCTATTTTCAAGCGTCTGCAGCAGGCAGAAAACCAAGCTGCACCGATGAGTGTAAGGTTTTCTGCTGACACGAAACGCTTCTTCTTCCTTTTCTTCATTATTTTTCAGCCCACTGCGTGGCATATACAGGTTCGATTCGCTTCGAATGAATCTGTTTTTTTAAGAATTTTTTTAAATTTTTTTTTAATAAATAAAAAAAATTGTTTTTTTCTATTTTTCTCAAACTTTTCATTTCTTTCTTCTCTTTTTCATTTATTTTTCAAATCACCCAATTTCGCTATTTGGGACCTGTTGATGAGTCAAACCAAGACTTGAAACTTGTCACCAAAAATTAATGGGTTGTGTGATGAAATAACAAATTAGAACATTTTTTAGCTTTTGCTATATACAGGAGAACCCCAAAAAATTCTTTCTTGAACAAAATATGATTTTTTGTTAAACATTCATAAGCATTACGGTCTCTCCTTTAAACTTGTTATTGACAAAAGCAGGTCGGAAAATGTTATAAGTCTTGTCGGTAAATATAAACACCAACACGAGGAACATGCGCCGTCGTTATTCAAATAATTTTAGAATTATATTTTGTTAATTAAGTTGTAACAGAACTACGTAGATAGATATTGTGAAGGCTAAATGTCATAGCAACAACAACAAAAGTTTCTATTTAATCAGTTGTATAAACGTGTTGTAGCAAATTTCACCAATTTGTCTTCGATGCTGGAAATCGGTTATATAAAAATCAGAAAAATCAAATGTTGTTAGTTACAAATTCGCTTTGATTTAAGAAATAGTCGCTAAATTGATGGTGATATGTTGGTCTTAGCGTTTAAACTTTTGGCTCTGGTAATTGTAATTACGCATGCCACAAGCAAGGATAAATTGAAAATATATGGTGGTACGAGTGTACCTCTAGTGATAACTGATCAGAACACTGGATTGAAAGTATTTCAGAATACTGGCGAATTCCCTCATTTAGTATCTGTGCAGCACTTAGGAAAACATAACTGTGGAGGGACCTTAATTAAAGTTGATGTCGTTTTAACAGCAGCTCATTGTACAGTTGGTATTGAAGCAGATGATATAACTATCCTAGCAGGCGCTATCCTATTAGAAGAGAAATCGAAAAATATTCAATTGCGGCGCATCAAATATTATGTCAATCATGAAAATTATGATAAAACTCTTATGCAGGATGATTTATGCCTAATAAAGACGGTGACAGCTTTTCACATAAACAATATCGTTAAAGTAATTAATCTGCCAAATCCCACTGATCGATTTGTTGGATATACAGGTGTCATTGTTGGATGGGGAGATACTGAATCATCACTTCCGTCGCGTATATTAAAGATGTCATCTCTTAAAGTTATTGATGCCAATGAATGTGCTGCATACTACCATCCAGTAAATATAACTACACACAATATTATTTGCGGGATTGATAAAATAGGAAAAGCTCGAGGCATATGCTCTGGGGATTCAGGTGGACCTATGGTGATTTTCCATCCGGATGGTCCAGAGAAAGATATTCTTGCGGGTGTAAATTCTTGGGTTAGCAAATCAGACAAATACTGCGAGCCATCATTTCCTTCAGTTTTTGTTGACATTGTTAAGCTACTGCCTTGGCTAAAAAGAAAATTGAGTACACAATTTTAACCGTGTAAATTGAGTGAAAGTAAAGTTAAATAAAACTCGCTGTCTAGAGTAACAGTGATCAAACTTTATTTTAACAATCAATATAATATATATATACAAAAATTAGGCTTATAAAAAAAAAATTATGCTTAGTTTAATAAAACAATTAAACATTAAAAAGATTCATTCACCTTATAGTCTTGTGCTGTAAGTAATTTTATGGTGGACCCACTTGGACCAGTGGTGAGTGAATTTTCCTTGTTTAGTTAACAACTGCACTAATAATTAGGTCATTAATTTATTTATTTTTTGTTCATGCATAAACAAACTGTGATACTACAGAATTAGTGAATTTAAAAAAATACCAATTAAAAAATAAAAAATAAATTGTAAAATTATCTGTCTGAAATTCAATAAAACATTTTAATGTTTTTGTTATGTTTTTTACGTGTATCTTACAAACATTATACAAAATGACGATTTTTAATCTCTGATTTCTAGTCTGTGTTGGAGATTTCACCTTACTAATGCATTCATATATGTAGCTATTGGTTTTTCTACGATAAAGTTTAAAAGATCAACTGCTGTTAGCATAGTCAGCTCGTAGACCTTAAGGTAATTGCGACGACGATAAACTACAACTATAGGTGAAATTCGTTATGGAACCCACTAAATTTATAGCTTAGCTAATAGTTTCGGTGAAATTTTTCCTTAACATTTAGTTTAAATAAACAAGCAATGGGTAACTAACAACTCTTTTGAGGAACAGTAAAAAAAATGTTTTGGATGTTGAAATTGTGTAAATTTGGATAAAAAATCGGATAAAAAAAAATTCTCAATAGTCACATGCAAAATATTTTTGTTGCGATTGTAGTTTTATTCGAAGATAAAAGATAATTTTGAAACTTTTCTTTTTTTGAAATTTCGAATGATTTTTTTTTGTTTTGTTTTTTTTTACTGTTATCTGCTTTTGTGGATTAGAGCTGATGGCTCAGAATCATACGAGGATCGATGGTTATAACATCTGAATAAATCATTTGTGAAAATGGCAGCAGGTGCATATGTATTAGAATACTGCAAAATACTGCAGAATTTAATAAATCAATTAAAAATGTGCTGACTATAGGTTTCATGAATTTCAGGCTATTTTAAAAACACTGGAAGTCATTCAATACAAGCACAACAGAATACACCAAATTCCTCTTCTAGATAATGTAGAAAAATGGTTACCCTATTAGACCAATGAGAAAATAAAAACGTTTAAAAATCAACGGTGCTACTCTTTTAAGCACATATGTCGTCCGGATCGATTATATGAAAAAAAAAAACATCCTTGTATCTAATGGTTTTGAAAATATAACTTGTTGTGTCAAAGCAACTCAATGTTGTCAGCATTATAAATGTTGGTAAACGGTTTTTCATAATTAAAAATATAGTAGCACCTGCTTAGAATTGTAGAAAAAAGTATAAACATTTTGAATTCAACAATCTGATATCAAAACTATAAAAATATCACAAAAAACATCTTATGACTGAGTAATTCATTCAAAATAAATAGAAATAAATTATAATTCTAGCTATTCTACACATGCTCCTTATACATAGCTATAAATTATAATATTTTTGTCATGGTAGTCGGGAAAGCAATTACCGTCCAGAATAAAGCATAATCATATATAACTTCGGCAACATATGTACAACCTTAGTAATCAACCAACCAACTATTGCCTTCTTTACTAGAGTCCATGGCATTATATAATGAAACGTGTCGTTTGAAAGCCCTTAGCATTGCACATTATAGAAAAGAAAAACACGTTTCATGTTTAAAAGTTTATATAAAATAGACAATGCTACTGATGACGATAATTCTAACACCTATATATAGATCAAAATGTTTACTTTTAGAAAAAAAAACCAGTAATTGTGAGTGTTTCAATAAAATTACGAAGAGTTTCTGCATTTTATTAAACTCTACGCAATTCGCTGTGAATTCGCTCAAGACGAACGTTCTTTTTTAAGCTTGAAGTCTCTTTCCCCTGCAAAACATGAATATGGTTTTCTAAAAAATGAAAAATTCAAATAATTAAACTTATGACTCAAATGTAATAATTTAATTTCTTTCAATTGCATGACATAAGGTCTGTTCACGTACTCGAATTTGTGTGAATGTGTTGCATTATAACATTTTCACCCAAAAGCACCCAAACTCTGTTCAAGTGCTGAGAAAATGGTGGAAAATATGTAGACGTCACACTTCCCCTTCAATAACATTTTCGCCTAAGTCCACCCAAGGAAAAATTCTGTGTAACTTTTGTAACAACTGTCAAACAAATTAAAATTTAAAATCGAGAATTGTCAAGGGAAAAATGGAAAAGGCGGCAGAATTTGAAATTGGTGTGCACTGTTCTCCCAAGTCATATCAAAATCTACAAAATAGTAAGTAAAATTATTAGATATATTATATTTGGTTTGTTTAATTTTCGGTCATGATTGACACCAATTTTGACCACTAATAAACAATTTTTTTTTTGCGTTTAATAAATAAATGAAATAAACTGTTATTTATAAAAAAATATTAGATCCTGTGTGTCTTGAGGAAGTAAGGCAGTACATCCCACGCAATAATTCTGATGTTGCTGCAACTGAGCCAGGCACAAGTGATGAAGTTTTCCGCTGGTTAAGACATCAGGCAAGAAGTACATGAAGTATTGCAAAATGCAGAAGAGGAAAAAATTTTTTTAGAAAGCAAATATCGCTTGCGCCTACAAAATTATTGCTGACTCTGGTCAAGGAAGTTCAGCCCAAGGTGGGGAAGACCATTAAATTTAAAAATAAAAAGAAAATATGGATCCACATGCACGGGTGCTTTCTAGAGAAAGGGTACGAATTTTTCTCTGATCCAAATTGAGAACAAGTACTGCTCTTTAGAAAGACAATTTAAGAACGCTATTACTCATAGTAGTAAAACAGGCCGCAACCGGATAACTATAAAGCATGAAAAGGTAATTATGTTTACATTGCCTTATAGGAAAATATCTACATTGCAAACTATTTCCAGGGAATTGCGGGACCTGTTGGAAGAGAGACCAGCCATATCTTCGGAATATGTCATTTGAGGTAAGACCATTGGTAATGGTCTAAGCATAAAAGAGTTAATGGGTAAAGCAGTTTCCCCTCAAGCATCCACCTCCAGGACTCCATGGCACTGCTAGAATCAAAGCTTTCTTCTCCGCAACAGCTGAGAGATTCTTTCTATTAAGCACATGCTGGATTCTCTGATATTTGCGGGGGAAAATCAGAATTTTATTTGAGAAAAATGTTCAGCACCTTGGGCAAAGCGAAATTTATCGTTTTCTTAAAAAAGTGAGCTAGTGTGACCCGATGTACATTATTATGAATAGTTTGATAAGATTTTGAGCGATTCAATAAGATTTTGTCGTTCGGATAATCCTACTTTCTCTCGATTTTTGTTTTTAGCATGTTGTCTCAATCGCACTACAATAGTTCATATCCAAGTTCTTTTCCCACATTCATGGAAAAGACGAAAGTATATGACATTACTTGTTTCATTCTAAAAAACAGGAAAAATTGTCAATTTTGTTCGAATCTTCTTATTAGGTTATCTTTGACCGTTGCCTGCCAAACTATGAAATCTTTTTGCCAACTTTTGAAGTTCTCCTTTCACGCACTATTTAGCTTTATTACAGATAATACCTCAAAATAATACAATACGAAAATTGAAGTGTAAAACGATTAATCTTTCAGTACCCATCTTAAACGCGCTATTGGGAAAAAAAATGTTTAATGGTTTTTAGTCATATGGGTCAGAGAAGTACTTTACGGTAATAAATTTTTACCTGCCTGTAATGGTGTGGTCGGTGAGAGATGTACACTTTAGTGTACATGGCTTGGCTAGTCATGGTAGTCAAACGCCGATTTGTTTATATAAAAAGTGAGAGCTATACAAGAGCTAATGATAGGGGTTTTGCGTGATAAATTAGTAAATATGAACACTTACAGACACTTTGTTTTATATCTAAAATTTGAGACCTTCCTTAAAAAATATCTAAAAACGACTAAAAATGTTGAGAGGAACTATCGTTTATTGCGTTTTAAAAGAAATTACATTAAAACGTTTTTACAATTAGTTTTAAGGGGATCCCAAACTCATGTGCACTAGAGTGTGCATCGATAGCGAAAGGGAATATGTTGGACCTCCTATTCATACATATTTGACTCCAAATGGTAAAACTGGTAAAACTTATGTTATATTCAAATACATTTAATCAATCATATCATATCATATTTTCTACATAAATATTGTGAACAAAAAGTTGAATAAAGATTTTAATTATGTAAGGAATGTATATTATTAAAAAAACATGTAATTGGAAAATCTATGGAGTATTTATTTGCATATATGTATATTCATAATGTCCATAATTGGTCGAGGAATAGTAAAGATGCATTAAAAACTAGCCCAGTGCGGCGTCTTATCAATTTGTTGTTATTATTCTCGTGAAAAACTAATAACAACAAGTATGTACCTGCCAGACTGGCTACAGTTATTAATGCATGTTTAAATCAGGATTTGATCACGAAAACGTCGTTAATTATAATAAAAATTCGTGGTATACAAGATGCATTGTATGTAAAACATCCAAATTGTATGCGAACTATGTTTTCTTAGTTGATTGATCATGTAATATTGTATGCCAAGCATTATTGATAGTTAATTAAACATGCCCATTTTATGTTGATTCCGAATATATACTTAATCAAGTAGGAAATACTTGGTGTTCATTAATATCGTGTAAAAATTATAACGAAGTTGACAATGGCGTAGTAAATTTGAACAATGAAAATGGTAAGCTTTTGACAAAATAATTAACAAGTGCGGCGTGTTTAAATCAGCAACTTTCCTTAATTGACGCAACATCACACACGGATTTTAGTTGATTTTAACAATCAATGAATTTCTTTCGGTGTAGAATTATCGTTACCAGAAGCACTGTTTATTTTATATAAATTTTTAAACATGAAACGTGTTTGTTTTCTATAATGTGCAATGCTAAAAGCTTTCAGACGACACGTTTCTCATATATATGCAAGTAAAGAAAAGTCTTAGCGCCACGGCATGTAGTAAAGAAGGCAATGCCCCAACTAATAAACTTTGCATCATCAACAGGGCGTTGTCTAGGATTTTCGTTTGAAGTACCTGTCATTAGAGTCCTAGTAATTTTAGTGCAAAACTCTATCAGCAGCTTAAAACTTTCAACTCTTTGATGACTGTGTCACCCATATAACAAATAGGAATTGACAACACACGTATCAAAATTATTCGTAGATAGTACCACTTATAGTCCGAAGGCCTTTATTGGTAAAGTAATATACATACTTATCTTGGAGATTTAACTCTCCCATGAATCTGTTATATTTGTTAAGAACACATTAGAAAAAGTTCGGCTAGCATGTTCCCAACGGCTAACTGTATCCACTAGCCCTAATCCCTTGTATAATGATACAAAATATACCACTATGTTGTCGTATCACTATAGTGAAAAGATACCTACCCCTCTGTCAGTTTTATAGCCATATGATCCGCGAGTTTTCCCGTTTTGAAAGTGCAACCACTCCACGTAAACGATTGCTACGGACTGTACCGATATACAATATTCCAATTGACCTTAAATTGCAAACTAATAAGTAAAAAGAAACCCAGTTATCCAACGCGACTCGTATTTACAATTGTGGTAATTAATTCAAAAACATCAAAGCTAACTTACCACTGATTCTAAGTTCAGCCTTCTCACCCATTTAGGTACCTTTCTTAGTATTGATCTCGTACCGTAGACAAATCCTTTTACGCCTGCACTATGTGGCTGATACTGATATTCTAGCAAAACAAGTAAAAAAGCTATAATTGGTCTAAGACAAATTCTTATGATACTCAAGATGAATGCCGGCATAAAATTTCATAAGGTCACCGATCTATGCAAGTTTGATGGTTTTTCGCATATATTTCTAGAACGGTCCGTCGCGTCGGACAGAAAAAATGATTATAACCAATTTGATAGGATTTCGTATTCTGAAGAAATTTTTAGTACAATATAAATGTCTAGGAGTGAACGTTTTCACAGTATATGTAAAAACCTAAATTTTCATATGGCAACACCAAGAAGAGGTTGCCCGATTTAGTCCATTTTGAAATTTTAATTTTATTACTATAAAAACACCATGTACCAAATTTCAGATCTCTGTATTGTCACGTTCTCAGGCAGTGTCCAAATATATAGTGGAAAACGAAATTTTTGTATGGCAACCCCACGAAGGAGTTACCCGATTTGTCCCATTTTCGAACTTAATTTTACTTTTTTTTTAAAGTCCGTGTACAAAAGTTCAGCTGTCTAAGTGAACGCGTTCTCGAGTTATCGTGCGCACAGACGGACGGACAGACGGACAGACAGACAGGCAGACGGACAGACGGACAGACGGACAGTCGTACTGACGAGCGGACAGACGGACGAACGGACAGACGGACAGACGGACGAACGGACAGACGGACAGACGGACGAACGGACAGACGGACAGACGGACGAAAGGACAGACGGACAGACGGACGAACGGACAGACGGACGAACGGACAGACGGACAGAAGGACAACTGGAATGACAAACTTAGTATACCCTTAAGATTTAATCTGGGGTATAAAAATACAGGAAATATGTTGATATTTAGCCGTAAGACCAACAGTTACGAAGATATTTGCAAAACACCGAAAAACGGTAATTTTTTTCCCCGGTTTTGGGCTGTCACAAATCATACGGACAACCGAATTCCTGGAACTTTTCACACCTTATTTGGGGAGCTGAAAGGTAAGTGTATACCAATTTTTAGCTTGATTGGACTTTTTCCGAAATAAAATCCTAAATTTCCTGGACTATAAATGCACCTGCGGATTGCGATGAAAACAAATATTTAGTCTATGTTGTTCTAAAAAACAACAGTGGACCTGACATGGTTAAGTGCGTTCAAATCATATTTAAGTGAAATATGAAGACGTCAGTGACATATGTAAAAAAATTTAAAACCAGCTGAAGATATTTCGAAAAACAAGTGTACATAATTGAGAGAATTTGCTGCTGAATTCAATCTTCTTCCCGGGCAAAGAACTACTGACTTTCCTTCGGACGTTACAGAAGAAAACTGATCAGACATATACACAAAATAGAAATCATCAATTCAAATTTTAATATACCAACTAGGACATTTTATGAATGCTGTCCAAACATAGGGTAATATTAAAAGGCCTCACAGAGACCAAATAAGACTTCGCCAAAAGGAACTAATTTATAACCATTAGCAACTCAATAATTCGACCTTTCCAGTACAAAACAGGGAATTTAACCCTCAATTTTATTTTCTTGTAAATTAATCCTTGATAGATTCCAATACATTTCTTAACCGGCCAACCTGTTACAGGATGCTGGCTTTATCAATATTTCCATAAATACTTTTGAATACGGTGAAATGTCGAACACTTTTCGACACTATAATAATGCCCCAAATGATCACGAATTGAAAGCAACATTTTACCAAGTGATATGGTGTAAAACTACCAAAGCAGCTATCAACCCTGGTCAAAATTTGATCCGTCTCAATCCATAAAGTGCACCTGGTAAAATCAAAAAGGAATGAATTTAAAACACCTGAAGAATAGTTGATGCTAAAATAATAATCTATATATAATTTGCGTAAAATTTTTCACAAGAGATTTTACTACTTTCAACATTAACTGCTCACTCATTCAAAATCACATCTGTCTTACTGCTGTGAATAAGTAATCCTGAGCCTACCCAAAATGTCCGGGAGCAATTTGTAATATAATTAGCCAAGTATCTATAACTATCCCCAGAGAATGTACATACACTGCTCTGGAAATATACATAACTCATCACTAATTATTTCATAAATTCCAAACTCCAAAAGCATGGTGGCTGACATATGTATGTATGCAAAGTTTGCAGGTGCACTCTAACGAACACCTCGTAGTTAGCGTAACTTATTTCGCCATTTAAAGACATCTCCAGCATCCGTGCCGTGCCGTCTCCTGAGAAAACTGTTGTTGCTTTTTGGGAAGCTATGCACTAAGTATATATTTTCCCTACGAGCTTTTAATAAGCGTTTGTCCATGAAACTTGCGTAATTATTGAAGTACATACTCCAAAGTATCTGCCTTATTACACTTTAAATGGAGTTTCATTTTCTTCTTTTTTTTTTTAAATTGCTGAAAAATTCGAATAGAGCAAATCTCTTACTAACACTGTGAGTGAGGAGGACAGACAACTCAGTTAGATGTTCGCGTACAAATTTTACATCAAAACTCCTTAAAAATTATGGTAAAAGTTCGCATAGACCTGGCCACGAAAACTCTTTAAATTCTCAGATTAAAGTTTCGAAAGTTCCAAAAGCATAAAAGTCTTTCTTGTCCTTCGTACACACTCTCCTCAGCCAAACTATATCGAGTTGGTAATTACTTGGCGCTGTCGGCACACGACCACATCATTATCATAATAGGCAAAGTTAACCGTTTTAATTTCACTAATTTAAATAATCCCAACTAATTATTTAACTGAATTTAAACCGCTAAATGAGATTACATTTTCAACTGAGTTTTACACATATCAAGATGAAATAACCAAGGATGATGTGAAGTGGGTGGAAAACGTGATGCCCCGCCGCGCCCACCGTATTACAGTTTATACGGGGACAAGATAAGAGCGACGAACTTAAGAGGGTAATTTTCGAGGTTGCCATTGTTGTTGTTCTACTCAGGTTAATAATTGTTTTTTACCCAAAACTCCTGTAAATGACTCTTGTAACGTATGGAAAGCTTTATTTCAAATTAAGGGAACTTACGACATGATAACAGAATAATACCGACACTTTGGAGCTTAGTTTTAGGCTTAAAATTTTTTTTTAGCAAGATTAAACTTTTTTTTTTTTGCTTTCAAAAATTACTTCATTTACTCACTAAATTAAGGAGACTAGTTAGTGAACTTAAGTGAATATATTATTTTGCAACATAAGTTACAGTGGCGGCCAAAAACTTGCAATAAGAGCTGGTCAAATAGTACGGATTCAACTAACGAGTATTACCATTAACGCAAAAGCAAAAACAATTATGCAAAACTCAACAGATGGCTCTAGATGTACCGAGATGAAGAATTCCCTATTTATATTAAATTTGATAATATAAATTTATTCTTCGATTCATGTTCGTGCTGCAGTTTAGCTAGGTTTGAATGGTGAGTGCATAGCTTCGCTATTAATTACATGCACTTCTAGTTCAGCTTTGCCTTCCCGTACCTTAGAAACTGTTTCGTGTTTTTGCGGTGGATTTATCGTTCTCTTACTTTGTATAGAATAAGATTAGTGGATTAGTCGGCGAGATGTGCAATCGACAAAGACTGATTTAGTAATGCATTGCTGTGGCGAGATTTTGGGATTATTGAATTTTTCATAATTATGTACTAAGAAAAATAGAGAAGTGAATGTATGTTTCCTTAGAAGGGATATTATGGTACAATAGGAGTGAGTACCATTCGATGTAAAGTCCCGACTAGTAGCTAATAGCTCACTCTGTGAGTAGCTTTAAATGCAGGGCGGCACGCTAGCACCTCGGCTATTGCGAGAAAGTTCTGGGGTGGATAACCCAAATATACCTGTCGCTTCAAAACACCATATCCAAAAACATATCGTGCCTTACAAAAACCAAAGTGTCACACCGCATCCAGTCCTAAAGGGACTTTTACACCACTTACCTGAATTTATCGGAAGTATGTACTCGTTCCATTGCCCAATCTTCCCTGTGACATTGCCGGCACAGGGGCCGGATTCACTAACGCGGAGAGTTGTGGAATTGTGGAGATGAGAGTTCTTTTGATACATAACTCTCCACTCGGAATTCTGTAACTCGGGGAATTTGTATTGAGAAGTACCAAACTCTCTATTCCACTCGACAAAACTCTCGGCTGTGTTAGTTGTGGAGAAGTTAGAAGAATATTTCTCAACTGACAGTATTCGCTGTTTTTGTTGCGTTTTGTGAAGGTAACTAGGTACCTAGGATTTTCAAATTAAATTATGGACTCACAGCATATCCTGGCTATGTTTACAAAAACAAATTATGGATATCCTTGAAATACTTATAGAGATATATGGATTTTGGTGTCTCAAGGTACCCGCTAAAAATTTTAAATCACGCGAAAATGGTGAATTTGGTCGTCTTCCAGTACAGAAGAGATGCTATAAGAATTATTTTAGATATGCACATTAAAGCTTGCATGTAGGATTAAATCGCATCTACATTTTGTCTCCTAATTAGATATGTAATTAGTCTTTGGAGATAATTGCAAAAGAGGTGAATCAGTACTTCTTAAGATGAAAATATGGCCGCTTTTAGGTACAAAAATGGACATATTTTCAACTCATCATTAAGAAGAACCGGTAAGTCGTGGAAATTAACTTTCCATGAGTAAAATATTCACAACAGAGTACTTATGGATGTAAAATAAAAAACAGAAGAAATATATGCAAAATATAGGAACTGGAGTGGGGTGTATATGACCCAAGTGCAACCAATATTTTGGCAGTAAAAAGTCAGATATGAAGATAAAAATGATCAAAAAAACTACACCACTATATTACCCGCTTCGTCCTCTTTAATTTGATACTAAGCATGACGTATTTTGGGCAACCCCCCATGCCCAAAAGCCCCTACCACGAAAATTTTTCATCTATATTTTTGTATTTTAAACCCTTAATCCCAGGGAACAAACCACAATGCTCTACGACCCTCCGACATAGAGTTATCCGTCCTTCAATATTGCAATACTTCTCACATTTCCCCAAACTCCCCAAGTATGTTAGAGAATCGCGAATCGAGAGTTAATGAGTTTTAATCGGAGAAAACGAAAATTCTCATCTCCCAAACTCCCAAACTCTCGGAGTTACAGAATCCGGCCCCAGGTGTGCAATGTCCCTATAAAACCTGAAATAAATGAAGGAGCGATCTAAATCAAGCCTTGTTCCCAAGAAGGGCTCGAGAAAAGTGAGAAAGAAGAATTAATCGGGATATTACCAGAACATCTTCACCACTAAATGGTCATTCGACCTTAGAGAAATATCAGCCAAGAAGAGACGAACTAAGTGCTTTAATTAGCTATCACGTATAATTTACTGATACTTGTCAATATCCATTAGGAGTTGCTATTGCAAAAGGAACAACTATCTGAATGGACCGAAAACGCTACGGTTCATTATTCTATATGATATGGCCATGGCTGCACAAGCAATTATCATGAACCCTTGTACCCGCCTGGATCACGCAGTTTCCATACGGAGCTCAACTCGAGTTGGACCCAACTTAGTGCTGATGATAACAGAGTTGAGTTGTGTTTATTGAAGCCATGTTAACTTCACGAGCCCCTCGAGTTCAGTTAGGATTTGTGCACGTATTCATTAGAATAGTGCGGATAAATGTTTTATGCTACACAAATACAATACTTTATATGGAATATTACTGCTCTCAACTCAACTCAGAGGCGAACACAGCCAACAGAACATAACTCTATCTCAACTCTCATGGAAATATAGTGATAGCTCGAGTATGAAGATTATTTGGATTTCTTGTCATAGCTTCGGCGGCATTTAGCTCAGTTTTACGCATACTTTAAAGCCTCATACAATTTTTCTAGGATTTTTAGGAGGGCACCACAATAATGTCATCGCCTAGTCACAGGAATCTACCTCTCATTTCAATTTGTCACATAAGACTATTATTATAATGTGACTTAAGACATAGCCGTCAGGGAATTGATCATCAAGTCAAATTTCTAGAACTATCCAAAAGAATTAGATCGTCGTTCACCTCTTATATTCTGAACCAACTACTCGGATTAGTTGGATATACCTTTGAAAAAATAGTCGAAGTCTTGATGATTCATTTACACCCTTAATACTCTCACAGAGGAATTTCGATTATCTTATAAATCTGAGGATCGAGTATTAGTACAAACGAGAGCAATGGAACCAGACAAAATTATAAATACGACTTTACAGTAGAGGACTTCCGATTACTACTGACATACTTCCGAATCAAAACCATTTAACTCTTCTTAATTAACTGCGTAGGTTGCCAAGTTATTTTAAATAATCTAAACCATTTTATATCCTGTGATTTAATCTAAGGTATATAAAAGGAGAAGAAGGTGTTTCTAAATGCAATTTCCTAAAAATAAAACGGACGTAGAGAATTCCTTACCTTTATTTTGAATTCTTTAAGAAAAAATAAAAAACAAACAAAACTCACAGCAACCACTTAAGAATCGATAAAACATCGCGCTTCCCCGGCTATGAATGGTAAAATATCAACAGGTGTGAAGGTAGTCAGCAGACATGGCAGCATTATTCCTCTTCATAGCAACCCCGGTCCAAACAACTTTAAAGGTAAAATTGAATCAAGAAGTTGAAATCGTGTACGATACGAATATAATAATGTCTGATAAAATTCGCTTTATAGTAAATACTTCAGGTAAGTAATATCAGTTATATCAGTAAATTAAAAGTGCCGTGCCATATTAACAAGGACTCCATATTTTTCAGCTGAATATTTTAATGCAACCTGCAGTCAGGACGACATAATAATTAAGGAATTCTTTGAGAATGAAGACATCACTGTTCTGGCAGCCACTCGTAATGAGGGCAAAATTCAGTTTCATCATCGTGTACCCACAGAGGAGAACTGTTTACTCTTCTACAAAATTCCACAATTTGGAACCACTCAGCCGGACGGTCCAACTCTGGGTTTATTAACGCTCGAGGGCGGAATGGTCAAATCGATTTACAATTCTGTGTCCAGAGTATTTTCACCAAATGGTTTCAGGGTAAGCAGCCCCACTCATTTTCTACTATAGTACAGGGTGCAATACAAAAATTGTGCAGAGAAGTTTTTCATTTTGGATTATATTGCTCCCAACAGAAAACGGAATACGGTCCAGAATTATCTGGACTACTGGAAAATTTACACGTATCACTGGGCTCAACGCTAGGTGTGTCACAAACAGGTGAGAAAGTGTACTTGTAATTTGACATAGTTCTGCCTGAATGTATGTAAATAAACCGCAGTATAGTATATCCTGGAAGAAAAGCAAATTCATTGGAATTTCAACATTCACTCGCTTGCTATGGGAATCGTATAAGCTTAGTAATTGCACGTAATGGTTTATTGCATATTTCATTTGAATGGTACATATTGCGAAAAAAGAGTTTAAAAAACCAATAGTTAATTAGTTTTTCTCATTTTACTTCATATACTGGGAGCTTGTGTACCCGATTCCAGTTGAACTACTAAACCGATTCTTATTAAATTTTCAAGGCAACTACTACACATACTTACTTATGCTCGCAGTTTTATCAACCTAGTTTCTAGGGATATTAGCTCGAAAGCTGTGGTTTTTCTCTAGTTTGCATCATAAGTATATACATAATATTAGATAAAATTTGAAATACTAACACGGCATGATCATTCCATTTTCACTATTGATTTTCGAAACTTCAGAAGAATATTCGAATATCGAAGCTACCATGTAACCGGTGTGTTCAAAATTTGTAATTTAATTTCTACCCACTTTCCGTTGAGCTATTGAAAGTTGACATATTTATAGGTTTTGCACGAAAATAAATTTTTGCATTTTTATATAATGTAAAATCAAGATGGCTGACGAATTTTGCCAATAGGATCCGATTCGACTCAAAATCGATATCTGGGATCATTGGGGTCGAGGATTATGAATGTTTGGTCAAAATTAACAATTCCAAAATCGCGAGTATAAGATGGCGGATGAATTTGTCTGTCTATGGTTCGATTCGACGCAAAATCGATATTTGGGCCTTCGTGGTTGCAAATTACGAATTAAGGAAGGCAAGATGGGGGAAGAAACTTTAATATTTATGGTCCAATTCGACTCAAAATCTGATATCTTTAAGACTATATCTACATTTTCGAAAGTTTAGAAAGAACAAATTATAAAAAAAAACTTTTCAATAACAAATTTTGAATAAAATTTACTATAAAGGAAATACTAGTTTCTCTTAAGTCTTTAGTCTCAGAGGTGATGATACCGTCCAGACCCTGTAGATAAAACTTAGACGAAATAGCTAGTTGGAATGTGGAAGCTTAAGGCTGGATCCTTCAAATCATAAATGTTCTATATCACTGCTTCAATGCTTTTGAAGTATCGAAGTATAAATGCTTTAAAAAGCAAATTCGCATGTACAAATTTTTGCCAAAATGGTGGATGGTACAATTATTTTTTCGGCGGTATCTTCAACAGAATTAATAAATATTAAAAGAAACTTTGAAGAATTGTTTTGAAGTTTACTATGGTTTGACAGATAAAATGTATTTGAAAATTAGTTAAGTTTGGTTTTACAATGCGCATTCGAGATTTCACAACTTAATTTTGAAATACCAGATATTACCTTTACATTGTTCTTATACCGTGATTAAATCTCTAGGGTACTAAGTGTGGTATTAGTGGAAACCTGGATTAAACAAGATGAAATACACTTCTACAACTTGCAAGGATTTACCCTGATATTCAACTGCCGAAAATCTGGTACGATAGGGTTCGGAACAGCGATTTATATAAAAGATTCCATAAAATTTTTAACTGAGCAAACCACGGAACAAGTATATGAGCAACTAAATGTGATACCTATAATGATTGAGGTCATAATTGCGAAATTATCGCATACTACAATCCGCCTAAGTTTCTAGAAGCACTAGAATCTATACTAACTAAATATAAAAATTGTATTGGATACTAATATAAACTTGCTTAATGATAACGAAGACACTAGGAAATACTTGGAACTACTATCAACTAATAATGCAACAGTGCTCAACAACATTGACTCAAAGTATGCTACCAGAATTTCGGAACATAGCTGCTCAATAATTGATCACGTGGTACCTACTCTTAATGTGGAAAGATACGACTTTGGATTGGAGCATAAGGACTGGCCTCAACTGGACCACCACATCATGATATTCACGCTTAGAAAGGCTTTAGTGAGGAGACCAAAAATGTCCAGGAAGAACAAAGTAAGAATAAATACTGAAAAATTAAGAACAAAGGTAAGATCTGCTGTTGACGATTGCGATAGTCCAAACTTTGATAAGCTTATCGAAATAATACAAAAAGCGAAACAAGAAGCAACTGATATCAAACTCGTTAGAACTCGAGAAAATAACTGGATAACATTAGAGATAATAAGCAAAATAAAACAAAGGAATAAATTATATAAGAAAATAAAAGTGGGTTCAAATAATTCACAACTAATACAAAACTATAAAAGGATTAAGAACAACATCACCTGGAATATAAGAAGAGCAAAAATGAGTTATGTAGAACAAAAATGCAAAAAGCGGGAAGCGACTCAAAAAAGATGTGAAAAGCAATCAACGGGACATTAAGAAATAGTAATTCGGATGCAGCGCCGGCTCTATCATATGAGCAGAGTGTGCACTTGAACAGGACGCTGTAATCAGAGGGCGCCAAAAATACCGTATTGTAAAAAAAATTAAACTCCTGAAATTATAAATTCACACAACGCTTACAAACTTTACAAAAAAAAAACTCATGGAACAGTTTTTAAAATGTGCTTTTACCGTAAACCTACATCAAATCAAACACAAAAATAATTTCATCCACAAACCAAGAACATACACAAATCAATTCAAAACTTCATGCAAAAATTCTTAATTCAGTCACTGCAACTTTCTTCAGATTTAAAAAGCATTCCGTTCAAAATCTAACTTTGCTCCTTCTCATGAACGAATTATTAGAACCAACAGGGGCGACAGAGCTTTTTATATGAAAAAAATTATTTGAATTCTGTTCAAAATAGAAACATGCTCATATGGCATTGCGTGTAGCTTTCATCCACTTCCCGTTCTCCGTTACTTGAACCATTGTCTATTGAGAAGTATAATGAAAGCACATAGATGAAACCACAGGTAAAATTGTAATTTTTAATACTTTTTAAATTTGTTTAATCTGGAAGTTTCCAAAATTAGTTATAAAATTCAGTAAAATAGACGCTACTTTGAAAATTATCACCAAAAAATTGCATTTTAATAGATAATATTAGACAAATTATTCATTTTAAATGTGTGCCATCAACATTTAAGGGTGAACATCTTTCTGTTTTCACCATACCACGGACAAATATTTTTTGTTATTGTTGTTGCTACTTGTCTGTGTCTATACTTCTATATACCCAAGACTTGAACTTTGGTGAGTTGCAATACGAAGGAAAAGCACATTATTGCAAATTTGTTATTTCTACACACTGTTCAAATCAAAATCATGCTCATATCAGAGTGCTTCCATGTATGGACTTATTAAGAATTAAGGCGCGTTTACAATTTGGCTGCCATTGTAATTGCGCCTGTGTGGGTTGTGGGATTGGGATTTTTTGAAGCGAATATTTAATGTTTTTTTTTTAGAATAAATTCAGTTGAGATTATAGTTATTGTTTTGTCTAAAACAATATTCCATATAAATATTTTTGGACAATTTTGTGGTTTTGTTTTTGTTTTGAATGTTAGGCGCGGGTGTAAAAAGATAACCTTCTGACGCAGAAAATGGAAAGCGTCGTAAGCTTGAAAATAGTTTTTTTATCTAAGCCAAGCAGTTGAGGAAATGAAATTTTAACTATAGCTCCCAAAGCTTCCCCGGTACCAAATACTTGCATAGATAAGGCTTTACAAAATATAGCATCACAAAATACATCGCTTGACATAAATAGAACATTCAGATGTCAGTTTAGTAATCCCGGTAACTGGTTCTGTTTGAAAAATAATATAGTTCAAATATTGATAGAAACGGACCTATACAAATAAAGAATTGTGATTTTCCTAAAAAAGGTGGTAGAAAATTTAGTACATATTTCATCTTATACTAGGGTTATTGCGAATATAGATAGGATTCCTCGTTCCTGGTTGGGGTACTCTGTCAAAATAATAATATTCTGTTTTTGTTGTAAATTGTTTTCTAAAACTAGAAATAGTCAAGCCTTATCAAGTACTGGATTTTCTGATTGGATTCATATTAGTCAAACTCTAAAAAAAAACTCTAGAAAGTTTTAGGACTTTGAAAACTTTAGAAATAGGTTTGAGCAAAAATGGAACTATTGATTCAATCTTATTAAGTGCTATGAAGAGTCAAGTTAACCATTGGAATAAGGTCCTTCGTAGATTGGTAGCACTTGTACAGTTTTTAGGAACTCAATCTTTGGCATTTAGGGGAGCATCTAATAGTGTAAATGAGTTATACAGTGGAAACTGTTTGAATTTAGTTAAAGCGGTGGCAAAGTTTGACCTTGTCATAAGGGGGTATCTTAGAAGAATTAGCAGTCAGGAAACTCAATACAGTTATATGAGCAAGAATATTCAAAATGAAATAATCAAGCTGATGTCTAATGCCGCTCACAATCAAATATTGCTGATGACTAAAGAAGCAAATTACTTTTCGATAATAGTTGATTCCACTCCTGATATAAGTCGGGAGGAGTAAGTTACATTAGTAAATAGGTTTTGCATAAAGTGGACAATACATTTATAATAACAGCACGCTTCTTAGGTTTTTTCAAATGTACGGACAAAAGTTTCTTAGGGCTAACAGAAATAGTACTAGAAAAGATAAATAGTTTAGGATTATCAATTTCGAATTGCAGCGGTCAAGGTTATGATAACGGTTCAAATATGAAAGGACAAAATTCATGAATGCAAGCAAGAATTAGGGAAATAGAACCTAGAGCATTTTATGTTCCATGCTTTTCTCATTCATTAAATTTAGTTATTAATGATGCGGCCCATTGTAGTTTAGATGCAGTTAATTTTTTCGATAATGTCGAAAGTTTATAAGTTTTTATCTCTGGCTCTACAAATAGGTGGAATATTTATAAAAAGAATGCTCCGAGTTTAACTTTGAGACCTCTTTGTAAAACTAGGTGGGAAAGTAGAATAGAAGCAAGACCATTAAAGAATAGTTTAGGTGATATATATGAAACTCTTATAGAAATTTCTGAATCAGGTGATACAGTCATTAAAAGTAATGTCGAGTTAATAGGAGGCAAGATCTTAGAATTTAAATTTATATGTTTACTATTTTGTATTATATATTAGAAAATATTAATGTATCAAGTAAATATTTACAAAATAAGCAAATTAATATAAATATAAATTCTTAAAAACTCAAGAGAAACTTTAATAGAAATTAGATCTGATTAGAAATTTAATGACTTTGTTAGAAAGGCAGAGCTGATTGCTATAAATTTAGAAATCCGTTGTCAATTTCCACATAAATCTACATTCCCGTCTAGAAAAAGATAAACTATGTCCGGAGAGACAGCTCAATATGAACCCATATTAGATCCGAAACAAGATTTTAAAGTTAATTTCTACTTTAAAATATTAGATCAAGCAATAACTTCAATCAATGAACGATTTGAAGAGTTGCGTGATCACAATAACTTATTTTCCCTTTTATATAACATACATAAAGCTTCTGAATTAGAAATCCTGAAAAAATTATTTTTAAATGTAGAAAAGGCATTAAGCAACAATAACAGTAAAGATATAAATGCAGAGGAACTTTATCAGGAGTTATAACCGCTCTTTCCTCTCGTGAACCAGCATATGTCTTGCTTAGATATACTTAATTTTATTTTTGTGTATTATTTAGATACAATTTATTCAAATGTTCTAATAAGCCTTACAATTTTAAATACTTTACCAGTAACTGTGGCATCGGCCGAGCGTTGTTTTGCTAAACTTAAATTAATTAAAAATTACTTTTTATCAACAATGACTCAAGATAGACTTATTGGATTAGCTAATTTATCCATAGACAAAGACTTGGAATCTTTACATTACGACAATCTGATAGGAGAATTCGCGAAGATGAAAGCAAGGCGTGTTCAGTTTCAATGATTTGACGCCAATAGTGAATAGGAATGATTCGTTCTGAGTTTAATTTTAGGAACAAATTCTTTACACGTTTTCGTTATTTTGGATTTATTTATAAATTTATTTTATTGAATTGCTATTTATTTGCTATTATTGTGTTAAGAGTTTTGGTTTGTTTTTATTTTTCGAGGAATAGGCCTACTAGGGAAACCTCTCTAAAAAATCGTATCGGAGGGTGTACATTACCTCTCACCTCTTGTTTATTCAACCGACGTTTCCAATAATTAAATTAAAAAATATTGTAAAATCAGATAAATAGTTTACAGGAGGCATGAAATATTAATTAATTTAAAAACATTGGAAGCTTAAAGCCTTTTCTACGGGAAGTAACAAAGGTAAATATTTTGATTTTTTTTAAAGGAAATAACAAATTTAGGTATCGATATTTGATTAATTTTTTCTGATGAAAGTTTGTGATGTGCATCTTCATAAGTCTACCTCAAGGGTGATGTTAGAAATGGCTTAAATGTATTACTAACTCTTTGAACTCAAATTTATTTAATTTTGCAAAACTTGTATACATGGAAATATAAGAACAATAACACAATTTGCTCTGATTAATAAATACACGAGTAAGTACTTGTGAAATATAACGCCTATATAATATTATTACTGCGTCTTTAATATAATAGCCATATAGATTCTGAACGAAAAAACAAACACTGGAAAATAAAGGCGCCTCTTTACCGGTTGAACAGGGCATCAAAAAAGCTAAGGCCGCTGCTGTTCGGATGACAGAGAAGTCAGTATAGAAGAATTGCAAATTGAGAATAACAACTTTAAAGACAAAGAACAAATTGCCAACTATATGAACAAGCATTTTGTGAATGAGGGCCCCTCAGTAATAAAAAAATTGGGGGACAAGTGCAGGTTTCCTTGTGAGCCAACTAAAAATGTAACAAGGTCAAACTGTGTATTTATCAGACCTGTGAATGATGCTGATGAGAGAGACGAGAATAATAAAGAATTATATCGAAAAGGCGGAGTTTGCAGCCTGTTTGAAATCTACATGCATAGTACCGGTCTACAAAGAAGGAGATAGAAAGGACCCAAACAACTACCGTCCCATAGCGCTCCTCAATATGTTCAGTATGAGAGACTACTTCATAATCAGCTTACAGCATTTATTCAAAGTAATGGTGGATTTGATAAAAAGCAATATGGATTCCAAAAGCAAAGCAACACGACGGCTATTATGTCTGATATAATGGAGTTCATTAATAAAGAATGCGATGCAGGTATCTATGTTATTGGAGTATTTGTCGACTTGAAGAAGGCATTTGATACTGTGGATCATACCGTATTAATAAAAATATTAGAGGAATTTGGAATTAGAGGAAAAGCAAACCAGTTACTAGATATAGTGAGAATGAAGCGATGAGTACTGGAGTCCCGCAGGGATCAATCCTAGGTCCGCTCCTTTACTCTCTGTAAATCCAAAATTTAATGGAGGCTAGATTGGCCGCGGAATACTACATATATGCTGATGATACCCTGCTCCTGTACATTAGAAAGGATGGCGATGACTTAGAGAGGGTAATAAATGAGGACTTAATACGGTACACAAGATGGCTATATGGAAATAAACTTTCAATAAATACATCGAAAACAAGCTTCATGGTTTTCCAACAGAGAGGTAAGTAAAAGCTGGACATTGGACTGCAAGTGGAACGAGAACCCATTAAAGGAGTCGACTCAATAAAATATCTGGGAATGATAATGGATGATAAACTGACTTGGAAACAACACACAACAAATGTGAGGATAAAAGTTGCACCACTTATAGGAATAATGAGGAGAAGAGACTTCTTTATTCGTCAGACGAAAATCTTACTCTACAATTCATTTATACTACCAATAATTACTTACAATATAATTAATTGGTCACAATGTAGCAATCACTTATTAACCTGCATGCATAGGGTATTAAACAAAGCAATAAAGTCCATATTTAATTTACATAGACTCACACCAACGCATGAGCTGTATGAATCGACAAATTTGCTGAGCTTAAAAAAACTAATTTAAGTGGAAAAAGCTAAAATGATATATAAGATAAGTAAAAAGAAGATAAAGGCGAACATAAACCTAATAGAACATGGTGAAGCACATAACTACGGCACACGATTACACTCAAAGTCAAGAGTCAAATTCAAGAGTCTAAACCACACAGCTGTACCCATATACAATGAATTACCAGAGGAAATAAAAAATACAGAGCAAGTGCACAAGTTCAATAAATTAATAAAGAAATTTGTACATGAGAATGTGTAAACTGATTACTATGTAACAATGATAACTAGTGACTAAAAAGAAAAGAATTGTTAAATAGGAGAAGTGCTCTTCACTAATACCAGCTCTTGGCTGTCTGTGAAGATGCCCAAATAGTTCTTATAAGAAAAAAATAATAATAGTCAGACTAGAGAGATGGAGAGAGTTGTGGAAAGGAGGATAGCTCTGTATTGTATTATGATTCAATGTTTGTAATGCTGAGAAATAACTACGTTCTAATTGCAATCTAGCCGTCTATATGATAACTCTAAAACGGATTATCGTACAAGACTCCAATTTGGATTGTAAGCTTTTAAGAAAAAAAAGAATATTTTACGTTCGTGAATGGAATATCCCCCTAGTTCTTTCAATAGGGTTTTCATAAAACTTACCATAACTCGTTAGGAAATACACCTAGGGTCTTGAAAGTACTCAGATTTTGATTTAGTACTTTGAAATTTAATATGTCCAAAAATATTACGATAACTTTGTATTTAGATAGTAATAATATGTAACCCTGAATTTAAAAATGAGGTTAAGCAAAATAAGTATAATTATAGTAAGTCTACTTCTCACCGTCGAGAAATTTCGGATTTGTGTCAAATTTTAACCCAAAAGATCAACGAGGAGAATATGAAATTATCGTTAAAAATAAACAAACTTAATTTGATTTCAAGTCTTATAATGAAATATACTTCATGTATTCTTACCATAACCAGAGGAGTAATAATACGCCCATTCCAAAAAAAAACTGCATTAAACTGTCACTTTTTAAACTATTCAACAAATCTTTGAAGTTGTTTCGAATATTATAATTTAACCGTAGCAATATTGCAGATACGGGAAAAAAAGTGTGCTTTGAAGCTTTGAAACATCGGTAAAACTTCTACTTAAGTTTAAGCAAAACGTTCTTGCTTCAAAGATTCGATTTCGAGTGGCTTGCTTCGAATCCTATCAACAGTACTAGTCTTGACATTTACGTATGACGTTATCTGCACCGTTTATGCCTAAAACGCGAATAAATTCATTTTTAATTTTTTAATAATTTTATTCTGCTGAATCAAATTGAAATATTTAAATAAGTGCAAACAACCATTAAAAATTAAATTTGCTAACTTAAATCTTCTTTGGATGACGCTCAAAATGGTGATGCATTGATCTGGGATAGTCATAACTTACTAATCTGTATTCTGTGATTAAAGTGAAGGACTTGTGTTATTATTATTTATGCCTGTAGCTCATTGCATTTCTGTAAATTTTGAAAAATTTCATAGGAATACATAGAAATAGTGTAGATGAAAACGCCTTTAAAAGTATACTATGGAAATAAATTAATGCATTCATACATTAATTAGAAAACTCCCAGGTCGACACTTTTACAGGAGATACTAAAAACTGTTGTTAAATTTCTGTGTATATTCCTTCTATATATTTCCTATATTACTTTTTATTTGTTTGGTCGATGTACTTTTGTTTTCTCGGTGCTCGAGTGTCTTTTGTTTAGAGTCGAAAACTGCTTAATTCGCATTTTCGACCCTGTTTAAACATGTCCACAAGAGACCCCGACGTTGGTTTGAAAACGTAACTCAATAATATGCTAGAAGTATACATCCTAGAATCGATGAAATGCGTGAAATGTGTCTGGTATCAGGGATTCATGTGGTTTTTGTGAGTGAGACATGGTTACATTCGGGGATACCGTCTTCTATGGTTGATCTCGTTGGTAAATTATAACGCAATCGTGTGGGGTCGCCATTTATGCGAGAGAAGATTTGAAGGTAAAAGTGATCTATCGATCTTGTGCTAATATAATGGAGTCCTTGGCAATCGATGTGAACAATGGATATGAAAATGTCTCCTGTGCGCTAATTACTGCCCGCCTGGTCACTTCAGTAATGATAATTTTTCCCAATTTGCCGAAAATATCGCTCGTTTTACACGTAACTATACTAAGGTGATATTAGGTGGTGACTTCAACATGAATGTCCTTAGCTCAACCACTAGAACAGGGGAATTCACACAATGCAATCATTGTACTTGCCTCCCTACTTGTCACAACACTTCTAATTCATCCTTACTTCACATTCCTCGTTCTTGACCTTGAAAAAGTGCTTTTCCACAATCAACCTCGTTATTAGATCATGACATACTATTTTTAATTTATGATTTTGCTGTCAGTACAGATACTCCTCAGAAGCTAATATTTTAGGGATTTTAACAATTCTGACATCACAGCTTTACACAGTAAATGTGCATCGCTGTCATGGGACAATCTATACCGACTTGCTTTAGTGGATGACAAAGTTAAAGTTTTTCGTGAAACAATTAATTATTTATTTGACAAATATATTCCCTTAAGAACACGAACTATTAAGCTGGGTCGTTCCCCGTGGTTCTTCCGTGAAATCAAAGTCTTAATAACTGAGCGTGAGTATCTGTAACGAAGATACTTACGTCTTAGAGCTACGTATAGTAACAATTGTTTTAAGAAATAAGGTTAATTTAAAGATCCGTGCAGCTAAGAGTAGGTATTACAGCTCGAAGTTTGATTGTAATTTGTCCCCGAAGAAGCTATGGAGTAATCTGAAAAATAAGGGCGTTTTTGGTAATGAAAAACCGAATTGTAACCTTACCCCGAAGGCATTAAACGCTCATTTTACCTCTTCGCATTATGCAGGCCCGGCGTCTGATGTGTTATCTTCAGACATTGGAAGATCGCGGCAGATCAGATTGAAGGTTTCAGTTTTCGCTGCGTCTATGCTGAAGATGTCATCCATCCTATAAACTCCATAAAATCGGATGCGATAGGTCCGCATAAAGTTTCCCCTAAGTTTCTTAAACTTATTTTTCCATAGATTGTTTCTCCCAATCTTAACATTTTCAACACATGTCTTACTACCTCCGAGTTTCCTACATCATGGAAAATCACGAAAGGGTTACCTATAGCTAAATCAAAGTCCCCCGAAGGCCCAAATGACTATAGACCAATAAGCACATTATGTTTTCTATCCAAGGCTCTTGAGAAGTTACTGTACTCGCAGGTCCTGGAACACTTAGGCACCAACAATCTCTTTACCCGTTGGCAGTCAGGTTTTCGGCCTTCTCACAGCTGTGACACTGCTCTTTTGAAAGTCACTACCGATATCCGTAAATTTCTGCATAAAAATTTAACTGTCTTAACTCTAATGGACTTCGCCAAGGCTTTCGATAGCGTACACCACACTACGCTTTTGTCGAAAATATGCACTCATTTCAATTTTGCATCCTCGGCGGTACTTTTAATCTCCAACTTTCTTACTAAGAGATATCAACAAGTAAGTGTCGTTGACCATCTGTCAAGCTTACTTCCATTGTCTTCGGGGGGTACCGCAGGGTTCTATACATTAACTCTTGTTATATACATCTTTACGCTGATGATGTTCAATTGTACTTCGGTCTGATCGAAGATTGTATCTAACGTATAAACTCGGATCTGCATAGAGTTGGTAGGTGGGCTGAAGACAATCTCTTACAATTAAATCCCACTAAATCACATGCAATGGCAATATATAGGCAGAACCTGAACACAACCGACATTCCCCTTATTGCTCTGATCTGTCAATTTGACGTATGTCAATACGGTTAAAAGTCTTGGAGTTCTCCTTAACACTTCTATGAGTTGCTGTGACCAAGTCAATGGTACCGTTGCTAAAATTTACATGGGACTTCGACGCCTGTGGTTGTTTGCTGATGTACTGCGCAGATCTATATAATAACGCTTGTAAAAATATTACTCCAACTTTATTTTGTTGTTCCTTAAATACGATGCTCATTTGCAAATGAATTATCTTTTTACACAAGCTAATTTACAAAAAAAGCCATCATATCTCAGTGACAAACTGACTGTCATGCATTCTTCAAGGAATTTAAACATCTCTATTCCACGTCATCGATATTCCATCTATGAAAACTTCTACTTTGTTCAAGTTGTATGTATTGTAATTATTGGAATTGAGTTCCAAATTCCAGCGGTTATTCAGACAACGAGCGATGCGAGAGTTTTAAGAGGCTTTTTTTGGTTTATTTTGTGGTTTTTTGGGTCTGGTTGCCAGCGGTCTTGCTATGTATGTGAATGTAATTTAATTTCTTTTTTCTTCAATTTTCATTATGTTTGACTTTCTTCATGACTTAATAGCCATTTAATTATCTTAATTAAAATTACAATTATATTAATATATTTTCTCTTCCTAATTTTTTTTTCTTTCTCTTTTTGATCTGTATTGAATTTGAATTTTATATTATTTATTTTAAATTACTTATAACTATTGTTTTGCTTTCATTTATTTAGGATAGGTATAGATACTTCCTCTTTAGTTAAGTACGGAAAAAGATTGTATTATCTTGTTGTACAACCTCCTAATAAAATTAATTGAATTGAATTTAATTGAATACCACGCTTTTTTTTCTAACCATCGCGTACAATCGAGCTCCACAGCTGCAGCGTAGTGCCTGGTGGGCAGGTGGAAATCCCTGATAAGTTTTTTCGCTGTGTGAAAATCGAAATTTGTTTTTCCTTTTCCTTAGAGCGACTTCAAAATGAAATTTCACACTTTTATTTTTCCAACTCTCTGTGTGAAAAGAATTTATGAAGGTAAGCTAATCATATTCATAGAGCGTGATAAACTTATGAAAATTTTGAATGCAATATGCAGGTGAATATAATATGCGCAGGTTGGTAATATGCCCACTAACCGAAGTTTGGTTATTTCACGAAAGATGATGAAGTTTTTTAAGACGCAATTCTAATATTTATGAGGTAAGTAAAACAAGTACTATTGTATTACAATATCTTCGGTTCAATGCATCGGTATTAAAGCTTAGACTGTGGTAAAAAGTGATCGAAAAATTGTTAGTAAAACATTTGATAAAAATATAACATAAATTATAATATTATATAATTTCAGACTTTTCAAGTAAAAGTTACCATATTGCCAACACCGTGTTGGCAATATGGCCACTTACACACTTTTTTAAAACTTCGGAAAAAATACTTCAGAACAATTTTCCGTGACAATTATTTTTTTCTTGATTCCAAACATTTTGTACTTTATCATGATATATAATTGCCGTTTTTTATTTAACATTATCTCATATTGTATTCACATACCTTATTTGAAATTAACCCCTTGTCCGTTTGGAAGGGTCTTTAAAGGTATTTGGGGGTGTACTCTTTGTAGATAACATAAGCTTAGGTAAATAGATAAATTTATTTATTATTTATATTATTTTAATATGAGTATTTGATATCCCTGAAAAGTATGTATTTTATTTTTATAAATAATTATTTTGAGCTGTTAGATATCTTCTTTTCTTTCAAATATAATTAGCAAACAATTTTAGTTAGTTGTGTTACAATACAAACTCAGCGATTTGGGTAGTAATAAAGTAACAAAATATAAATTTTAATAAAAAAAAAAATTTCAAATTTACTGTAGAAAAGCTTTAAAGATTATTCTGGTTGTTATAAATACAACCTTGAAACATTTTCTATTATTTACAGCTAACTATTATTTTTCTATTCTTGCATCAAGCGATGTTAATTCGTTAAAAAAATCTCAGCTTGCAATTCACAGTTCAATCAAAGGGGTTTTTTTTTAAATTTGAGTAACTGACAATTGTAATAAGGTTATAAAAACACACAATATTGATGAAAACTCTTTAGATGTCAGTTCTCCTTCAGTTTTTTTTTAATTTTTTTTTTTTGAATTAAAGATAAAATTGTAAACTGCCAACTAGATTTTATAATAAATGCAGAAGACATTTAATTTCAGCGAAAAAACCATGGAATGCAGGACTATAATAAAAACATCATGTTATCCATTTTTATCAATCCTATTGTTTTTCTCATCTTTTATCTTCACCTTCATCTTTCTTTGCTTGGTGAATATGGTATTTTCTTCGAAACTTTGCAATAGATAATGGATTACAATTGTGTTGTCAGAGATCAAATAGCTGCCGTTTGGAAGTTCAAACTTACTCTAAGTAGGTATAGTTTTGCTGAATGCGATTATACTTTAGGAATTCCCTGAGAAGATCTGCTTGTTTCTTTTGATCAACCTTGATAAAAGATTTTCTTTCATTTTAAGGCAGTGGGACAGGAGATATCCCATCCTAAGCACAGAGGCTAGAGCAGCCCATTGTGCTATCCTGCTAGAAGCGCTTTCACCAAAACCTTCCTGTCCTTGATGAGGATGGTTTTTCAGTTCATCTACAGTTAGAAGGGCAGACTCTAGAGTATCCAGCCTGCTCCAGGCGAAGACACACAAAAATGGTTCGGTTGTCTCAGTCTCTCCTTCCAGGCAGAACAGACATTCAGGGCTGTCGACAACTCCTATTCTTTGTTAGATGAGTGTGAAGCGAGATGCGACCGGTGATGATGCCAGCCACTGTTCTACATTGTGTCCATCCGAGCTCCATGATAAATTCGAAGATATTCCTATTGGGCCGATTAGGAATTAGGAAACAGTTTTGTGCACCTGTAAGTACTCAGGTTCTCCCATCTCTGCTGATGCTTCCTATGAACATTCGCTTTGCTGAGAGACCCGATAATCGAGGTGGCAACGCCTATACTGAATTCCGGTCCGAGGAACGGAGAATCAGACCCAGCGCTAGCTAAAAGGTCAGCCCTTTCATTCCCCATAATCCCCATGTGATCAGGAATCCACTAAAGGGACACATTGTTGTGGATGCACAGCTTATCCACAGACGGCCTGCAATCCCCAGTAATTTAGTTGTTATCCGAGGGCCAGTCAGAGTCATCAAGGCTGCGTGACTATCCGAAAGGATTACAATTTGCATATCAAGAGCTCTGCACCGATTACGAAATTCATTGATTTCAGATACTTCTTGATAATCTAAAGATTATTTTCTTCCATTGAAAAGCAGACCAGCATCATAAACAAAGAGCTTTTCAATTTATAGTTTTACAAACTCTTGATGGAGACTCTTCCTTTGAATAAATAATAAAATAATATTTGCTCCTAGATTTGTTTCCATCGAGAGACAGGAATCTCGAGCTTTTCATTAGCTCTATCTCAGTTAACATGTCCACATTCGCTCGTATATTATTTTTTTCGGGCCAAAATATTATACAAAAATTTGCAAACTAATTTTCCTGTCATTTTCATTTAGAATGGAATACTGCAACTTTTAGCTTTAGTAATATTGAATTTGTATTTTTCCTTATAAAATTTCGGCTTTTCTTAATAGGGACATTACGTTTTTCTATTCTATTTATTTTTCCAGTTACACGAACGTTGTGGTATTTAGATCTTTTTTATGTATACTGGCTTCCGATTCCGGTTGATTACTAAAACTTTCAAACGTGGAAAGCATATTAAAAATTTCCGTTTCTATTTCTTCTTCCTCAATTTCTATCTCAATCCTTGAATAATATTAACTGCAGTTCACATCGAATTCAACAGGATTGGTTTCTTCAATAATATTATTATGTGAATTTTGACGATATTTTTCGGTGACTTGTTACCCCATTCTCTGGATATCCATACAAGTATATAAAAAAACTAATTTTTTTCCACATTTTTATGTGTTTAACTATTTTTGTTTTCATTTTCGTATCTTAAAACTGGTGCGAGGCAAATAGCAGTTGGATTGCAGCTATTTTTTCACTCCAGTATTCCTACTTTGCTCAAGATGAGGCATATCTTTTTAAATTAAATTTCCTCGAAGTTGGCAAGCTTTATAGAAAGTGTAAGAGAATTCGAGACATAGTCCACATATGCCTGTCCGATGCAAGTATTTGTTAAGTATACAGTGTCCACTTAAAATTCTGATCTGATTCCTAGACAATATCAAAAGATCTAGACTCATGCTCTGTGAGGGTCCTTTGATTATTATTATTATTATTATTTATCTGGATGCTTTTACCGGAAATAGGATTTGCGTTCCTGAGCTGAAGTCCATGTCTTATCCATTCGATTATAGAGACAGTTTCCTTACATTATGGAAGGTACCGGAAAATAGCTGCAGTTTGAAAAGGAGTATGAGCATGGATGTTCCCTATTTCGACAGTATGATTTATGGAGATCATGTTTTGTCAAGTTCTTGTGTCCATAATGATTATCGGTATACATATACTTTCAACATCTCGATTTCTATGAAAGCCTAACATAATATAATTTAATATACATATTCTGTCTTACAAATCATCCATCCATTACATAAATAAAACTGATAAAACTATAACGATATCCAGAAATATATCTATCCGGTGGGCTAGATCAGATTCATGCAGAAATGTATAAGCGTTAGCCTTGCATTTACTGCGACCTGATAAATCTATTGTGAATCATCCGGTGAACTAAGTGGGGTATGTATCCTCTATAGGCGTCTATCCGGACCCTAATCAAAGGCGACTATTGTTAAGGTACGGATAGATGCCTTTTCACTTTAAGAAAAAAAGAGCCGGTTGCAAAGACAAATTTCCGATAGTGATTCAATTTTCTTAAAATGTTACGAAGGCAGAGAAAAATTTTCGAACGTGAAGGACAATTCTGCAGGGGAAACATATCCGAAAAGATAAAAGCTTAGACAATTAAATATATGTTAAACCATAGCAGAAATTGATTTCAATAAATCTAATAATTACAATGATTTGTTGAAATATGTACTTACATATGTATATTCCCCCTATTCTACGTTGATTGCCTGTGCCTCTCACAATATGTTTTTTTAGAATTTTTTCACAATAAAGTTACAAAAATTTCTATTCTCCATATAATAAAAACGCACAAAAAGTAGACAAAAACTACAGAAATTCCAATATATTAGTCGGGGATTATAAATGAATGATAATTTTATACTCAACTATTTTTCATTAGAAGCAACCTTAAATGTTTTATAAAAGATTACGAAATAGTCTCTGTAAAATAATGCTTTTGTCCAAATTACTTATACCATCAAAGAATTGCTTTTAATTAATATGTTGAGTGTAAGTTATTTAATATCACAATTCGCACACCCCAATTATAATTACACTAAAACTTGACACGACTAATTTACACTATGTATTTACAATTTCGTAAAATAAACATTAATTTGCGTATTTTTAGGAATCAACAACATTCAAGATGAAATCAATTTCTGGAATCAAAAGACGACCAACTCCTCAACGAAATTGGATCGTGAACAGGCTCAAATATTTGCCACAATGCTAGAAAAAATAAACAAGCAAATCAAGTAAGTGCCCCCAAAATACACATGTACAAATTTATCCCTATATAGATATCATGGGACCTAAGCAAAACCAAAGACAACATCGAATCAAATAGCCCTATGTGACCCTTCTGCAAACAACATTCACTGACCCCCCAGGGGAAATTCTTTTCAGACAAATTGACCAGAACTCCCTCAGTACGGTTGAAGAATTTCTGGATTCTGCACACAACAACTTGGATGAAATATGGCGACTACCATACCATTACCCACAAAATCGAATGGCAGATTTGATGGATGTTATTTGTATGTTTTCAATGGGTCCAGTCCAGAAAACTGAACCTTTTTCACAATACATATAGTTGTTCTTTGTCCTTTACATCCCTAACATCCTTCTCTTCCAGGTAATCAAATCATTGCAACATGTGTTGAGAATTTGATGTTAGAGGACGTGTGGAATCTTAGTTCGTACCATGTTAACAATTTGATGAATCAAGTTCTGGATATTACGGAATCTTGGATACAATTATGTGATTCATTGACACGTCTATTTTGGCCCAATTATAGTCAGCATGCATGGATTGGAAATCCGCACATTCCAAAAAGAGGACAACAATTCAAGGAACGATTGGCTGAAATTAAAAATATTAAAAATTTATTTAAACAAATTGCAACTCTCCTCAATGACCAGGTGATAAGAAATATGTTATCAAGGAATTCACCATTTAAAGGTGAATAGAAATTTATGCTTAACTATTTATTTGGATTCAGAAAGGTATGAATTCTTTAGATCTAATTTTAGCTATAATTTGGGGTAGAATGAAGCTTTAAAACTGGAGATTTAGATTTAAGATTATACTGAGGCGAGTAGCTTTGCATCAGCCATTCATTTGGCTTATTGTGCATCACTTTCCTTTATAGTTCAAATCCTACTATACTCTTCCTAGGAATAGCAGCATCTTTTTGGATGAAATACCTTTGAATTCGGCAGACTTTAAGAAGTATAAAGCAAACGCCTGAAATCTGCATCGTGTAATAGACTCGCATAAGACGTGTTCCGAAACACAACCTACATAAATCAGAAGGCGATAAGCCAATCCGATGCATGTTGTCTGTTAAGTTTGCAGTGTACGGTTGAAATTCCCGTTATGATTCTGAGTTGATTCTTAAATAGACTAAAAAGATCCCAGCTCTTCTTCGGCTCTTAAAGAATCGTTTAGCTTGCCTGGATTCTTAGATAATCTTAAAAGATCCAGGCGCTACTTTGGTGAAGTCCCTTAAAGAATCTTTTGGCTTGCCTGAAATTTATCCTTGATGTCCATCTCTGGTCGATTTTTTGATGGATCCATTATTGTATGGTAAGCTTCACGTTTTGCAGTTTGCACTGTCCTGCTAAAACTCCTGTCATGATTCTGAGTTTTTTTCTAGATAGTCTAAAAAGATTCAAGCTCTTTGATGAACGTCCTATAATGAATCTTTTGGCTTGTCTCGAACCTCTCATTGATGTCTATCTCTGGTCCATTTGGTTATGGATCCAGCTTAATTTGGTAAACTTCACGGTATGATAGGAGATCCCGCAAAATAATTCCGGCCCGATGAAGGACATGGATGCTCCTTTTTCAGCCAGTGTGTCTACATTACCATTCCCATTCCCCGAGTGATCTGGTACCAATTGAAGTGTTAGGTGATTCTGTGTGCCAAAGATTCATTCTTAGATTGACTTCGTTTTGACCTGAGGGGATGAGATGGCTTTCATCGAGAGATACCTCTGCCTGGAATATTGCGGCGTATTTTCCTTTGATAGAATAAGCTCTTGGCAACATATTCCTGCTCCTACATCTTTCTCGGCTTTAGAACCAATGGTATACTAAATTAGGGATTCAGTTCATTTCATTTCCTCCTTATGGTATTTTTATCTTGAATGGCAAACAGAGGTTATATTTAACTACCATTCTGGCTTATATCATATTCAGTATTATATTCTATTCTATTCGTTTATTCGCTACGGCAGTAATTAAAAATTCTGAGAAAACTCTGAAGTTCAGTCACCGTTACTGACAATTTATATTCTGTAATTGCTTTGAAGCATTCCAGAGTTAGTTTAATACCTAGCGAAGTAATTAGATGGCAAAAGAAAACTACCTCTGGCTGTAAAATGCTACATTTGTCAATATTAATTATTATTCCATATTCCTTAAGTCGAATGAAAATTTGTTTCAAATGTAAGAGATGTTCCCTTTTGGATTTTGAAGCAATCAAGATATCGTCTATCGTTTAAATAGATGAAAGAATGGTTGCAGGATTGCGTGAATGAATCCTTAAAAGGACTGAGCTGCATTACATAGATCAAATGCCATATAAGTGAGCTCGAACAGGTCAAATTGAGTGCATATTGTCGTTTTTGGAATACCTTCGGGTTCAGTATGAGTTCAGTGATATGCCTTTGATAAATCTAAAGTTGGAAAGAATTTGCAATCCTCTAAATGATAAGCGGGTATCTGTCCGCGGAATTGTATAAAAGGTTAGACGTCTGTAGTCGCCATATGACGTCCATTCACCATTTTTCTTCTTGGCTAGGTGCAATGGAGAAGACCGGGCTATTAGATGAACGGAAAATTTAAAGTTCTGCATCCAATGAGCTCTTAACTGTGACCGTACGCCCAGTACTTTTTAAAATACAGGGTGTTTTGTGAAAAACTAGCTTTTTTCTTAATCACCCTGTAACTCCTAAACAGATGATATTGCCCCGCCCCTGTCGTACAATTTTTTGTTTGGCTAGGTGAGTACTTCACTTCCTGCTCGGCGAGTTACACGACGCCGGCAAGGAGGGCTGGGGACCAATTCTGAGATTTATAGGTCTGGAGGGTGAACAATGGGCCTTGACTTGGCCTACGTTCGGAGTATTCCTCGGGGTCCCAAGCCTCTGGTTCACTCAATCAATCACCTCCAGCTCTTTGACCTCCTACGGGAAAACACCCTGTATATTGGACACTGCCTCACGCGTCGACGTAGAGAGCTGAAATTTTGTACACCGGCCTTTTTAAAAAAAACATGTAAATTAAGTTTAAAAATGGGACCAATCAGGCAACTCTCCTTCGTAGGGTTGCCATACAAAAAAATCATGTTTTCTATATATTTGAACAATGCCTGAGAACGGATCGACATGGAGAGCTATACACTCCCACACATATAAATGAATGCAAGCACACTCATGCATACACAAACACACACACATGCACAAACACACACACATGCACAAACACACACACATGCACAAACACACACACCCATTCATACAGACACAGAGTGAAACTTTTGATTACGGAATCGCGCGATCGAGTCAGATAATAGCTTAGATATTATCCCCACCCCCACCCACTTAGGTATCTATATTATCACCGTATAACGTCGACGGGCTCCCCCTAGTATATTTATATAATTTGAAGTACAAATACAACATAATTTTAAAATATCACACTCTCAGGTGTTAACATATTTGATACAACCTCTGTCGGCCAAATGAAATGGAACAAGGCCTTAAATCAATTCGAATACATGCTCCAACCAATAGATGAAAAAATTGCACTCGCTATAAAATCCCAACTGCAAAATCATCTGAGCAATCCCAGGCAAATTATATTCATATTTTCGAAATATGATACCCTCATTCAGCGTCCAACCGTCTTGGAATTGCTAACAATAGAACGCGAGCAATTCCTACAATCCTTGCATATTCTTCTACAAGATCTCAAAAAAGCAATGAGCGATACTAACATGGAGCCTGATACAGGACATTTGTCTGTAATTTGTAACGAATGTAGATGGTTGAAAATTGTCCAATACCAGGTAATACGATTGCACAGCATTATTTAAAAACGTTTTACATTCTAACTTGCTGTCATTTCAGATTTTGGAAATAGAAAAGGTCAGTCATTTAATAAATGGCCGAGAAGGATTCGAGAAAATCAATCAAAGCATTCAAGAGCTTAAGGAAGAGACGGAAACTTTACTGCGAACTAATTTCGAAATTTGGAGTGAACAATGTTTGTCAGCTGTAAAAAAAGGCGAATTACGACTTCGCGAAGATCAACCCGTGGTGCAGTTTGAGAAAGAGGGTCGCCAATTAATGCGAGTCACCTTTAATCCGAAACTTGTAACATTTTGCCAGGATGTTCGAGAATTTGAAAATATGGGTTATCGGGTGCCAATCGAATTGCGATCGTCTGCTACGCATGCTGCCAAGTTCATGTCATATGCTCGCCGATTGCAACAAATCGCTACTTTTCATAATACAATTGGTGACAGAATGATTCCTTGCCAACGTCCCATAATGCTTAAAAATGCAATCGAACTATCAAAATTAGTCCAAAGTGAATCTGTTGCATGGAATGATGAGGATTCAGTTAAGAGATACGTATCTACATTACAAACTGCTGTTGGAAAGTTATCTACAGATAATAATCTGTTGGTTGGTTACCACGAACAAGCTAAGAGAACGGTATTTATATAAAAATTATTATTTTTTTTATTAAGTTTTCTTATTTTTTTGATACTCTCATAGGTTATGAAGCTTATGAATACCGACCTCTTGAGTCAAGGCCAAGTTTGGAAAGATGAAATGCGACATTTGAGGGAACTTGTCGCTACGTTGGAAAGTCAAGGATACTCAAATTTAGATGCATTTAAATTGCATTGGGACCATCAATTGTATAAAGTTTTAGAGTACCAATATATTTTGGGACTCGTTGATATAAACAATAAGCTTCCAGATCTGAATATCGATATTATTTTTAGGTAAGATAAAGTGAATTTAGAAAGAAAAAAATCAAAAAAAAAATTAAAGGTTGTTATTAGTTCGTTTTTGCTTTTATATTAATCTCAAGCCAGTCACTATTATTTCACTATATAAATCAAATTTATTTTTATTTTATTATTGTTTTTTATTCTCCAGAGAAATTTAATATCTGCTATCGGCGCCATATTAAAAGCAATTAACTAAACAAACAAACAATTAACAACTAAATGGCTAACTATAGTTATTAATAAATAAAAAGATTAATCTTTTGGACTTTTTACCGGGTTAAACTTAATTTTGTTTAAGAAAGAATTTTTTGGGGTTCTCCGGTATATAGCAAAAGCTAAAAAATGTTCTAATTTGTTATTTCATCACACAACCCATTAAGTTTTGGTGACAAGTTTCAAGTCTTGGTTTGACTCATCAACAGGTCCCAAATAGTGGAATTGAGTGATTTGAAAAACAAATGAAAAAAATGAAAAAAAGAAGAAAGAAATGAAAAGTTTGAGAAAAATAGAAAAAACAATTTTTTTATTTATTAAAAAAATTTAAAAAAAAATTTAAAGAAACAGATTCATTCGAAGCGAATCGGACCTGTATGCGCCGCGCAGTGGGCTGAAAAATAAAAAAGAAGAAAAGGAAGAAGAAGAAGCGTGTCAGCAGAAAACCTTACACTCATCGGTGCAACTTGGTTTTTTGGTAAAAAGTCCAAAAGAGTAATCTTTTTATTTATTTTTCCTCCTGGGCTTGTATAGGAGTGTTTTTTCCTCATATAACTCACACCCAGAATTTATTCTGAGTTTATATGAGAAGAGATCAGTTTGATCTATTTTCAAGCGTCTGCAGCAGGCAGAAAACCAAGCTGCACCGATGAGTGTAAGGTTTTCTGCTGACACGAAACGCTTCTTCTTCTTCCTTCTCTTCTTTTTTATTTTTCAGCCCACTGCGTGGCATATACAGCTTGGATTCGCTTCGAATAAATCTGCTACTTTAAAAAAAATTTAAAATTTTTTTAATAAATAAAAAAATTGTTTTTTCTATTTTTCTCAAACTTTTCATTTCTTTCTTCTTTTTTTCATTTTTTTCATTTTTTTTTCAAATCACTCAATTTCGCTATTTGGGACCTGTTGATGAGTCAAACCAAGACTTGAAACTTGTCACCAAAAATTAATGGGTTGCGTGATGATATAACAAATTAGAACATTTTTTTAGCTTTTGCTATATACCGGAGAATCCCAAAAAATTCTTTCTTAAACAAAATTAAGTTATTAATAAAGCACCATAAAATTAAGCTAAATATAAATATAAAAAAAAATACTTATGAGCCGTTTACATCAAACGTATAAAAGAAGAATCATTTTTAAAGGTATAAAATTAGTTACTGAAAGTTTCAAGCGAGTCAGTCCACTTTATCATTTCGTTCTCAAGATTTCATTGAGTTTCCATTGAAGTAAAAATATTTCCAAAGTGAAATTCCTTTAATTAAAACCAAAATACACAGTTTAGCGCTGTTGAAAAATGTTTTCTCCATTGAATTCAATGCCAACAAAAATTGATCATGCACTAGACAACTACCTGAAAACACAATTGAAATTATAGACGATTACATTGAACTCGTTTACACTGTTAGTTCAGTATATAATTTATGTTGGAAAAGAAACAAGCATGAATTTGATAAAATTTGTGGCATTTGGCCGACAGTAAATCCATAGAATTTTCGAAGCAACAGCAATAATGGGGGAACCTCTTCACTTGCAGGTGTAAGAAACTGTTTCTTGGGCAAATAGGGATTCTAATGACACTTCCCCTAAAGATGTTTGGCAAAAGGACGTTTGCAATAAAAACGTATTACGAAATATGCATTTTACAAAATGACATTTCACAAAAGCAATCTTTCCAAACTGAGATCGAAGAAAAAAAATCTTTTTTCAGAAAGTTCCTCGCCAAAACGACCATTGACAAATATGTTTTCACAAATGGCAAATATATATATGTTACATGAAGTGAGACACATATTTGCCTAAAACATATTTCCCATTTGTATAATTTAAAATTCCGTTATTGAATTAGGTATCCTCAAATTTAAAATATATGCGTTATTCAAATTCATGTAAATCATAATTATATTTTAAAAAGCACAGAGGTAAGAAAGTTCTTAATAATTATAGAAATATAATTCATATATGTCATTAATATCTAAGATAAGTACTTATTTTAAGTTTAAATTTTTATCTATAGCAAATTAAAAAAATCACGTTCTTCATAATGAGATTTTTTTTTTGCTCAGAGATTCTTCTGATTCGATTATCTGTTAAAATAAAACTTGTTTTTTTTTATAACTGCAGGTCCACCACATTAAATCTTTTCAATTTCACCTTTAACAAAAACAATATCTTTTTTAATTCAGTAAAAATTCTGTAAAAGCTTAAGTGATCTGCACCAATTAAGTTATCCCAAAACTAATTATTCGTTCTGGGAATATTATTTTTATTAAGATAAAAACAGCTCCAAAGACTAAGAGGAAAAAGAGGAGGTCTGCTGTTTTTACCACAAATATTTAAATTTTTCAATATTTTAGGCAATGTCTATTAGGTAATGATATTTTGATAAAGATCTTTATTTGGCAATCATCGTTGTGAGAAATGACTAGTTTTGGAAAACAAACTTTGGGAAAGTATACTTATGAATAATCTTCTTCTGACCAAATTTCTGTTTAGGAAATAGAATAAGGTAAATTGAGTAAAATAGGATGCACCCGAAAATAGGAAGTTCACAGTTTTCCCCTTGGGACTCGGAAGTAAATAATGCAGAACTGTGGTCGGTATCATCACTGATCTAACAACAGCCCGATTGACGCTCATCTCACAAACATGGAGGCTGTTTACAATGGGTCGATTTTCCCTCCGTGCTTGGAATTTTTCATCCTTGCTTCGAAGGAAAAGAGAGCGCTTTCACTTAGAGAGCTGAAATTTCGCACATGGGCTTTTAAAAAAAAAAAATTTGAGTTCGAAAATTGGACGAATCGGGCAACTCCTTCGTAGGGTTGCCATACAAAAATTTCGTATTTCACTAGATTTTCGAAAACTGCCTGAGAACGCACCGACGCGACGTAGAGAGCTGAAATTTTGTACACTGTGTTTTCATAGTAATTGTATGTAAAGCTTCAAAAATGGACTAATTCGGACAACCCCTTCTTGGTGTAAATATATAAAAATTTGGATTTTTTACGAGCACTGTAAAACTGATCAGTCCTATAGATGTTTTAATTGTTCTAAAATGTTCTTCAGAAAATGAAATCCATTGAAATTGGTCGTAGTAATTTTTACTGTCTGACGAACTGTTTTAGAAATATATGCGAAAAATCACTTCAAAAATCAAACTTGCACAGATGGGTGACCAGACGAAATTACATACGAGCTTTCATCTAGGGTATCATAAGAATTTCATTTTTTAACGGAAAATTTTTGAACTTTCTTTCCCCATATTCCCTTCTTTTTGGTATAAGTATGGCGAGATTTTAGATTTGTTGTCAGAATTTTCATAGATAGGAGCAGGCAAGTGGCGAACGAAATATGTGCGCTCTGTGCTGTTGGTCAGACACTTCTCCTTGTATTTTGTCTGGCATCAATTATTGCTTGGGCAAATTTTATTTTATTGAAACCGCTCATCAAATAAAACTCTTCCGAGAACTCTGACTTGTAATGTTTCATATAATTTTGGCAATGTTCACAATATGTCAGTTTTACCATTTTATTAACTTAGATAACCAAACAACTACTTTAAACAGGTAGCTTTGACTTTATCAACAACCATTTTCTTCTTTCTACAACTTCACTGAAAGCAATTAGGCATTAAGAGCGATACAATAAAATAAAAAATATCGGGACTTCACATTTTGAGATATTCAACGATAACCGAAATATCCATTGTCCTTGAAATTTTCAGAAAAATGACTTTGATTAATTTTTCTCGGAAACCTTAAAGCTTTCCAAAATAATTAACGTTTATTTCATGGAGATACGATGATAAACTTAGATCTACTAAGCAAAATTTCACACATTTTTCAAATTTTAAAAGACCGTATCTCGGTCATAAATCGACCACATCAAAAAAATTGGTATTTTCAATATTGCCGACCTTCTTGTAAAATTTCACAAAAAGAAAAAAAACACAAAATTGGTCGATTTTCTACGTAACGGCTTTAGGATTATATACATATTTCATATACACAAATTTACAAATCCAGCAATATTCAGTTTTCTCTTCTTTATTCCATAATATTATTGGACCGAATTTTACTAAGAGGTCCCATAATAGTTACTCACAATTATAAACAAATAGATTATAAATAGTACTGCCAAATAATTTCTCGCCTCCCAAGCAAAAATAAAAAATTACCAACGATAAAACGTAATATATTCCACGAAATCTACACTCATATACCTAATGCAGTAAATGGCGGCATGCTCTTTCCGAACCTGCACACTGTAGCCCGCCGCAGAGCTTTCAAAACAAGTGATTGCTTTCCGAAAGCACATCATTCCATCTGACGGTGATGAAATGAACTAAAAACGCCAAATTGTATGCAAAATATATAAAAACAAGAAATTTTTGTCGTTACCATGGTTAATATTATTGACATTATTTCCTTTATCATTGCAGTAAACAATTTAAGTTTTTCAAAATAAACAGAAAGAGGTTCGATCTTTGAACTTTCTTTCCAATAATATCATAATTGTGATAGTTATTCGTCTCTGAAAATAGCAACTTTCAAACCAAAATATATTAGTAACCAAAACTTTTTACTAGTTTCCTCTCCGTCACTCCCTCTTGAACTTCAATATCTTCCATACTCAACTTTAAATTTATCTACTTGATGTACCATTATTACGTTATTATGTACCAAACTTTGCAAATTTCATGAATTTGAGAATTTTCTAAAGCTAATTACATACAAATAAAACCCCGAATTTTTTATTTTCGACAGGTTATTACCTAAGTTTATGCTCTTTCTCTAACTATGTGGAATTTTGATCATGATAATACGCACAGATTTGACGCAAAGCCTTAATAACTTTTCGTGTTTTTTAAGATTTCAGTAATAACCCCCCTTAATTTAATTTTTAAAATCACAACCGGTAATAGTTATTCAAAAAGTTTCCATTCATAAGTTATTAAACAAAAATCTAGATTTTTTGTTCTTAGATTAGCATTCCCTATGACCCGAAACAGAAGTAATAAGATTTGGAGATAAATCCCTTATGTTGGCGGAGTTTCAGACAAAATACACAAAACATTATCATCTCGCAATGTTCAGCCGGCTTATTTCACTAATACAACACTGGGTAAATTATTAATAAATAATAAAATAAAGCCTATAGTTCCGGATATTGAAAGAAGTGGGGTATATAGTATAAGGTGTAACGATTGAGATGCGATTTACATAGGAAAAACTAAGAGGTCACTAAAAACTATATTTTTAGAACACGTTTTTGCAGCCAGAAAGCAACGTCTGGTTTATGTAAACATTTAATTGACCTAGGTCACACTACATCAATTGACAACGTAAGATTATTACATAATTTATATGGAGACAAATATGAAATCCTAGAAATTAAAAAAGACAAAGATAAAGGCTCATTTTTGGTTAATGATCAGTTAGACTTTCGTAATAACAGTCTTTTAAATAAAACAAGTTTTACAAAGTAATAAAAATTATGATTCTTACTAAAAGAGACATTGTAACACCACTTATGAATGTTGTATCAATGATTACTGGTTGATTTGAATTTGTTACTGAGTCAGCCTCACAATATTTGCCATCGCTCTGAGGATGCTTATATAGGGCGAAACGGATCGCATAACTTTAATTATTCAATAAAATTAAAGAATTTTTTTTTTGGAACGGAAGTGTTTTATTTTTTCATTGTTTTTTTTTAAACTTGAATACTAAAAAAAAGAATTTTAAAAACCCATTGAGTTGATATTTAGTGATATTGTGGGTGAGAAAGGAGTATAGAAGTTGCAGATTTCAAGTGTACATGTCTCCATAAAATGGACCCTTCCCTACAATTAGCGATACGCAAAAAGTATCGACACCGTACTAGCATCGAACTTTGATTGTGATATTGAGTTTTTTGTACTGGTTTACTTTTCATACCGATACTTCACTGGTATCGATACTTTACTTGAATGTACAGCACCTTTTGAGAATTTAATAAAGCGAAATAATGAATAGGTTTGCTCGCATTGCATATACTATTTGTACTATACTTTCGGCACGTTTCACATTATTTCCGCTCCTTTCGAAACTATGAAGAATTTGTAATTTTTAGTACTTTTATCCTAAGACCCCGTAACTTCCTTGTTATATAACCTGTGAAAGTTAATTTTAGTTCTATTCAACTTAAAATTTGCAAAGTTAGGACGCATTGATTATTTATATATACATAGTTCCAGAATCATTAACCTCTTAGAAAGGAGATGTCGCTACTTGCAAAAAGTTTTAAATGTAATGGTACAAATAAAATTTTTCCAGCATATAAAGTAAAAATGGTTAAGAATAAAAAAAAATTATATCCAGTCGTTAAAAATTATTTTATTAAAAATTTTAAAGCAGAAAATAACAACGATTTATAAGCAGTGACATCTCCTTTCTAAGACGGTAATGATTCTGGGATTGCTCAACTTTTGCGTGTGGTGATTGTCAAATGAAGTGTAATTTTTATATTTTCTTTAACATTTTTTTTTGTATATACTTTTTGCGCATTCTATTTTTCTATATTTTCCAGTATTTTTGTTTATGTTTTTCAAAAGTTTTTCCAGTTTTTGTTTTTTGTACTATTCGTTTTTTTTTTCAGGACTATAAATATTTGCCTACTACTTTCGTTTTTATGAATTCTAACCAATTTCCTCATAAAACTAATTTTACTTTTTTCCTAATAATTTTTAGACAACGGCAATTGCAATTTCGTCCATCAGAAGAAGAAATTCGAACGAAATATTTTTCTCAACTAAAAAAATTCATTGAGCGACCTTTAGGTTTCAGAGGACTATCAGATAAAAGTAGTGATCTATTCAAAATAATGGTCGATCGTAATCGCCAAAATTTTGGACCACTTTACAAAAAAGCTCAAGAATTATTTAAAAAGTTAGAAGAATTTAAAAATCTATGGCTTCCATGGATTGCTCTTGGCTGCGTCGATATAGAAGAACTTTGCAATGTTCACCTAATTAAATGGCAAGATTGGGACTCTAATTTTAAAGCATGCAAAAATTTTAGTCAGCAAATTGCTAAAATACAAAAGTAATTTCCTTAACCATAATTTAAAATTTTCACGAACAGTCAACATGATAAATTCATAAATTTTTACAGTTCCGAAGAAAGTATTGACTGTTTTATTATAAATATCCTACCACTTCGTACGGACATTGAATTTATCAGCAGACGATATTGGGAAGCTTTAGCGAATAGTTTACGAACATCTATTTTAAATGATATCTCCTCGATCCAGGAATTCATTCAATCATCATTGCAATTTTTACAGAATGTTCCCATGGATGAAGCTAGCATAGCTGAATCTGGAACGAGATATGAGAAAATCACTGCTGAAATTCCAATGGTAAGGCACTTCGATATTTTTCTACTTCTTTATTCTTTTGAATTTTTATTACAGATTTCTATGACTCTTGAAATTGTACGAGGTAAGGATAAGTGCCTAGCAGGATGGTGTAAGGAACGTGTATCAGTGCTATCCAATATTCTAACGGAGTGGGAAAAATTATTGCCACTTATAGAAAATCATTCTGCAGTACTGCAACGGCAAGTAGATATAATGAAGGACCATATAACAACCCAAATTCTTAATATCAAGGAAGAAGTAGAGAAGTTTATGCTACGATGGGAATCTACTGTTGCTGAGTTGGAAGCTGATGAGAACACATCCCTGGAATTGTTCAAAGAGCGTCAAGAGCATTGGAAATTGATTAAAGAGAAAAAAGATAAATTGTTGGAAGAATCACATAAGCTTAATATGGAAATTCCAGTGGATATAATGCAAACTATTGAACAAGTGGAGGAAAAGATTGTCTCACAGTCAAAACAATGGGAGATATATGAACAGTTTTTGGACGAATTAGATAAGGTTCTGATAGAAGAATGGGCTGTATATCGAAGAAGACCTTACATTCTAACAGAATTTATTTCGAAATGGGAAAGTTCTGTACATGCATCCCTCGATCTAGCCTCATCAAGAATTCGCCATACTGTTGATAGCTTTCAATCAGTTCTACCAGTTTTACAATGCCTTCAATCTGATGCCTTGACTGAAAGACATTGGATAAAAATTTTCCAAATGCTTAAAAAAGATCCGAAAGCTTCACATAATATTATTGTTAAGGACGTTTTGGGGAATCCTTCTGTACTTCTTCAAATTACCACAGAAATTCAGGTAAGCATATAAATTTATCGAACAGAGCTTAAAGTACCACTTAGTTTGCAAGATTTTTTAACACTCATTTATTATTATTACAAACAAGCAACGCACAAAAGAATTTCATTCTTAAATTATGATTAAGAAAATACAATAATTATTAAAAATACTAATTATGAAGCGAGCTGAAGGTTATGGTTATTTACAAATAAGCAAAACTTCGTTGAAAATTTAAAGTTAGGCCCGTTGGTTTGCGTATCTGAAGAGGTTAAGTGTTTTCTAATTCTGAGAAAAAGCTGAAATTTATAAACTTAATGTATACCTAGAGGCCAAAGTTAGTAATGCTAAAATGTAATTTTCAGTTGGTGATTTTTAAAAAAATCACTTGATGAAAGGAAAATGAAACCAAAATAATAATAGTTCTAGCAATGCCCTAGAGTATGGAACACATTGTCATAACAGCTAAATCAATCTTCAAAGCGTGTGATGAAATTAAAGACCATAATTAATCTACGTACAGTAAGATAATCAAGATATAAATCATAGAAAAAACCAGCACTTTGTCCATTCGGAGATGAGTATTTAATGGCACTAAAAATAGTGATATTCCTTGGTGACAAAGAGCTCCATAAAATTTAACAATTTCATGACGTACATAACTGGATTAACTAAGTTAGATATTATTGAAAATTACACTGTAAAACTGATTTAAATGTGACCAAATCGACAAAACGACAAGCTTTTGAGTATCTCGATAAAATGCAATAAAAAGGCTGCTATTCGCTGCCCACAATAAAAACAGATGGGCTCAAGATTTGCATCCTACGCCAATACCCTAATCACCTAATCACAGATAAATCATTGGTCAGAAAGGAGAAAAATGATATACAGCCAAGAATGGAGCTCTGCTGAATAAGAATATTATTTCAAATAAATCTAGAGACAGATGTCACATCGGACTTACTGAGAACAACAAGATAAATTCGCGTAAACGTAAAATGCTAGAAATTACCAGCCCGCACAGGTAATAATAATATTAATTTATTATTAAGATCGAATAGTTATAACTAATAATAATATAATTTTTTTTGAAAAATTTACTATAGAAAAGGCAATCCCTGGCGTAATTAAGATTTGCGACAGTAAAAAATTATTTTTTGAAAAATTTACTATTGAAAAGGTAATCCCTGGCGTATTGTATTGTATTGTAAACGACAATATAAATGCAAAGGAAACTTCGAAATTATCAAATTGTGTGTAGGAAAACTAATGCTCTAATATCTAAATAAGTATTTAAAGAGCATCTTAGGATGGAATTTCTATAAGCAGAAACGTGATCATGACGTCATAAACCATAAACAAAACGTACACAATCATTAAAAGCTACATTTAATTTACGACTGCACACAGAGTCAAGCCGCGAATGAATTGTACTACAGAAAGTGCAATGTTGAATTAGCTTTAGCTTTAACTCAAACTGGAGCAGGCTACTCGACAGACAAAGCAATCGAAAGCCGCCATAATTCTTTTGTAATGGGAAATTAACATGGTCACAACACTCCAATTTAATATTGATTTAAACCCCAAGATACTTAGCCTTGATGGCATGTGGCAAAAGTACTCCATTAAAATGTTTAGAGGGATGATCTGAAAACTCTAAATCTCTCCTGTAAAAGACCATACAAGAAGACTTCGGGGGACTCAACAAGAGCCGGTTGTTGGTGGCCCAATCAGAGATATTTATTAAATTACGGTTTACTCGATGTATGCAGTCTCAATTAATCCAATATCTGAACATAGTCAGTATACATGAAATTGTTCGCGTCTTCAATAATATCAGGGCGATCATTTGTGAATTAGATAAAGAGGAGTGTCCAAGAGTTCAGCCTTGCGGAACACCACATTTAACCTTAATCCACTTCAATTTAGCGTCCCCAACTTTAACATATTGAGAGCGATTTGAAACGAAGTCTGAACTGAAGTCTTTCTAGAAGATGAATGAGAAAAATTATACATTTTTTACAGTTTTGATAAAAGTAAACTGTGATTGACGGAATCAAATCTATTAGTGAAGTCGACGAGTACCAAAACTGTTAACAAATCACTGTCAAGATTGCGTATATCAGTAGATATTTTCAACATGGCAATTTCACAGCTATGGCCAGAACGAAAACCGGACTGCCATTTTGAAATGAGTTCATTATCCGACCCATATTGAAGAATTCGCGAGCTCGTTAATTCCTCGAGAATTTTGCTAATATAACAAAGTAACCTTATTGAACCGCTTCAAATTAGACCACAGTTTCTTACAAGGTAGCGATGAATTTAATATGCTATTGAAATATTTCTTCTTTGTCCTTTTAATTACAGTATTTTTCTGGAAGAAGATTCCTTCGACTCACATTTCTTGTACTTACGAAAAAGTTGTTCTCATTCAACAATTAGATATTCAATTTCACAAGAGTACCAAGGAATACGATTTGGAGTAATCCGTTTTATATGCAGAGGTGCATATTTATCGTGAAGATATGATATGAAACCATAATAAAATGTCAGTTGCTCCCAAATACAAACACAAGGAAGGGTGAAATCTTCATCAACTTCTTTACTCATTCTCATATACTGGAAAAATCTATAAGGATCAGTATGTTTCCCAAATTCTAATCGCTTGTTATTTATGGGATCACAAGCAAAGCTGCGGAAAGGGCTGGGAAAAAAAGTGATTAATTTTATATAATTTAAGGAATATTTGATGTTGTTATAGGAGATAAGCTTGACAAACACAAAAATTTTTCTTCAGAGTCTGATGACATAATTTATACTCTCACTTCGGGATTTACCAAGAAACTGAACGCCTTGTTGTGATGTGAACACTACACCTCGATATGTATCTTCACCTCGCCTCGCTCAACGGCCTAGCCTCTCCTCGCCAAGCCTCGTTGTGCACGTACCCTTACTCATTTGCGTTCCTGTACTTTCAAGGAGGATTTACATTATGATGACACACATTTTTTACAGAAATTGTGAGGGAGATAGTACACGTATAAGGAAATTTATTAATGAGTGACGAGAGAAGCAAACGCGTCCTGACTTTTTTCCGGGCGTCGATTTTTCACTGTGTGCGTGTCCAGAACCATAAAAAGACATCAAGTTTTTATAGTTACTGAAACTAAAACATTGTTATTGGCAACCCTAATTTGTCAATTTCGACTACTCGTGCTGCCATATTGTTTTTGTTACTATAATTTTATGACATATGTCTGTCATAGCTGTCAACTCAAAATATTTGGCAAAATGGCAGGAAATAAAAGTAAGTTTTTAATTTTTAATTAAATATTGCGAAATTGAAAAGTTTTAATTATTTCTTGATAGAAAATATTAAAGTTATTTCGGAAGTTGTTTTCCAATCACAAGCAGGGAGCAGTGCGTCAACAGATTCACTCCAGTGGAATTTTTCGGAGCTGATTGGCGATGATTTAGAAGCAGAATACTCCTCTGCGGCTGCCCATGAATTGAAATCCTTACCGGAGCCTTACAGGCAGAGTTGCAATTAGAGATAATGAAAAGCATGTTCAACATTGAAAAAAATACACGATTTATAAGTTTTTATTCAGCATTTTATATTTTAGACATTTGCCAGGGCAAGGTTCCTTCCGTCATAAAATAATCAGCAAAACTTGCTCGGACATTCTTCGCACCTGTAGTCGAGTTGTAGACATTTGACTTAAAACTTCCCAATGCAGGTGTTCTTCTTTTCTCCAGGTTCCAGGAACAATGCTTCCATCCAGTTGCTCTGCATCTACCAATCGCGGAGTAATGAATACATTTTGCTGGTTTCTTAGTCAATTATGAAGGCAAACACAAGCACCGGTAATGTTTTCGACAGTACCAACTTCAGCAAGAATAATGACGATTAGCAAATCTTCTTGGTCCGTATCCATTTTTTAATTACATTTATATTGCTCCCGATTAAAAACTTGACAAATAACAATTTGACAGTTTGGGATTTGTGCCATAAAAAGTAGAGAGGATTGTACGTGAGAGGTATTGCAGTGATTGCCCTCACAATTTCTATAAAAAATGCATGTCATCATAATGTAAATCCTCCTTCACCCATCCAGTAAAATATTTTTAATTTTCAACGTTGTAGCTGTGACGAACGTTCATTTGGTGTGAACAAAGTTTACGTTTGCTTTTCATCTTCCGATAACTCTGAGAGAAGAGAAAATATATAAATTAATTTGTGTACAATTTTTGACTCATTCGCATTTTTTTTTCTTTCATCTTAATATTATTATTAAAATATTCTCTAGAATTTAGTCAGACAAGCCTCATCCGAACAAATAGTAAGACAAGCTTTGAATGAACTTGATCAATGGGCGATAACTGCTGTTTTGAAAATTACAACTCATACCGACTCTACAGGAAATCCAGTTCCACTAATTAAAGATTACAATGAGATTTTAAATAAAATCGGCGACAATCAAAGTCTTCTACAATCAGCAAAAAATTCGGCAGCTTTTGAATCATTTTCGGATCAGGCTGAAATATGGGAAACCCGACTTAATACTTTGGACAATGTTTTAACAAGTTTAAATCAATCACAGCGAAAGTAAGTTTAGCAAAAAAACAACTGCTTTAAATTTTTCTTATGAATTGAATCTATAATTTTGGGGGAATTTTTGCAGATGGATTTATTTGGAACCAGTTTTTGGAGCAGGAACTTTAAAAACCGAAGAGGCTCTCTTCCGGAGAATTCATAAGGACTTTTGTTATATAATGCATGAAATTCAGAATGATCCACGTGTTTTGTCTATAGTTAAAATCAATAATGTAACTACGATTATTAATTCTCTGGAGAATCAACTTTCGCGTTGCCAAAGTACATTGATATCATTCATGATGGTAAGTATTATATTTATTCCTTATACGATATTGAAGTTATTTGTGTATCATCAACCTATAAAAACGAACAAATTTTAGTGTAAGCTTGAAAGAATATTGTGGAGCAAATTTGTACTGCTTTATGTAGAACTATTAGACGTCCTAGTCTTATAGTCTGGAAAGATTTTTTTTTACACTCGATTCGACTGTTCAGAATGCAACATACACTTAATATTTATTAAGGTGTATATTAGATGTGTATAAATTGGGTAACCGACCACATCTCGTAACATACGGACGTACTATTTTCTTTTAACCGAAATATCACTGGTGTGCTCCATATCCGGTATTGCAGAGAAAGCGCTCTTATTATCTTGTTTATGTATAAAATTCTTAATAACTGATCGAAATAAGAACGGCAAAAGCTTATAGCCTTGACAAACTGCAGAGCTTACATTGATGGGTGTATGGATAGTTTACCATTTTGAAGAACTATAGATTATTTTAGCTGGTATAAAGAAAGAGTTCCATCTGCTTCGATATAGAGTTTTACATATGTGAATTCTCTCTCATAGATCGAAAGCCTTTCATAATCAACAAAAGCCAGGTATAAAAAGAGTTCATTTCTCTTCTTCTGTCCAGAATGGTTTTCAAGGTGTTAATGCAAAAAAAACACATTTGTTATTAGAAGGGTGATATACAGGGTGTTTCCCCTTAGGAGGTCCATAGAGCGGGAGGTGATAGTACTCACCTAGACGAACCAAAAATTGTATGGCAGGGGGGAGGGCAATATCAACCGTTTAGGAGTTACAGGGTGATTCATAAAAAAAGCTGGGTTTTCACAAAACACCCTGTATATTAAAAACTACTCGGCGTATGGTCACAATTAAGGGCTCACTGTACGCAGAACTTCATGGCCTTTCCAACGACAGCTCAACCAGCCCCGTACCCCTCTCCCCTAAGAAGTTATAAAGGTCTAAACTAAAAATTTCAGATTTTCTTTCCTTTTTTTTTACTTTGACCTCTATTATTTTTGCAAAGAGGTCGTTAACATAACTTTTTTTTATAAAAACTGTAAACTGCAGACTCTTCTCTTTAATATGACCTATTACACCCAATTAGCTATCTGAAGCCCTTTAAGAGTTATTAGCTCTAAACCTATTCTCAAACCTATTTTCAAACCTATTCTCAACGATAATTTGTTCCCTTAGCACGTCATTTTAAAAAATATCGTCTTTTTTTCGGTGTGACCTGAATAGGTTATGAGTTAATAACTGTTTAACGGCTACAGTTAACACATAGGATGTAATAGGTCAACTTAAAGAGGAGAGTGTGCAGTTTACAGTTTTTATAAAAAAAAGTTATGTTAACGACCTTTTTGCAAAAATAATAGAGGTCAAAATAAAAAAAAGGAAAGAAAATCCGAAATTTTTAGTTTAGACCTTCCTAACTTCTTAGGGGAGAGGGGTACGGGGCTGGTTGAGCTATCGTTGGAAAGGCCATGAAGTTCTGCGTACAGTGAGCCCTTAACTGTGACCATACGCCGAGTAGTTTTTAATATATGTTTTGTGAAAACCCAGCTTTTTTTATGAATCACCCTGTAACTCGTAAACGGTTGATATTGCCCTCCCCCCTGCCATACAATTTTTGGTTCGTCTAGGTGAGTACTATCACCTCCCGCTCTATGGACCTCCTAAGGGGAAACACCCTGTATATATATTTTTTTTTAATATAGACACGGAGATTTTTTGTGAAATATAACATCTGCCAAATGTTTTCAATGCTGTATCGAATTTCCTATTTGAGCTCTGGAATTATCTGCGGCTTATTGGTTCTATCTTTAAGATAATTTCAAAGAAAGAAGACCAGTAGCGTCAAATCGCATGATTTTGGCGGCACATTCACATTGCCTTGGCGCGAGATAACACTACCCCATGAAATTTTCTTTGCAGTAACTGTAAGGTTTCGGTTTTGGTATGACATATGATGGCGCCATCTTGTTGAAACCACATGTCTTCCACATTCATACAATTTAATTGATGCCATAAAAGGTTGATAATCATCTCACGGTAACGAACGCCATTGACGGTAACAACATTTCCATTTTCATTTTGGAAGAAGTATCATACAATCAATCCCCCAGCCCAAAATCCTCACCAAAACGGTGAAATTGCATCGCAATTTCTTCAAACACTCCTGGACTTCTAAATCCCAAAATCCGCAAATTTTACTTACCACGTAGCCATTAAGATTGAAATCTTGCCTAATTACTGAAAATTATTTCTTTGAAAATTCCTTCTCGGCTTGTTGATTTTCCCGGTCAAAATTCGTTGAAGATAGCTTCTGGAATTATGTAGGCGTTAATGACTACGATGACGAATTGCTTATGTTATTACTTTACTTCTTTGTCTCAAACTTATTGATTAAATTGACCACAGTGTTACGTGGATTATGATGACCAAAAAAGTACGGCATTTACGAACCGTTTCCGTAAAATTCTCCCGATTTTTAAAGTGAACTTTAACAATTTCTATACACGTTGTTCGTTCATTTGTGTATCTTTGCATAATAAAACCTCAATGTCTACTGATTACAGCTGTTAAAAGCATAGATCTTCCTGAATGTCATTTGAAAACATCCTTTATAATAAATATTTCAATATTTAATGTTTACTCATAACATAAAACAATAATATCATAATCAACGACAAATTCAGGCAGATTTTGTTCCTGTATTGACCTGTCTATCACCGAAGTCTCACGCCACATCTAGATATTATTCCTAAATACGTCACTGTTCTAACTAACTGGTTCCAATTTTTTAAATCTAATTTTTGCTAAAATTCTTTTTGTGGTCTATTTTTTGACTAGTTTCATCGCTGATCAATTCTTTTCGACCTTTTGGCACGTTGTCTATGATTTTTAGTACTGCTAATAGTATAGCTCATACTACACTGACTCTATGCCAACATCTTCCGAATTTGTAGGCGGTCTACATTTCGGTGGAGCTTCTTGTTTCTTTACTGTGGTATAGTTTTTAACCTTATTCAATGGAGGTGTAAATTACTGTTTTAAGCTCCAGACCTTTAAATTGCCTTTATACTTCTGAATAGTTACATTCAAGTCTGCTTGTGATATTATTCTTTTTATTTTGTTTTTGTTTTTTTTTATTGAAAAAATTAGGTAGGTATAATATGTGCGTTTAAGCTGGCAAATCCCATGCTGGCCTTCTGTTCCTCTTCCAACTGTAATACTGCATGATGGAACTTACAACAACAGGAGGGAAGATGAAAAGAAAATCTGTAATCTTCACGGACGTTCATCAGATAATCTTAAGAAATTTTCCTGTCCGAAGAATGAGTTCCATGGAATATACCCACGGGGCAAAACTTACGCCGTCCGAGGAAAGTATGCCATTATTATTCCAAGGAATTTTTAGAAATCATTAGAATAATGTCTTTGGAAGTTTTCCGGATATTTTCCACTGATACTTTTACGGAAGTTTATGCGGATTTTCTGCAAAATTATTCACTGATTTTCTTCGGAAATATTAAACACATTGGTTTTGGAAGCATTTTAGCATTTTCGTTAAATGTTTTCATAATACAATAAATAAAAAACATTTTAAATTAATTTTTGTTAACGAATTTATTTTTAAGCATTTCATTGGAAACAACAAAACATTTCAATTAAAAAAATAAAAGAAAAAGAAAATTTAAAATTATTCACAACTGGGTGTTTTTCCTCCAGTTTCTCTGCGAACGAAAACGTTATTAGTTTTAAAACTAATAAATTAACTAAATTTATGTCTTACTTTATTTCTCTTCTACTGACTGCTTTCCTTACGGAGTCACTCTGTAGGGTGATTTTTGAAATGTAGCTTAGGCATCTATTCTCGATTTTTCCCTGTTGCACTCCAAATCTCTCCACACATATTTCTGAAAGTAAATAGAAATTATACATTACTAGTTGTCTGACAAGCTATTCAGCCTGCCGACGCAGTCTTCGGTTACCTTGTTTGCCTAGCATACATAGCTTACCTTATATTTAGGGATACATTGCACCATTAAAATTTAGACTAATTAAATCAAAAGCTCTTAATTTCGTTTTCTTCTAGTTGATTTTGTGCAAAAACTTATAATTACGAGTATTTAACTAATCAAAAATGACAAAAATAGCTTCCAACATAATTTGTCCGCTATTTTCTAAAAAGGAAAAGACTATGGATATACATTTCTTTGGAAAAAGTGAAGATTTTAAATAGACTACATTTAAATTATATATGAAAAAAGAAAATTACGAATTGTGTAAATATGATTTCACACGACAAATTGCAAATTGTAATCGCGTTATTTGCGACATTTCGCTTTCTAAACGTATTTTTCAGTTCCACTGATAGTCGACAATTTTTCCAACAAATAAAAAGGAAAAAGTTGATAAAATAAAACGAACGACAAATTTACCAAACATTTTGTCCGGTAGTTGTCCGCTGTTTATCCAATAAAGGAAATAGTATGGAGATTTCTTTGGACAAAGTCAAGATTTCAATTTCTACTTTTTCTGCAGTATGTCCAAACTTTCTCCATATATTTTCACATACGGAATTCTTGAGAAAAATAAGGGACAAATCAAAGAACAGTTTTAAATAATATCTGAAATTATCCACTGCATCTCCTATGGAAATTTGTTAGATTTTCCTAAAAACGACCGGGTGAAACTTCGAATATATTAAAGACGTCGTTCTATGTTAAAAATGTTGGGATAAATATTGGAATTCCGTCCAATATTTTTATAGTATTGTTTGGAAAATGTGAGGACATTGGAACTGTAGTTACTAGGGACTAACCTGCTCCTACGCCACTAAACAAAGCTTTTAACAACAAAAACATCTTTACAGTCAGAAACGAACAGCAACTCCTACAATGTGGTGGTTATAAAACACTCTTAGCGTACTGCGCAGATCCGATCGGGTCTACCTGAGCCTTAATCTGGCATTAGGGCTTTAAGGCACTTTCACATAAAAAACGAGAACCGATAAAATGTAAACCGAAAAACTCAATTTATTCCACTTTAAAACTAAATATATTAATTTTACTAATAAAATAGTATATTTATTGTAGATTTTTAGATTTTAGATTTTATTAGTAAATTATTAGTTTACCCTATTTCCCATGATTTCATTAATCATTGGAGTAAAAATCTTGTTTTAAAGTGGAATAAATTGATTACAATTTTTCGACTCTCGTTTTTTACGTGAAATTATATGTAACGATAAAGCAGTTGAGATAGCCATGTAAAGTTTTGGATGTACCTCTGATTGTCTCAGAGTAGAGTACCTTTGTATACGGCTAAGACTGCAATGCTCAAAGCTGTATCTGAAGAACAATGTGTATTTGTATATGTATGTATGAAGAAGATCGGGGAGCAGTACCATGCTAAACATTTGATGGAAAATATGGAGATCTTCTTTAACAGTACCTAAGTAAGAGAAATACTAGACTCTTACAGTACCATAGATAATGCAGGAAAGAACTTGTCTCTGCGTCATTAATCCTACTTTCAGAGTTTGTTTGAATGATGTTGAAACCACTTGATATACTTATCTGATACCCAGGTGTAACTACACGTAAAATACATCATTCGGTAAACCGAGGGATGCACCCGGTTCGTGAGCCTGTAAACCTATTCAAATGAACTGGCACATGCTTTTAAGAGATGGGAGATTTAACGCAATAACTTATTGATCTCTGTTTTTTATCCAGCATCTAATATTTGTACGACAGAAAAACTATAATCTTCAGGTCAACCAATTTTAGGTGTACCAATTAGCCCAAATAAATGTGCTGATTATCAGAGAGCCGCCGCAGGCATATTTTTCTCATTTCATATATAATAGAATACTATGGTGTGTTTTTCATCTTTCCTTATTGTTATACTGACTCCAAGAAAATTCGAAATGCATCGAATATAATGCATTCATATTGATTTAGAAATGCACTTTTTGGGTTTTAATATTGCTAACTGCTTGCGACATAATCGAAATTTCGAATTAAGAAAATCTAATCGGTAATAATCATGATTCTAAGAGCTATCTGCTGGATAATATGAAAATTTAAATAATTAGTGCATTTAAGGCACACAGTCGCTATATGCTACGATATTTTCTATATCCTTCGTTCAAAATTTACCCTTGAACTATGTTTCCTTGAAGTCTTAATCACTTTCATTTCATCCAATTGTCTCTCCATCAATGATGATTACAAACTTGTGTCCGCTAAGAAAAAAGCCAAATGTTTAGCTATTGGTTAACCAAACTTAAATCAGATATATTACAGTGCCTAAAAGCGACAGAATTTTCTTTTAATACTAATGAGTAGCAGCTGTCTTACATTAGCTAACATTTTTCATTTCGTTTTACTCTAAGGTGATTCGAGATATTTGGATATTACATAATTGCCTATGAGTGGACTCTTTGTAGTAATTACGTTTCTCCCACACCTTGCAAAGAGAAAATACCGTACTCAGACTATCGATATTTTATCTACTCTATATCTTTCAGTTCTTTAATCGCACTTAAAGTTATTTTTTTTTTTTTTTTTTCAGGAAAAACGAAATTCTTTTCCAAGATTTTATTTCCTTGGTGACGACGACCTTCTTGAAATTCTAGGACAATCTACAAAGGAGGAAATCGTCCAGAAGCACATTAAAAAACTTTTTCCCGGCATAAGCAGTTTAAACATAGACAAGACCGGCGATCTTAATCTAATCAGCGCGATAAAAAGTGCCGAAGGAGATATCGTAAGGCTAACTCCCGTTGTGAAAATGGAAAATTCAATTGAAGTAAGTCGAACATGGATGGACTTAATGGACTAACAATTTTATGCCAATTACTTCCACAGAACTGGCTAAACAATTTAGTTGACTCGATTCGAAATACATTAAAGGAACAAATCCAACAGTGTAGTCAAGTGCAACAGTTGACAGAGGATGTAATTCGGAAATATCCCATGCAAATAATATGCACATCTCGAGCAATAAATTTTACTAGGCAAGCTGAAAGGGCGATGACTTCAATGGCCCTACCGACCTTACTCAAGGCCCAGAGGGAAGAGGTTAGTAAATATACAAATGCAAAGAACCAAACGAAGGACATCCTATTCCAAACAAAGCTCAAAGGACTACTGTTGGATCTAGTCCATTATATTACAGTAACGGAGTACTTAATAGAACATAACGTTACCAACCAAAATGACTGGCACTGGTTGCAGCAAATGAAATTTTACATGAATCCAGACTCAAAGGTCTATATGAAGATGGTTTTTGCTGAATTCGAGTACTCATATGAATTTCTGGGAAACCCGAATAAATTGGTTCACACTAGTTTGACTCACAAATGCTACCTCACTTTAACTCAAGCTATGCATCTGGGATTAGGAGGGAATCCATTTGGTCCTGCTGGCACTGGGAAAACAGAATGTGTTAAGGCTCTAGGTGGTATGCTGGGTAGATTAGTTTTGGTGTTTAATTGTGATGAGGTACTATATACTCCGTTGAAATACTATATATATTGGAAAATTTTAAGTCTAACATTATATCATACTTCTCAGAATGTAGATACTGAAGCAATGGGACTCATCTTAACTGGATTAGCTCGATGCGGAGCATGGGGATGTTTTGATGAATTTAATAGATTACAAGAAGCCACCCTCTCTGCCATTTCTATGCTCATTCAACCAATACAAACTGCTTTAAAGGATAAAAGCGATAGCGTTCAAATATTAGACAAATCCGTAAGTATTTTCTTTTTTCGCCTTATAATGATTGCTTGCAATAAGATGTATCCAAGCATTTTATACCTCGAGCTATAAATTTGTGCCATATGTCATTCGTTTCGTTAGCAAGATCTCCTGAAAGGTGGGAAAAATTTTTATTATATGCGCTTCACAGAAATAAAATGTTTAATCCATTCTTTATGGTTTTCGAAAATTTCAGTGAGTGTTATTGTTTTTCAAGCGGAAGCGATTCAGATTTTTTATGAGGAAGGTCAATGTCATATTCATGTACCTACTCACTATCCGTCTGATTAAGTGCAGTCGATGCTGGTTAGTAATGTTGCTGAATCTCTATTATCTTCTCGAGCCCAAAAGTATTTCAGCCAAGCCATCAAGGTCATCCATAGGTGCTGTTAATTATTTTTAAAAATTGTATTTTAAAAACCAAGGATCGGAAATAACCATTATTTCCGATTTTTCAAACAAAAAAATATGACATAGAAATAATGATTGGATATTTAAACGAATAGGAGAATAGGACCAATTTTATCCTCATAACTTAGACTTTCACTTTGTGGCGCAATTTAAAAAAGTATAATAACCAATAAAATAAAAATTGAACTTTAATATGGTTAATAATCTTTGGTTACTATTTTTTGGTTATTGGATAATAGTCCAGTCAATAGGGACTAAATAAGGCCTTTGCCCTACATAAGGTGGGGTAGCTGTGATTTTTATATATGTTATTTAGTTCCGGGCCCCGATGAAAAATACAAATTTTCACCCTTGGTTCTGCGCGGTCCGCCATCTTGGATTAAAAGTACAAAAAATTGGTTGTACTTGTACTTTTTGAAATACAGGGTATTTTGTGAAAGACCAGCATATTTTCTTAATCACCCCATAACTCCGAAACGGTTCAGATGCTGACCCCCCCCCCCCCCACGCCTTGCCGTACAATTTTTTGTTTGACTAACTAGCACCTCCTGTCCTGTTGACCACCATGGACGAAATACCCTGTATATGGGGTACTACACGTATAATTTATTTTGGAAGAATGTTCACGATTCCAGTTTATACAAAAAATGTAGGGAATTTAGTCTTCTTAAAATTTGTGTCGGCCATTTTGGTCGTGGGATAAACAATTGAAGAATTATTTTAAAAAAAATACATTTAACACAAAATAGCGGACCGTGCTGATTTGGATTTCTATTATCCGTCTGTCACTAAGTCAAAGTACTGTAGCTACCATGGAAACTCTGCATAGAATCTACTATTTATAATACGAAAAATTTTCCTATATATAAAGCTTATTTCAATTGTATTTACCATTTTTTTCTAGATTAAATTAAGCCAACACTGTGGAATATTTGTAACACTTAATCCAGCCGGAGAAGAATACGGAGGACGTCAACAGCTACCGGGTAATATTCAAGCTCTTTTCAGACCTATCGTAATGCAACAACCGGAACCAAAAGAGATTTGTCGTGTTATGCTATTTGTTGAAGGATTTAAAAACGCTGATGAAATTGGTGATCGTATAGTAGAATTATTTGATTTAACGAAAAAAATTCTATCCGCTCAAAGTCACTATGACTGGGGTCTAAGAGAGTTAAAAATAATTCTAATGGCATGTGGTAAAGAGATTCAAGCTCAACCATCTGATCAAAATGAAATGAGAATTGTCGTTCAAGCATTGCGTTCCAACACAATGTCCAAATTAAATTTAACTGACAGTCAAAGGTAAAGTCATGCGATTTTTGTAAAATATCCTTAAATTCATAAATGAATATTTTCAAATATATTCAGGTTCAAAATGCTTCTGTCCAATGTATTTCCAGAAGTGGAAATTGATTTGAATACAAATTCGGAAATTTCAAATGCTATCAAAGAATCCTTTTCTACTTTGGGATTATATAAGAATGAAAAACAAGTAGAAAAAACATTACAATTGTATGAACAACTAACAAAAAGGATGGGGGTTGTGGTTGCTGGTCCTCCTTGTTCAGGAAAGACAACAATCATTTCCATATTGAAGCAAGCACTAATTTCAACAGGCAAAACGATTAGAACGTACACCATAAATCCGAAATCTATGAATAAAGTGCAGTTACTTGGTAAACTTGATCCTGACACAAGACAATGGAATGATGGTGTCCTTACGACTACAGCTGTTGCAGTAAACTTAGAGCCATCTCACATTAACTCATGGATTATATGTGATGGTGATATAGATCCTGAATGGATTGAGGCTTTAAATTCTGTGCTGGATGATAATAAGTAAAATAAACAAAATTTTAATTGTTATTTTATTAAATATTTATTTATTTTTTATTTTATTTTTTTATTTTTACATTAAAAGGCTTCTCACTCTCCCATCCGGATGGAGAATACAATTTGGCAACAACGTTAATTTTATATTTGAGACCCATGATTTATCCCATGCGTCGCCGGCTACTATATCTAGATTGGGCATAATTAATTTAAGGTGCTTTCAGTAATTGAGAATAATACTTCAATAATCAAACTAATAAATACTTTCATATTATTATTTCTAGCTCTGAAGACCTCTCGTGCGACACAATTATTGAATCATTTCTAGAAAAAGAAGAGTACTCTGATTTGCTACGGTCATATATCGATCAATACCTGAAGCCAGTTATGTCTGTGCTAAGCAAGGAATATGAAAGGTATAATTTCATTTCATTCTTCTATTGTACTTAAATATGAATATGGAATAAGTATGTCTAAATCCACTGAGAGTTTCTGATGGTAAAGTTAAAGGGTATATATTACAAATTATTTGACTAGGGTATGTTTTGACAATTGGTGAACTTTAACAAATCCCAGTTAATTGTTCGCTGAAATTGAAATCGAGCTTTTTTGTACTTAAATATACTATTCTTACTTAATATCGATAATACTTTACTCTAACTTGTTTTTAATAATCTTGAAATGTTTATCTGTTTAATCAGATATCCCTACCTGGTTTTATTAGCATGTCTTGATATTTTACATTTGGTAGGCTATTCTATGGGCGCTATTCATAGACAAACACTAAAGTCAACTTTAGTAAAAGTAAACTTTATATTTAAAGTCGACATTAAGATAATGTTTATTCATAAACGAATTGAAGTGTGCTTTACCTAAAGTATACTTTAAAACACATATATGATAACAAAAATGTCCCAACGGGAAAATAAAAATTTCTCAAGTAAAAGACCAATGTTTCTTCTTTTCAATTTTATTTTTAATGCAGAAAAACTCCTCGATCGCAAAAATAACATTTGGGAAAGGAAGGAAGCCACGGAAGAAAATTTATTTTTGGCTTCTGTTATATTCTCAACGAGTTCATAAAATTTTATGAACTGTGGTAAAAGTAGTGCCACTGTTCAACATACACATTTGATTATCCTGCTAACTGGCATATTCTATGAAGTGATGCTATTAAAAGTTGAAATAAAGTGTATTTATTTATCTAAATTCTAATTTCCTACCTGAATCCTCTTCATGAGTGTTATTCCCAAAAAAAAAATGTAAGGTAACAAGCACTATCAAAGAATCATCAACAGGTTATGTTATTCATTCTTTTCGGTAGATTGTTTTTTACGAAGTTTATTATATTACGAACATATTCCTTACTAAATCTGGATGTTTTTTTTTAAATAAAACATGTAAGTTCTCAGACTTTTTGTTTTCTTTTCTTTTATTTTGATATAAAGTATGGTCGATAGCAATTATATGTGAAAAATCACTCAAATGTCCACCACGGACACATCTAAAAGACTCTATATGAACATCAAAATTGTCAATGACTTTCTCACACATTAACGCATTGATATCATAAATTTCTGCCCCAATGTTGGTTTTTAGATGTGAAGTTGTTGCTGGCTTATCCACATAAGCTTTGCTTTTCAATCTAATGTGGTTAGATCACACGATCTAGATGGGCAATTAATGGCACCATTACAAGAAATTACTCTACCTGGAAACTTATGCCCTAGACACACAGCACGATCTAATTATTCATTAGTACTAATTATTTATAATTATGGCTCGAAAATCAGATGATATCGAAGTTCACTAATGAAGGGTTTTATCTTCATGTTATGGTAGTATGACTAGTGATGGGCTTGGACGTTAAGTCCAGACTGCCAGCATTAGCTGACAGATCACTCGGTGACAACAAGAGTGTTGGTAGATTGAGAAAATTCTCCCATATTATGGAAATGTTCACCCCCAAAAAATTTTAAAAGGGAATAATCGCGTCTCCTAGGACAAATTGTGAGAAAAATTATACACAGAAATATTGTCTTAAATTTTACACAAAAAATTGAATTTTTCTGCATAATTAAGACAACATTGAGCATGGAATATTACTAAAATATAAAAAATTGAGACAATTTATAGCTACATATTTCTTGAAATAGCACGTTCAAAACCATGAAATTAAAATATCAAGCACTTCTGAAATAATAGCTTTAAGAACTTGAATGGGTATAAGCGACGAGACACTAAAACAGAGATTCTGAAAGAAGTACAATTCCGACTTTTCCGGAAAATTTTCCGGTAAAAAAGTTTTCTAAATTATGCAGGATCAAGTTCCCTATCAACTGCCATCATTACTTTCTCTCCGAATATGGTGAAAACTTGCAGAAAAAATTGAGGAAAATTCATGTAAAATGCTTTTCCGGAGTTTTTCCGACCAAGGAAGCGTTTGAGCGTTTTGCAACCTAACACAAAGTTGTAGAGCGAAATGAGTTGCATAAGGTTGCTTTTGTGGAAAACTCCATGGAAAACCCGGAAAAGCGGGAAAATCATCAGACCAATTTTCATCGATATGATTAGTGATAAATCTGTTTCTGTCCTACTGGCATCAATACTTTCTCTTCAACAATCATGAAAACTTGCATGAAAAATCGAGGAAAATTCATGTAAATTTTTAAAAAAAATTCATAGTATTAGGAAAAGTCTGTGGAAAACATGGAAATCGGGAAAATTCATGTTATATGGGATCAAGTTGGAATACAGCTAAAAAGCGCTGTTTAAAACATAATTTGAATTTCAGAGTTGCAGTACTTCAACGATTTGTTACTCGAAAAATTTTTTTTTTCGGATCTGCACCAAACATGACTTAAAATGTCTAATGATAAGCTGAACAAAAACTGCCAGGCAACCACGGTACTGACTTCCAATCATCTCATCGTAGCTGCCTTCAAAATTTCAAGTTTTTCGAAACCTCAGTAAACCGTAGTCCGAGTTATCGAAACTGTTCGGCTTGTGTTCCAAGTACGGTCAGTCGATTGGAAACTCTCGAGTCGTATGGACGCAAAAAAATTTCACTGCGAATATTCAAAAATTGACTCAAAATAAAGAAGAAAGAAAGAAATATAAGGATAAATATAAGAAAAATTAAAGGAAAACGGAAAATTAAAAGGTAAACGGAATATTAAAAAGAAAGTAAGAAACTAAAATTAAATTAGAATTAAGTAAAAATATAATTAAGTTCGGTTAAATTGATATTAGAACAATTTAGTTAACCTGAAAAAGGCAGAAAATAAAATAAGTAAAAAACGAGTTTTCAAACAAAACTGAGACCAAGCCGCATGAAAAAGTAGAAAATAAACTTTTCTTTACGCACAGAGGTGGACTCAGATCTTTTGATTGGGACATTTCTCTTGAATATTCTTTCTCTTCATGAATCAAAGCACTGATTACCTCTGATTGATCATACTGAAATATATCGGTGATTGTCAGCGAATAAAATCTGAGTCCACCTCTGTGTGTGAAGAAAAGTTTATTTTCTACTTTTTCATGCGGCTTGGCCTCAGTTTTGTTTGAAAACTCGTTTTTTACTTATTTTATAATATATGAAATCCGAACAAACAGAGCGGAAATATTTTTGTTGAAGCACTAACAGACAATGGAATTTTTTTCTATGAGAAATTCAAACAGTCCAGCACAAGAATGAAATCTTCCAATAGAAGATAAATAAAAAATAAAATAAAATCAAAACAAGAAACCCTCGCAAATAGCAAACATGCTTCCAGTACCGACAAGGCAATAATGAAATACTTGCAAAATAGGAGTAAAGGTATAGAACCTCTGTACATCTAGCACATATAAAAAATGAAAAGCCATGATGACAACATCTAATAGAGTTAATATCCTTGCTGTGTTTCAAATTTCGTCAGATGAAAGGATTTATCCAAAAACGGCGTTTTGGCCTGTTACGTTGTTCTTATTGAACAAAAATTCGAATCACCTATTCCATTGGTCCATCTTGACGTCTTTATCAGAAACACAACAACCAAAATCATTAATAACATTTTTTTCTTTATTTCAAGCTCTCTGAAAGTGTCAGAAATTTGCATCGTAAAATCAGTTTTACAAAACCTATCAAAAGTTCAAAGTAAAGACGAATTCTGTGTGAATTCAATAGGAAGGCTTTTAGGATGTGTTCCGATTGAAAAGCACAATGAATTTGCAAATCTCTGTTTTGATAAGGCCCAAATCTATGTACCAGATCCTTCAAGAGCAGATCTAGCATATTTCAATAGATTTAGGGATGCTGTTGAAATATTTGAGACAGATACTAAAATTAATCCTGAATCACAACTAATCGAAACTGGAGAGATGAAATGGTGTCTTGATATTTTACGAAATTTCTTAAAATCATCTCAACCTTTTATTATAACTGGACCATCTGGTTGTGGTAAAACAATTCTTCTGCAGCATGTAATATCTGAATTTTCCGGATATCAATTAGTTATAATTAATTGCAGCTCACAATTAACTCCAAATTATATTTTACATACCCTAAAACAGGTAAGAAGATCAATGAATTGTGAAAAAGTGAAAATTTTAAATAAATTTTTTTATCACTATTGTAGAATTGCATTACAGTATCTGGAGTACGTGGACGAGAGTATAAACCTCAGCAATCAAAAATTGTGATGTTTTTCAAAAACATTGATATTTGCTTTATGGACTCTTGGGGTACTAGAGATGTTATAGAACTACTTCTACAACTAATCCAAAGAAATGGTTTTTATGCTGATAATCTAGAATGGATAAGTTGTACAGGATTACAAATATGTGCTTCAATTAATAGTGAATCAATACAGAAGCTATCGCCACGATTTTTGTCTGTTAATAACTATTTATCAGTTAAATATCCTTCAGATGAAGATATGAATTTGATAGTTCGAAATAGGGTAGAATCGGTGCTGGTTAATTTTAAAAAAGTACCTGACACAAAAGCTTTAGTAAATGCTCTTATTGAATATTTTAAACAGGTTCGTTTAATATTTGTCCATCTGATCAAAAATGTTGTCCTCTTTACAGATGTATTTATCTCTTTCTAGATTCAAAATAGTTTTACAAGCGATAAGTACAGCCATTATCATTTTACACCAAAAAGAGTTATGAATTTGCTTGAAAGTCTAAAATCTTATCCCGAGGAATATTTTTGTGAGGTAAATGCAGATTTTATTTTCCAATTTTATTTCTCCTTTTATACGCACCTAATTATTTCAATATTTTACAGTCTTTAATGACAGAAATGGATACATTATTCCGAAATAGATTTGCGACAAACGAGGACATAGTTGATTATGAAAGTATTGTTAGAGATACAATAGGGAGAGTACTGACAATCAATAGTAAGGTAAAAATAATTAATTTTATCATGTAGTTTTACAAGCCATAAATAGCATCGATCATTATTCAAAACAAGGCAATAGACCGAGCCTTTTCCGTTGTTGTAAGATTGGTGCTTGCCAGTAACTCTCTTCGAAGCGAAGAACTCCAACGGTGGTCATAAAATTATACATTCCTTGACGTTCCAAGTTGAATTTAATTTTTTAAATCTAAACCAACCAACAAAAGATATTTTTATTTTTTCAGTCATTTATAAAAGTCTTCCATAGTCTTCTTTTTTATAATAGTCAAAGGACTATTTTGAATAATCGAAAAATAAAAGTATTTTACAGTCAATAAGTGGAACGATCATCCTTTATAAGAAACCATATAAACCAGAGTTCTGCACAGGTACTTGTCCTACAAGATGTACGTGTACCTTTTAGTGTAATATTCCAAAGTGAACTGAATATTCCGAAGCTAACTGGTCGGTTATAATTACTCAACCTGTAACTGCAGGTACTCCAAACAAAACACAATATATCAAATATAATTCACAAGTCCTCTTTATTATACCCCATTTTTTCCTTTTATAAAACTCACAAACAATTATCAATCAACTCTACTTTTAATTATCACTATCGCAATCCAAATAGTTCACTTCACTGTCTGTGATAAGACTGCCTCCTGACGGTGACAAGCGCCATCTTTATACTCTACAAATTATCATAGAACCTTCCCGAATATTCTGTTCTCGAAACATCGATTCTTCGAACCTAAAGCTGTTTATTTCCGTACTTTATAGATGTCGCCTGCCCTTTTCTATGATACGATTCTCCGAAAGTTGTTTATGTCCATACTCACGCGAAGTATTTAGATGTCGCTTGTCCTTTTTCTGCTGCACGTAACAATATAAACAAGATAATTTAAATCATTATTTTTTGCTTACGAAAAAATTAAAGTCTATTCATAAGACAGACTTCACAATATAAAGAATGAAAATTTAGATCTCAAATTACCAAAAAAATGTTAGTCACTATACACAATTTGATCCTTGAAAATAGTATCCAAATTCCTAGGCCCGTACAAAATTGTTAGTATAGGCCAACATGATCGCTAAGATGTAAAAAAAGATCGGACAATACGTAGGTCCAAATGTATCTAGCTCAAGTGTTGACTATATGAAGCCGTGGGCCTTTCAGGTAACCAGCGTTAATAGGGAATCCAGTGACGACGAATGTGATACTCAAGAAAATGTCACTTCAGTTACGATAAATCCAAGCCAAAATCAATAATAGAAGATGTATAAGAATACTAGTAATCCCAACTTAATTTCCATTTTCGGTCCAACTTTCTCAATATAGTATCCTTCATTTTCCAGTAGATAAATTATTCTTATCCCAACCTATATTACTACTAGTAAAATGAAGTTTGCCTTCACTTTTCCATTCAAAACCAGAACTCTCTCATTCCATTGGCCAAGTCGTGTACATGTACTAAATTCTAATCTCGACAACGTTGAATCAGCTTGAATCACAGACATATTATCACTATACTTGGCAACAAATTTTAGGACAGCTAGCTTTAATCTCTAATCCCATCTAAATAGATCAGAGCTTTCGATAGTACAGGATTTCGTTACCAAACACCACCTCGCGGAATCTTATCCAAAAACTAATAAAGGGACTGATTTGTTCGGCGCTGATCGATCAGTACTATCCGTTTTCTCCATTTTAATCATCAATAATAGCCTGAAATACCCATATAGCCCCATAACCACACATCTATACATCTACATTTATTGGACCCGTATTCATAAAATACTGATTTTTGTATAATTTATTTTATACTTTCAGGACATTTTCTTTATTCCAAATCCATCACAGAATACTGTCTTCACCTGTATAACTGCAGATGAATGGAAGGAAACTGTTCAAAAGTACATAACAATTTGCAGTAAGAATAAAATTGAGTCATCTTACTGTCTAGCCTTTTATCCAAATTTTTATTTTTATTTCAGATGCAGAAACATTTTTAATTGAAACTCCAATTACTGCTGAACTTTTGGTACAAACCGCATCAATAGCACGACTTCTATCTCGTCTAAATACTCATATTGTTAGCATCAGTCGAGCAGGATCTTGCTTTATCGATTCTCTTTACATCGCCGCTACAATGTGTTCAGCTAGAATAAATGTACCTCAAGGAGGACGCAACTATAACATTTCCGAATTCTACAATGACCTCAAAGTGGTATATGAATCCCTTGAATTATTTCTTGTTATAACAAATCGAACTGAGTACCCTCTTTCATACTGTAATAGGCAATGCAATCTGCCGCTTTAGATGACCAAACCACAATTCTACTTATAGACCACAGTTGGATAAACTTCTTGGCTGATATTATGAAACCAATTGAAGCAATTCTAGAGGGAAGTGAAATTATCGATTTATTCGGAGATGATTTAGAATCTGTGGCAAGCTCTTTAAAAAGTGCTGCACAGCTTGAAGGGTACAATGAATCACTAGCATCATTCTTTCTTCATAGTAAGACTTTTAGCTTTTAAAAGGGAACTAAAGTTTATAATATCTTTTTTCTTAGGAGCAAAAAAGAACTTACGTATCGTCTTAAATCTGGACTCATCAAGTAATGAGCTGCAAGATATCTTTCAAACATATCCAGCTCTTTATAGAAATGCAGAGATCATCTGGTCTCAACAAGTATCGGCAGATACAATGTTGTCACTACCAAAATCTGTTATAGAATCACTATCTACTGAAAACGAGAAAATCCCTATTCCGAAGTATTTTGCAGCTTGTTTAGCTCTAAACGAACAAGAATTTACGCGTAGATATCATCAACTCATCACATCCTTCTACAATTTATTTCGCTCTTTCGACAAAAACTTGATAAAACGACTGGAAAAGCTTAAGGTATAATGAAAACATTTTCTTCTACGCAAAAGATATTAAAAATTAATTTTCCATTAGATGGGTGTTGAAAAGTTAGCCGCTGCTCATAAAGTTGTTGCTACACTTAAAGCAGAAGCAGGTAATCAAGAGAAAGCAGTCGCAGAGAAACGGAAATTAGCAAATGATGCCCTCGAAATGATATCGTCAACAATGAAAAGTGCAAATAATCAAAAATCTGATCTTCTTGAATTAAAAACAAAAACCCAAGAGAACAGTGAAAATCTTAAAGTGCGAAAGAAAGCTATTGAACAAGAACTCAGTGAAGTTGAACCAATTCTAAAGGAGGCTAGTGTAGCGGTAGGACAAATCAAGTCGGAAGCGCTTTCTGAAATACGTTCACTTAGAGCACCTCCAGAAACAATTCGTGACATTCTAGAAGGTGTACTTAGACTAATGGGAATCAGAGATACATCCTGGAATAGTATGAAGTCGTTTTTAGCAAAACGTGGAGTTAAAGAAGATATTCGCTCTCTGGACGCATCAAGAATTAGTCCAGAAAATTGTGAAGCTGTTGAGAGGTTATTGCAAACAAAAGCTGATTCTTTTGATATTAGAAATGCTAAGCGTGCGTCTGCTGCGGCAGCTCCATTATCCACTTGGGTAATTGCTAGTGTGAAATATGCAAAAGTTGTTCAAAGTATAAAGCCTTTAGAGCGTGAACAATATGAACTTCAACGGAATCTTGATCTAGCCGAGAATGAAATGAAATCTTTGATGTCAGGTTTAGATGATGTTGATGCTCGTGTTAAGGAATTATCAACACAATTGAATGTCTATACTCAAGAGGCTGCTGTTTTAGAACTTAAGCTGGAAGAAGCGAGAAATATTCTTAAGTCATCGGAAGTTCTTGTTGGCAAACTTAGCGCAGAGTATCGAAATTGGAATGAGCAACTTGAAGAAATCGGTCATGACCACAAAACATTAGATGCGAAATCTTTTCTGTTATCATTCGTAATTAACTACTATTCAAACTTAACTTACGAGAAAAGAAGGTAATTTCGTAGTATTTGATAATTTTCAAACTGGGTACTATTTTTTTACGTCACCCGATTCCTTATCTCCTTCATTCTTGCTTATTCTAGGTCCTAGAGATATTCAGGATTAGCGTGCAGTTTAGACAAATTGACAAATTGGTCGTCTTAACTAAAGTGATTTGTGGCTACCCCATTTATCTTTTTCCACCCATAGAACGCGCTAATCTCCTGGTTTTAGATTGAGGCTCTATCATAAAAAAAAATTGTTCGACATATTTTCCTCAACAATTCCGGAATGTTACTAGCCCTTTCTAGCTTAGTTATTTATTTTATTTAAACATATTGATAAAGCGTATGTTTGTTTTTATATTTATAATTCTTTATTTTTTATTACAAAAGTCTTGAATGACATTGTCAAAATTTATATTATCTGTTAGTTTTCTTTATATGGATAGTGTCGCTAGATTGCGTAATCTTAAATCACTCATTGTGGAACGAAGATAATTTTTAATTAATTTTAATTTGGAAAAGCCCCGTTCACAACTAGCGACACTGATCGCTATTGTTAAAAAAATATCTTAATAATAATACTATGATGGGAACAGAGTTTTCAACCTATGTTTTTGGATAAATATTAAAAGTTCAAGAGGCTCTTCCATCAGCTAGAGACATAAAATTCTAGATCATTTTCCTTTTTCAATATGAGACTGTTCCTCGTCAATGTCAACAAAGTTATTTACGTAACATTCAAAATTTTAATATAAACTATTAGATGGTATTAGGCACGAATACTAATTTTTTTTACCACTGATAATTTCTTTCCTTCTAACTTGACGCTCATTGGATATCCCAATTCTTCACATATTTTGTTGGCTGTTTTAACTGCTTTTTGCACTAGGGTATATCCCTTTGTCCAATGAATACATTTGTAAAAAATTCAGTTTTAAATTACATTGATAGATATTTAATCCCCATGTTTTTAGGTATATTGTTGCGCGTCATTAATTTCCAAAAGGACGGATTCCCATAAATGGAGGTAGCACAGAAAAGAAAAAGATTGCATTGAGTTGAGTAATATTCCAGCGTCTGATCTCGTTTTAATATTTTCTTCCTCAGATATCAATTTTTCCAAAGCACTTAGATTTTAATAAATGTTTTTTTACAACAGTCACTGCATTTCCTCTTGTGTTCCAATGAGTTTCAACACTGCGCTTAACCCCTTCACCAGTGACAGGAACAATCAAATTTTGCAAAAAATCAACCAAATTTTGCAAAAAAAAAAATCAATCAAATTTTGCAAAATTTTATGATTTTTTGGAAAATTTGATGATTTTTTTACAATCTTATTCTTGTGGCATACTAGCCAAGAGGCTCAGACCAATTCGGTTTTGTTAAAGTTTCTGGTAGAACAACACGAAGACAGTTGTACTAAAAAGTAACCTACTCAACAGACACCACAACGTGCTATTCAGAATGGTCGGTTCTATAAGTCTACTTTGTTTAGAAGGCTTGATTTGGAGATGTGGAGGAAGCGGCCTTTGGCAAGGCAACTTTTACCTCATTGTACCTATCTGCCAGAACGCTTGGGGTAGATGAAGTCTTGTGGAGAAAAATCAACTCCATGTATAATCTCAAAGAAAACTATTCGCGGATAGTAATGTGCGAACCACACGGTAATGATAGCCGGAAAGGGCTGTCTACAAGAAGGATACGTTAACATTTCTTTTGTTGGATTCCGATGTAACAAGTCCTGCATGAACAGTTGGTTAAACTTTGAAGGATGGAGAAGACGATAGAAATGTTTACTAAAAAAAAAAAATGGATGATCTCGTGCTTTTAAACCTGAAAACTGATACCATGAAGATAAAATCATTAAAACAAGCTTACTCAGAAGAGCTTCTAAGAAATAACTAGTAATCTAGTAGAAAGCATCCTGGAAATTCAAAATTTAAATTGACCCAAAATATAATTTCGGTACCTTAAACAAAATCTGCTGGGAAGCCATGTGTGTCTTCTCTGCGCTCCAGAATTGCATTAGTGGGTTGACTCGATGGGTTCTTATCCGTATAGTGCTATCGACTGAATGAGAGGAGAAATCTGTGATTCTGATGAACAAAGAAGCCTTCCCCTTCTCCAATATGCATAATTATTCCAACAAATTCAGACTTTATGCAAATCTTATTGTTTTTTGGTGGAGGTGGAGGTGGAGCCCTCCCAGGGAAGGGGTACCCCATAGCTTAGGCAACAGCAGGCCCATTGTTCACCCTCCGGACCCATGACTAATGATCACAGGTCCCAACCAGACTTCTTCGCTTTTTCGTTTCCGCCGATATCACTGTGACCACGCACCCACATAACGAGTACCCTATTACTCTGAGAGAGAGAGTTCAGAGCAGCTTTACACTCCAGTACTAAGTTGGAGGTTGTAAAGGGCTTTGATAAGGCTTTTACAGCCGCTTGGCTATGCGAGCAGGTGGCAATCTCCTTATTCTCTGTATTTTGTCTTCAGATTTTGAGCCGTGTATAAATTGTGATGTCTGTCAGTGGGTGAATCATGGAGTGTGATGCCCATTCCTCCCTTGATGGGATTTTCGTTTTAATATTGCTTATCAGCATGGTCTCAAGGAGGTCGCTTTTCCTGTCGATATCAGGTGCGATGGACCGCACAAAATCAATGATTCACTCGTGCGGAACCCTTGTTCCCGTATGGATCCGCTGCGATAGAGGCCCCTTTCTTGATATGTATCTGCACGGAGTGTATATTGAGGATAACCTCAAGAGCCCGAGTGCTGGTAGACTTGGATGCTCCGCTTACACTAAGTAGGCACAATCTTTGGATCTATTCCAATATCTTACGATGATTGGCATACTCCATTGCTTTCCACGACACTACAGAGCCATAGGCCAACATGGGTCGGATGACGCTAGTGTATAACCACAGGATCATCCGAGGTTTGGGTCCCCACTTTTTCCTTATGGCTCTGCGGCACATTGTGAAAGCTCTAAGAGCACTATTCGCTCTGTCCTCAAGGTGTGGCTTCCAGCTCAGTTTTTTATCCAGTATTATGCCCAGATATTTTACCCTTCCTTAAGCTCTAACCGTGTAGAGCCGATTGGGGGCAGGTTCAATCTTGGGATGTTCCTTTTTTTGGTAAAAAGGCATAGGTCGGTTTTCGAGGGATTGATGATCGGATCGCCTTATGTACCAGTCCACAGAGCTCCGATTCAAAGCTTCCGGTGACTAAAATCACCAGATCATCTGCGTAACATACCGTTTTGTACCCCATCCGGGTGAGAGTTAACAAGAGATCGTCCATGATGAGCACCCACAATAAGGGTGATAGGTTACCACCTTGTGGGGTGCCCCTGTGGACCTGTTTCACTCTACTTGCCCCGCCCAGACCGACGAAGATAGTTCTATTTATCAACATGTGTGCAACCCAGTATTTTAGGGATTGGTTCACGCCATGTCTTGTTAGCATATTCAGTAGACAGCTAGCGTAGATTGTTTAAAGTGGAAGCCCTTTTCAATTCCCGAGATATGCGAGTATTATTACCCTTCGGTGCATCTATCAAAAGCCAAACAAAATAATTTCCAATATTATCTATTAACCTTCCTATAATTTCTCTTTTTCAATTTTTCTTCTAGCTCCGCAATGGAAGAACTTATATCACATCTAAACTTGAATGCATTTAATATCACAAACAATTTAATCAGTGAACAGGATCAGATCATCTGGGAGAGTATGGGCTTAGTTCGAGATGCTCAAGCAGTAGAAAATGCAGCCCTTCTATCGAAAATGATCGACTTACCATTTGGATCTTGTCCAATTCCTATCCTTATCGATCCATCTGAAACTGCTTCAAATTGGCTTCTATCATATCTTAAAAGTGAAAAGAAATCTTTTGATGTCACATCACAAAACGCTGCGAAAATTTCCTACACAACCGAATTGGCAGTTCGTTTTGGAAAAATTTTAATAGTTCAAGATTGCCAAGAAGTGTATCCGCCACTGATGCAAATTATTTTTGGGAGATTATATTCCAAATTCAATAAAAAACTACTTCAAGTTGGAAACAAATTAGTTGATTTTCACGAGAACTTTAGACTCATTCTGATTACTAAACTCAACAGGCCTAATATAGGACCTGAAATTGAATCCTTTGTCGCGCAGATTCCTTTCACAACAACGATTACGGGATTGACGGATCAATTAATATCAAAGACAATAATGTTAAAGAGTCCAGAACTAGAAGAGAAACGCTCTAGTTTACTGCAAAATGAAGGAGCACTTTTACGACAACGCATAGAGCTCGAAGATTTATTATTGGAAGAGCTATCTAAGGCACAAGGAGATATTTTAAAAAATGATAAATTACTTCAAACATTAAACGAAGTCAAGGAGAGTAGTATACGTATAGAAAAATCCTTGAAAGAATCGTTTCAAGTGAAGGAGACTTTGCTACTGGAATACAATCAATTTCGGAAATTATGTAAGAGCTCTTCGAATTTTTATATCGGCCTGAGCAACATGTATCAGATCTCTGTCGACGCATTTACTGATCTCTATCTAAAATGTTTCAAAAATGTCGATTCTACAGAAGAGGACAAGATTTATACACACTTAGTGAGGATGACTTACCAACACTTGTGCAGATCAACACCAAAAGGTGATCATTTAACGCTGGGAATGTTCATTTGTAAAAATGCATTTCCAGATCAAATTTCCGCTATCGAATGGGAGCTCTTTGTTACTAATTTCATGCAAAGTGAGGATACATCAGGCTTAAGATATCCAAATTGGATTAAAAAGGAACTGATTCCGAAGATTCTGTCTTTAATGGTCAACTTACCTGAGGTTTATAACAGCTTACAATTGGACAATGAAGGAATTTGGAAAAAATTCCTTGAAAGTAAGAAGCCTGAGTTTCCTGTTTCTATCACTGCATTCCAAAAAGTTCTTGTTTCGCAAATATTTCGCCCAGACAATTTATCCCCAGTTATGAATAAAATGGTATCCAAAATGATCGGAATTAAGCCTGGCTCGTCAATGCAGCTGACGATGGAACAGCTTTACGATGAAAGTACACAGAATAAGCCCATACTGATGATAACAGAAATGGGATGTGATCCTGGTGCTGAAATTCAATCTGCATCAATCAAGAAACTCGGAAAGGATATGTATGTTGAAATATCGATGGGCCGAGGTCTTGAGAAAGTATGCTTAGGCCGTGTTAAAACAGCAGCCGAAATCGGCAAATGGATATGCATAAAAAATGTTCACTTATTTCCAAATTGGCTAAGTGAATTGGATAGAGAGATTGAAACTTCAAGAATTCATCAGAATTTTCGATTATGGATTATATGTGATTCCTCAAAAGGATTTCCACCATCGTTTCTCTATAAATGCATTAAGATCTTACAAGAATCACCTGACGGACTAAAAAATAAAATTCGTCAACTTTTGGTTAAGTGGAGTCCCACTATATTTACGCAAACAAAAGATCCAAAACTTATCAAGCTACACATAGTCTTGTTTATTCTAAATTCAGTTTTACAGGAACGCCTCAAATATATGCCGCAAGGATGGTCGAAAGAGTATGAAATTGGTGATTCAGACCTGCGAACAGGTGTAGAGATTTTAAAATGGATGGATAAGCACTTGGGTACAGCTAGAATAGATTGGTTAATCCTGCAAGGACTCTGTGAGAATCTTGCATACGGAGGTCGAATGAGCAATACACGAGATTTGCAAATATTAGTGAAACATTTAAAGGATTTTTTGAATGAAAAAGTTATAGGAAATCGATGGTCACCAATTGGTGAAAAAATTATTATCCCTACAACTGCTGGTGTCCAAGATTATTATGACGCGATTCAAAAGTTTCCGGATGTTGACGAACCTGAGGAATTCGGACTTTCGCCTTCTTCGAATTTGGCAAAGAATATTGCACTCTGTAGGAATATCATAAAGGATCTTAGGAGTATTTTTTCAAAGTACAGTTTTTTTTAAAAATATTATTATTGATTTTTTTTTTTTTAGAAACATTCTACAAGCAAGAAAAGACGAGTAGCACAGAAAAACGAATTCGTCTTATTTTAAGTATTTGGAAGAAACTTGCATCGGTAAGAAATTATTTTTTTTTTTCTTTATAACACATTCATAGGGTATACACTTCTTCAAAGCCCTAGAGAAATACTTCCCAAGCCATAAAACAGACTCCCTCACTACTACATGAATTCCCTTAAAATATTTCCAGTGTTCTTACGTAAAACTGACAAAAGTTTGCTTTGAATAGCTCCTGCGCCCCTAAACTGCTATTCATACCGAAAAATTGTCTTCTAATAATCTTCCCAACCGCAATCAAATTTTTATATCTTTCCTAAGATAATTATTTAAAAAAGATTTATATTAACCAAATGACTTACGATTACCCCAAACTAAAACTCTCAAATGAGTAATAATTGCATATGTGAATGTACCGTGGTCCGAATGAATTCGAATCAATCTGCCTACAGATTCGGACTACGGCCGCACATACACTATTTCAACTATTCCTCAGCGAGAATACTTGAGCGTAAAATGGTAAGGTTACTTTTCAATCAAAACTATTTAATTATTTTGTTAAGTAAGAAATATGGTAAGTGTAGCCTTTGGGAAGGTACGGAGCCAAGCTTAAAATTACTGGAAGTCTATTGAAACTTTCCTATTGTCTCCGAAGAAAGGAGGGCAAACTCAAAAGTATCCAGCCTGTATCGACTAAAGGCCGGACTAGCGCACAAAAAGTGTTCTGTTCCCTCAAGCTTCCTTTCAGGTAAAACAGGCACTCAGACCTATCAATAACTCCCATCTACGTTAAATGAGTTTGGCGTGGCGAGCTGTGGCCCGTAATGATACCGACCAAAATTCTGCATATTTTCTTTCGAAACCCAAGAGAAAGTTCATGAACTTCTTATTTGACCCAACATGCTCAGATTAGATTATACAAACATCCACTTTGAAGAGAGACCCGATCATTGAGGTAGCGACGTTAGCAATTTGTGGTCCAAGAAAGGACGCGCGTTCACCTTTTAATTTTCCATAATTCTCATGTGCTCAGGTCCCCTTGTGGAAACACTGTGTTATGAATATACAGCTTACTCAGAGAGACTTTCTGCAGTCCTCCAGCAACTTGAGGTCCTCACAGAGCCATCAAGATTATCTGAATGGATAGCAATGCGCCTACCCTCTATTTCCATATCAGAAATAACAGATACAGCTCTTATATCGGAGTTTTGCAATTTGTCGAATCAAAAGGAGGAAAACTACGAGGGGAAAATAAAGAAAATCTACTTTTATAACAGTAATCGGTCAGTGTAGATTAGTAAGAGAGGTGCTGAATGTCTAAAAGTGCCTAGTCTGCTTCACTTAGACCACCACAGACCACAGGATCCATCTGAGCTCTTTGCTTCGCAGCTCCTCAGACTTGAAAATAAGTAGCCGCCTAATAGCCTAAATCTTTTATTCGTCAAAGCTGAGCACTCACAAAGTACGTGTTGGACGGATTCGATTTCCTCTGAATCCTTACAGGTGTTGCAAATATTGTTCGCCGCTATTCCCAGTCTCCTAGCATGGTCTCTCATGGCTTAATGACTCGTAATGACCCCTACTAGATTCCTGGTGTATGTTCTTCTTCCATTAAGCACAAAGATGCCAAAATTTCCGCCTGGTAAATCGCTACTAGCTCTGCCTGATAGACACTACATTTGTCCGACAATCTATAAAACTTAAACTCGTGCCACTGGCAGTCTCTGGAGTACACTTCAGACCCTGTGCCCGCACACGTCTTGGAACCAGCCATAAAAATAAAGATATCGGATGTTACCACCATCTCCTTCCCGTATCCCAATCACTCCTGGTGAGCATCATAGCAATGTATAGTATTTTATAAACAGGTTATTCCCTGCAATCACTGCAGTCTATCTTCTGGAGTATATTGGAATGCCCGAAACCCCTCTCCGTCCACCAAACCCCCGCAATGAGCCTGACAGCGCTAATCGCAACAGCACTCCTGCAATGGGGATCTAGCGGCAATAAGTCAAGCATAACCTTCAGTGCCGGAATGGACATGGTTCGCGAACATCCAGTTATTCCCAGAAAAGCGGCCTTCTGGGTTTTAGACAGCACATACAGGTTACATTTCCTCGTCAGCGCCTGGCCTAAGGTAGTATATTATTTTTATGGAAAGTATAATACGGTTAGGGGATTGGGGACCCCGCCGGCCCTGCGATCAGAGTTGATCTATTGGGTCGTCCCTCAAAATGGTTAGGCTAAATCTAGCCGCTTTACGAGATAGATTATTGTCTGGGGAGTGATAAATACAGTGATTTGCAAGCTTAAGTAAGTAACAAGTAGTAGTACATTCAAAATGAGTACACAAATGCGCAAAAAGTGTGTGCCTGTTATTTTCATCGATTTTCTAAATATGTTTTTGTTTTTTAATTTCCAATAGAGCACTACGATTTCAACAAATTTGGATGAATTGCAAGAAGCCAATTCTAGAAGTCCTTGGAAGACTTTTGTTTTTTCAGAACTAAAACTAGCTGGGAATTTATTTGAGGTATATACGAGTATACATAGTATAACACATTTTCAATAAATATAATTTTGCAGAAATTTACCCTTCAATCTCTATACTTTCAGGAAATACATGCAACCTTGGCACATGTACATGTAATAATCAAAGAGCTGAATTCAATTAGAACGCAAGATAAACTCATTATAGCGACGTTAGCTGAAAACCTGGTAGGTCGACACCTGCCTATTATTTTTATCAATATTGCATCTAGTGATTTACTGTAAAATTACGTGATTTTTTGTTTTACTAAAAACAGTTTAAAAACTAGAAATATTTTTTGAGATATTTGAAGATGTTCAAACTTAGCATCTAACATCAACATAGATTTTGTAATAATGGAATATTGTGCAATCAACCAATATAAGAAATTAAGAAAATTCCTGCTATAAACTTTACGAAATTCATCAGTTCTGAAAAATTCACATTTTCTACTTAGCCAAAATTAGGAACAGTTTGGCTAGCACGTAAATCAAGTCATCCTCTTTATAAAGAAATACCTTTCTTCTTCTTCTACAGTTCACCTACCTTCAAAGGTTCATTCCTTAAAGGTTGACATATTTTTTGGGTATTATGTACTGTGTGCATTATTTATAGAAAACATGTAGGTTACAGTTAAAAGGAGACCACTTGCACTCGAACTTCCAAAAATTGCATCTGTGACATTCGTACGCTGTTTAGTTTATAATACTCTTATTCGTTTTTATTGCTCCTGCGGTATTCGTACCCTGTTATAAATGCAAAGCCATTACTTACACCATAAAAAATAGCTCTTTCAAAATTCGCACTCAGGTTAAATTTCTCGATTAGAAATTGAACTGCTTGAACTTGAAGTTATAGCTAACACAAGATAAAATTTGTTTATATGAACATTCTGTAGGTACAGAATTCCCGTCGGATCTCTAAAATCACATTTTGTAACATTTCTTTACGCTAAGCTATAAATTTTATAAATTTGTGATTTCTGTGAAAAAATTTATATCGGTGCGAATTTCCTCCTATAGGGGGAAAATTCGCACGACCATTTTTTCGACTTTTTTATGCTGTATGTGCATTTTCAGTTAAAAAAAATTATGGTGCGAATTTCCCTCCTATATGGTGATATTCGCTCGGGTGCGAATTTCATTTTTACTAGGCGTGCAAGGGAAATTCGCACTATGGGGTGCGAATTTTCCCTCAGTCATATCACCGCAGGCATTGTTTAAGTAGAACATACATTATCTTGTTATATGTTTCACGTTCCCAGTTTTTTTTCTTGACCACTCCGAAAATCAATGATATATTCCATTTGCTCCTTTCTGATTTTTCGAATCCTTCTGTATTTAGAATTAAAAGGAGCTCCTTGCGAAGGTTTGCGCTCTACATCTGAATTGGTGGATGGTAAAGATCCTCTTAATTTATCTTCTACAGCAGAGAAAAGAAAAGCCGAACCAAGTTCAGCTGGTCTTTTTTTTTTTTTTTTTTTACATATTAATACATATATCAAACTGCATTAGTAGCTCTAAAGATTTCCCCAAGGATCGGAAATAAGCCCTTCTTTATTTCCTTCATCACTGCTCTGAAGCCGATCCGGAATACGCGTATTTAACGCGTATACACTTCAGCTGTTAACTGAATTTCGGCTATACCGCAAAATTTCATGATTCCCTTATAATTCAAATTTTACCGATGTAGAACAATCTACCGCCTACTATTTTTTCTTAGCATTACATGTTTCAGGAGTAATTGCTTTAACGTTAAATGGTAATAAAAAAACTCGGTATTTATGACTTCTTCACAATAAAAATTGTCTTGTTTTATTATCCTCCCATAAATCTTTCCTGTAATATTCTATGTATATTAATCAAACTACAACCGATGTGATCACACCTGAATTTTCTGGACAATATTTTATGAATCGCGCCTATACAAGTACCTACGTAACGCAGTTAAAATCAAATTACGTATATTGACGTCAAAAGAAAACTCGCATTGTAATATTTTTTTAAGCCAAGCTAATTTTATCCCCAGGTCCCTTTAAATTGGAAAAAGATATGGTCTGGACCGAAAACAGCAACAGACTACATGAAAGCAGTAGTAACAAGAGGAATAGAAGCCGAGAGACGATATAAAACGGAGCTTGAATTAAATTTCACAGAAACAATTAATTTGGCGAGCACATTTAATCCTGATGCATTCTTTTCATCCCTGAAATTGGCCAACTCTATTCTGTTGTATAAATCGTCTTGTAACCTAGCTCTGCTTTCTAGTCAATCCCCTATTACTGGAGCAGTTGTGGTTAAGATTTCACCACTAATCGTAAGTAAAACTGAAAGCATCTCTCTTGATGTATTTTTCTGTTTAATATTTCTCGTTTTTTTTTCTAAGATTGACGGGGCTAACTTTAAAGATAAAAAATTGATTATATTTGATCAAGATGTGACAGCAGCTGAAGTTCGATCGCCTGAGTTTTATGTTACTTTCACAGATAAACATATGCTTAAGCCGAAAAACACAGAGGATTTAAACCTACCGCTTTATACAAATTTGTCCAGGGATAAATTCGTCTGTTCCCTAAGCATTTTAACCACTGAAAGTTCTGATGCAATTCTTCTATCCGGAGCAGCTTTAATAGTTCCCGATTTCATTATAACCTAAAATTTATAATAAAAGTGTGTTTTTTTTCTGGAGTTAAAGAAGTTTAGTTTTGAATTGTTCCTTTATTTATCATTTTCAATATAAAATCTGTCATCGCATCCATATATAATGAGAAGAATAATCAGCTTATGAACAGGCATAAGCCTGATAACTGAAGGAGTATAGGATGCCGATAGAAAAAGCATAAATGCTGTTAACGTGACTATTCCAAACAAAAGTTTTATTAAATATAATACCAAGATTTCTAACAATATCACAGCATACGTGATCAGGCATTGGTTTAGTATTATTGATGAAAAACTAGAACTGCGTAGACAGGGCTATATATACAAATCGAATCCCTTTTATTGGGGTTAAGGACTAAGGTATTTTACTTGGACCAATTGAAGACTGCCAAAAAGTCTTCGATCAGTTTGTCAGCATCATCTCAATAAGCCCCACGGGCTATCTCCATGCCCAGTTATAGATAGTAAGCATAGAGGTGAAATTTAGAGTATATTATCATATTTGCCAGATCATTTATAAAAACCCAAATCTGAAAAATCATTATGTGTCAGAAGACATTTGAATCTATCACATAGACTATCGGTGGTATGTCGATGATGGACTTTTCTTCCCTAAATATCCATAAAATTAAAATATCCCGCAACCTTTACTATGCTGATCAGATCAGATCTTTTCCATTGAAAAAACTGCTATGAAATGCCTCTGTTTTGTCCGAATATGTATAAAATACTTCAATCAATTGGATAAAACCGATATAACGCTTATCTACGAATTTCATGTCAATCCGAGATTGATATATTAATTTCCATATTAAATCGGAGGGTGCTGAATGTACTGCGTCAGTTGTCTTAGATAAAGGAAGTCGTCCAAGGTAATTGACGACATGACGATAGCATCTATCCTATCCTAGAGCACCGCCGCAATATTGGTCATTCGGTCTTATATCGTTACTTTCATGGGTGTTGTTCTGTAGAAGTTTCTCGGCTTAATCAATCATTACTGGATTACCTTTAATATATCAAATTTCAATTTCAATTGATAGTGGAAGTCTAAAAACGATCAACTTTAAATTATCGTGTATGGGTCTTGCGTCTTTACGTACTACACAAGAAGAAGTTTAGAAGAAATTTCATCTCCCTGCAAAGGGAAGGAATAAAGGCAGTAACATATTATGCTAATTATTTAGTCATCTTTGTCTCTGGAAAGTTCTTATCGACAATCAGTGAACTAACTGAAGCGCATTGAAAGAGCTTCTGAACTGGCTTTAAGTTGTAATCTGGGACTTAACCCTTAAAAAAAAACTAGTTTCATTTTCACGGAGAATAGATATCCCGAATTTTATTGTGCTGAAAACATTTGGCTTCAATTTTCAGCAGTAATACTAGAATTCAAATTAAGGATTAATGGGAATGAGCACGTTAAAAATGTGGTCATTCTGCTTTACGTCTACAAGAAAACTATTAGCTAGAGATGGGGCATCCATCTTCGCATTGGATGTACACCGCTATTGCTGTAAATAAGTTACATAAATAAAACCCAAATGCAACCAAATTCGTACTGCCGAGTGGCAGCCAGAGAAACTAGCCAGCGAGAGATAACCACGCTTGTTGTGCCCAGCATTGGCATTTGCTGGTGACATGATACCAGAGACTTGCGTTTTGCACATGGCATCAGCAGCTAGAATTGCTTTAAATAGCCGGCTGCAAGTGCACGTTTCCCTCCGGTATAAATAGTGTGTATATGCCAGTGAGTGAACCAGTCTAGTATAAGAACCATAAACTATTCAGAATAAGCAACCGCCAGTAGTAAGCAGAGCTAAAACAGCCTTCTGAGTTACGGAACGTCGGGAAAACGGCCCTGGACAGTTTACTGACTACCCGCACAACACCCGATGGTACAGACCTATCCTCACCTATGTAATCTTCATGTTGGTGGAGTGCTCAGTGCTCTAGAAAGACCGACTGACCTGAAAAGAATGGGAACTGAATTAGATATGTGTGGCTTTAGAGATGGATTGAAAATGGATGCAGGAGTGGGTGCCCAATATACTCAGCTTCCCTTCTAATACAAGAATCGTATCGCCTGCCAGACTACTGTAGTGTCTTTCAAACGTAGGTTCTAACAATAAGTAACACAGTAAGGCTGCTAAAAACAACTTTTAACATACCTACTGAGTGAGATATTAGGACATTGACAGCCAAACTTCTATCAAAGCTTTGGATTCGAACCTTAGAATATAGAGAATACAGGAAGTGTGATAAGCCAAATTTATCGTAGTCAAATTCTGGTTGTGTTAGTAGCTGTTGCGGTTGTAGTCAAAGATCAGTACTGCCGTCTAGTAGAATCAAGATAGAGAGCGGGGCAACAAGATATATGGTTGAAAATACTGCAGTTGCTCCCACCGAAAAGTCGCTGCCACTACGCCAAGATAACTGTCACAAACGTAAAAGAATCTTCGATATTTCATCGTTTTTGTAATTAATTTAAATTTAATTTAATATAAAAATGAGTGTAAAGTACACAAAATAATATTTTATAACTATACTTGCCTAAAAAATTATATCCCACGTATATTTTCAACAGATTCCAATTCTTTCAAACTAGGAAACTTCGTTTGACAGCTGAAAATACATTTGTCTTTTTCTTCAATATAATTCTGACCTACTTCACAATACCCTGCAAAAAACCACGCTCAAGCACACGAATTTTACAGGTATCGAAATATTTCCTGTTGTCTCTATCTTCTAAGATTCGAGCACCATTAACTCGCGCCTAGTCCAGAATTGTCGTGTCGCAGTGACCTCTGGAGACTTGATACCAACCACAAAGTTATTTTTTGTTTGATGCCTGGCCTCAGTAATACACCACCAGGGAATGAAGCAGCTAATTTTCTGGTTTTGCCCAGGGAAAGTATGATCCAAGAAGACCTGTCCTGCTCTAACCCAACCTAGCCAATGGGGTCGTTTAACAGTTTAAAAGGTCGAAAGCAAGTGCCTAAGCGTAATATGGTCAGCGTGCCTCCGGGGTATGCCTGTGAGTTTTCCTAGATCTTTTGCCCCCCCCCCCTAATTTAAACCAGAAACATGATATGATGATGCTCTTCTCTGTTCAAGCGAAGTGCTTATTAACTAAGAAACTATTTATGACATGGATACAGCCTTTCAAGTAATGGACATGTTCCTCCTATCGATGGACATTTCAGCCACACCAATATCTATGATAAGTCAAGCTGAATTACCATGTTTCTTGCCTTAAGCATTTACTATTTGTGATTTTATGTTCTGTTTATACAAGACAAATTGACCATTATAATTTTCCAACTGTTAATAAGAAAATATCTGTAAGGTAGGGTTGAGTTCAATAGATCCCATTCAGATTAGAAACATTTTTACTAAAAATTGTATAAAATATATATTCTTACAAACAATATTATGCAAAAATTGTGCAACTATACTTAAGTACATAAAATCATCATCATCATCAAATAATAACACGATACGATGAATCTGATGTACTGTACAAGGCCACAATTGAATTATTTTGCCTTGTAATGAGATCCATTATTTCATCATAAATCTCCGAGATACTGCGCCTATAATCTGGAAATCTGAAATAAAATAAAAACTGTTTATGTAACTCCCAACTAGGAAACGATATAATTCCAAATCGTAAGGTATATACCTTTCTACAACATATTTAATTTCATTATCAGTATCTCTTCTGGAAACTGTTCGAGGATTTATAGCACCAACGATAGCGTTTATCGGCGAAAGCGGTAAGTCCATTACCATCACAGTTATATGTTGATTTTTACAAAATTGTAGAAGCGTAGGTGACATATTTTGTGTAATCTATAATAAAAACAAAACACAAAAGCATTAAATTATTTCTGCTATTTCTCTAAAACTTACAATATTCTCCTGTCTTCTGCGCATGTGACCCGTAACTTTTGCAAAAAACTTGACTTCAACTGTTGCACAATTGTTCAAGGTATTTCTATTAATACTGGCATTGACGGCTAATGGTGCATTTGTTAACGACACTTGAGTTGTGTACTCAGAAACTAAAATCTCAGGTTTCAATAGTTTTTGGATATGTTCGACCAATTCCGTCATAGTAACGTTCTTCTCTTGAAACCTATCCGGACCCATTGATCGCACACGTAAAGTACCGCCTTCTCCAAATAAAATAAAATGATTCGCTCCAAGATCTCTAGCTAATTCATGAGCTTCCTCATGTCCAGCCGCTTCAACAAAACAACTTCTTATTCCAGCTGACCAGAGCAATCGTAATGTATAGATTGCATCTTTTAAAGGCGGACGCGAACCGCTAATGCAAACACCCACATCCAGAGCCCGGGAAGAACTTCCACGTTCAATGCCAGCAATTGCAATTATTTTATCCAATATTATTGAGAACCCAGCCGCACTCATGCTTCTATTTGGGACATTTACATTTGAAGTTTGTACTTTCTTTTGAAATTCTGATAACATTATATCGTAGCGTTCTCCGAAGGCAAGGACTGCACTTGTGTCACGTTGTTTCAAATCAACACACATTTGCCAAGCAATTCCACCTGAACTAGCACGATCGTAACCAATAGGTAAACCAGCAAATAAATGAATAGGGAACTGCGTATACACAAAAGTATAAGTCTAAATTGTAATTTTTATTGCAATTTTTATACCGTAACCCCAAAGCTTTGAGCAAGCGCCACTGTAGACTCCAATTCTCGAATAGCACCTTTCGCTAAGGAAGCTGCTTCACCTTTCCCTCTAAGCAAGACTTTCAAGGCTGACCAATCCACATTACTTCGGGGTCCTCCAAGTTGACAAGTAACTAACAACAACTCCATTAACAATGTGGTGGTAGATTTAGACGTTTCCAAAATAGACAATATAGACGATTGAAGCATAAACTTAGTCATACGATTATCAATATAATCCAAAATACTTCCAAATAGCTGACTATATTTACTCTTGGGCACACTGCAGAAAATCAAAATTGCCCGCAGAAGACTAGTGTGATTGATGCGAATATAAATTTTTTCCTTTAGGCGTGGAATTTCATTTACGATTTCGTACGCTACTGACAGTAGTTCGGCATCGACGAGATGATTTCCAGGATCTGGAGTTATTATATCGAACGCACACTCATAATACTGTTTTGGATGGAAATTGAACACCTTCTTCTCTCGATAAACCCTTTCCACAGAATATCGACGAACCATATTTATACCCAACATAGCTATATATCTTGCAAATGGTACTCGAAGATCCGTTGGCAATGTTACAACGCATCCTGAATGAGTCATTAATCTTGGTGCATTACTGCTCACATATGACTTTTTTGAAAATGGTGCCAACAATGGAGTGTTTATTTCTATTGCTCCATGCTTCCGGAAAATGTTAATAATTTTTCCCTGAAATTTTTGTACATTTTTAAACAAAACCATTTCCAAGGCTATTTATTCATCACAAACCTTAAGAAACTCCAAGTCTGAAATCAAATCCCAATTATTTTTCGATACCAAATCCAAGTCGTATGTAGCTTCTAGAACTGGATAACTCTCCTGTTGCAAACATCTTGCTACTAAATGTTTATAAGCTTTACTTTGTGGATTTGCTAAAACATGACGCATCATTTCTTGAAGTTCGTTTGCTTCTAGCTCTGCCGGTGGGACCCATTCTGAAGCTAACAGTTCTTCTGCATTTGGTCGCAAAGATGGGTCATGACTTAAAAGCCATCGAATTATCTATTTGAAAAAATGAATGAATATTAGCTATATGTTTCCGCACTGACTTTATTTCCAAGTACCTCACCTCAACTGTATTTTTGTGCGCTTCATTATTCAACATATTCTCCGGAAATTTAATCTGAGGACCTCTAAGCGCTACGATAGTCTTAACTCTTTCCATTCCAGTTTCGAAGGGAGGGTTGCTCATTTCAAAAAGAATTATACCAAGGGTATACATGTCAACCTAGAAAATAATGCGGAAATAACAAGTTTTAAATATACTTAACAAAAACTATGTTTTACCCTTAAGGTATATGAACACCTGGCAGCATTTTCTGTAAGCTCAGGCGCTACATAAAGCGTTGTCCCTACTTTTCCTGTTCCCGTTCCATCTCCTGCAAGGTTTGTACTTTGTTCTTAAAACAAACAAAAAATTATTTTTAATTTAGCGGTCAAAATAATAATAGTACTAAAATAATTGTACCGTGAGATTGCAAAGCTAAAAAACTTGTTGTTGCTAGCCCGAAATCTCCAATTTTTATTTGATCTCTAGAATCTAAGAAAATGTTTACTGGCTTCAAATCACGATGAATTATGCCTTGCTGATGGATATGCGAAAGTCCCTCAGCAATCTCTCGAAACAGTCTCCACAAGCGTTCCGTGTCTTTGTACAAGTTGTCATCAATAGCTTGTCTGAAAATAATGAACAGAGGAAATTCAACCGAAAGTTATATAATCGCACTTAGGACAGGATCTCACAATAGTCTATATAATGATGCAATCGAGAAGAACCATAAACTTTCGAAGAAATTGCCTCTACCATAAAAAATATATATAAAAATATTATTTCACAGAAATTCTTCGTACTTTTCTCGTGGTGAGAAAAATCGAAGTGGCCACTTTGGTGTCAAGCTTAAGCAAAATATGATGCTCTAAAGCCTAGAGGAAAAGTATTCAAGTCAGTATGAACAGTAGGGCTAATTTGAAAGCATAATCAGTTTAATATTTCTCAAGAGGTTAATCCAGAGATTCTGTCGAGAAAATTCTATATTCAACTTGAAAATCATAAATCATCACTCTAGTCAATTGAAAAATGTGCATGTCCATAGCTCCATTTTATGCCCGATACAATTTTATCTCTATATTTCAGACCAACCTCCAAAGGAGAACCGCACATTAGTGGAGTCTTTCAAGACCACTGCTCTGGTAATATCACAACTCCCAATGATTGAATATAAGTTACCGCATTGCCCGCACTTCCAATCAGAGGCTCACCTACCTGCAATTACCACAAACTATGAAAAGCGCGTATTAAATGCGTGCTGGAGAATTCCTAAGTATTCAAGGGATTCAGCTGACTCGAACTCTCAGTCTTAGTCTGGCAGACTCATTGAGGAGGGAATATTAAAGAAGACTACGAGACGTATGTATTTGTATAAGTACTGTCTACTGACTATTGGTCAGCATACCGGAAGAGGTCATAAAGTATAAGAAAGGTTGCAGTGTTACAGGATCGTGGCGAAAGTCGAATCTCTGTTTATTTAATTTCGCAATATTAGTTCTCGGTTATTTCTCAACTTACTTCTTTTTTTTGGTACTTTCAATACGAGTTTACAGCTAATTAATTGTTATCACATTCCTTTTTACAAAGCCTATTCATTGGACGATTAGTGGTCGTAGTCGCAACAACAAACGTCATCAGGTTTTCCTTAGCTAATTTCTAAATACAAAGAAAAGAAAACAAAAACAAAACAAGAACTTCCGTCCACGACCATGGCTGTTAATATAATATAATATAACTAGACGTCAATTTCTACGGTCTTTTAAGATTAAAATTCAATCATTAAACAAAGCCAATTTCATCTACATATATCCTCGTTTGCCTAATTTAACATTAGGGATAGACTCCCAGTTGAGAATTTACTAAAAAGGATAATCTAATCAGCATTTCACATTCATTCCAAAGTCTATAAATACATATTACCCTTGCCTATAATAAAGCCTGAACATTGAAACATCTACCACTACTATGGTAGAATATGTTTTCTATGACATGAAAGTGAATTGCTACAAAGAGCCCGAATAAAGTCCATCAAAAAATTTTAAGAATGTGTTTTTGGTTGAACGAATCTAAGTGTTCCGTCCAAAAGGTTGAACTAAGATAAACAGCTTAAAATAGAAAGGAATTCCAACTACACTGCCAACAGAGTTTCCTATAAGCAAATTTCAGACATCACATGTCACCTATTATGCAATTGAGTATATTTGTTTGTAGTTATAGTTTAAAACCAAACATTCAAGATGTCTAATAATTGAAACTTATTTTTTATGTATTTATAAATTTAAAAAAAAAATTACAAATGAATGAAGTGGAATGCATAAAATTCGTAATAGGTAAAGCTATTAAATAGAATAAAAAATTAAATTGATAGCATTTTGACCATTGCTTACCTAAGTGTACTTTTCTCACAGAATTCCATTTGAATATACATGATTTGCTTGTTCACTCGCGGTGAGCCAGTTCTTCGACCAGTATTTTCAACAGTATCTTCTGTATCTTCGTACTCAACAGCCTCCCCCTTAGAGTCCATAAACATAATGCCATCACTTGTATCATCATCGATGTTGGGCCTTAAAAACCGAAGGTAGAGTTAGGAAAAATTCTAACATTTTTAAAATTTTACATAATATAGCTGCTGGTAGAACTATCCTTAGATTCGAATGGACCAGTCGATAAAGGTCTAGCGCTATCCTGGCCTGACCAATCACTGGCTCCCATTTTATCCTAAAATTAGATATTCGATTTAGTTTATAATGATTAATCAAATTCTGCTAAAATGCTACCAATTCGTCCAAGTCCTCAGATGTCACATTTTCTATCCAGCTATTAAAATAGCGGACAACATTTTCATGATTAAGTCTTGACAGGAGTTCTACTTCTCTTGTCATTTTCTTATATAAAGCTTTATTTCGTGCAAAAAGTGGTATCCTTTTGATAGCATACTCCCGATTGTCTAGCTTATTCCTAACCTATTACCAATAAATTGACTGATTCAAAGAATATAATATGAAACATATAAAATCACTAACCTTCAAAACATCTCCGAACGCACCTCTTCCAAGATAACTTTGAAAATCAAATTCTAACCGAAGTCGAGACTGTGACCCAGGAAGTGAAGAATGAAGTAGATACGGCATTTGACCAGAATGAGACGGAACATCAAGGGTGCTCTTCCTTCCCAAAACAACATCAGTAGTAAGTTTTTTAACACTTTTTTTATTTTGCGTTATTTCGAAATAAGCTGCTGCTTTTGAGGAATCCATTATTGATTCTTTTCTATCCTCTACGCGTAAAAATGGATGAGAAATTAATTCTGAAGCCGAAAGTGTTCGTCCTGAATTACATCTAAAAAAAATAAAACATGTTAAAGATTTTATTAAAAATTGTCTTTTCTATAAAATAATAATTATAATCTTTGCAAAAAGCGGTTTATCCTTTTTAATAAATAAGCTCACTCAGGTAGAAAATCCAGAAATTTACTTAACAAAAACAAAAGTTGAGCAAAAGAGTTTCGAAGGCAGCGCTATTTTTATAGCTGCTATAAGGTACTATGAAAATTTCATCAATAGTTTTTGTGAATCAATACAAAGTACAAGTTGCACTGATGTCTGCAAATCACACACAAATATGCAAGTTGCAAAAAAGCTTTAAAAAACTGATAAAGTAACGGGCACAACCCAAAGGCAATCACAATGCTTACATATTTACTGTTAAGAAAGAATCCCTTTTTTACATTTTGTAATTCAAGGCGTAAATGGTCACCTCTCCACCATCACAATCATTATAAGAGTATAGTCAATAAGCTCAAAACAGTTGATTCTAAGGAAGCAATTTTGTAATGATTGTAAGAAACACTAGTCTCCTTAATTATTCATCCCTCAGCGGTCTGCTATTTACGATAAGATTGCCAGGAATAAATAGATTCTCTGAAGTATACTAAGCCAATAACCAATTTTCTTTAACATTGCTTGCTCTACCAACTTCAAACGAAGTGAATGAAGTAAGCAAGCCGAGACAAAAAATGATTGGAATGGCGAGACTCCGACTGGGACACTTCCTAGTAGTAAAAAAACATCTCTTCCTAGGGCAACCGTGTCTATCTTGTTATTGCTGCTCAAACGCCCAATTTACAGCAAAACATATCATTACACAGTGCGAGGAGCTACAGAGACTACTGCACGGACAAGGCGTACGTAAAACTCCGATTGAACTCCTTACATACAGGAAGGAGAATACGGATGCACTACTCCTTGCACTGAGAACTTACTTAATGAACAGTAACACAGAGACGAAACTTTAACGGACTCAGAATGGATAAACTGTAAAAGACCATAGGAATTGTATATATTGATTAAGATACATATTATAAACACACTGAAGTTGCCCAGATGGCCTGGCTACCGCGGGCCAACTACCTTAGTTACGCTAGAGAATATAATAATAATAATTCAAACGAACTGAATGAAGTAAGCAATAAGGGCGGCTAATATGTGACCAACTTAAAACAAATAACCTTAATTTAAAGGCTCTTTTGACCCCAGCTTTTTGATAGCGAATTCTTTGCGAAAAATATATCCCTTACTTGAATAAACATTTTTATGCGCACTTTACTTACTTTTCAATAAATTGCCGCATTTTATAAGGTGGAGTTGGCATAAGCGATTCAATAAGCAATCCCAAAGCTGGAAGATCTCCTTTATTAGATCTTTGTCCTCCGACAAGTTCCAACAGATTAGGTACAAGAGAGAAATCTGTACATCGAATAGTTCCAGTATTATCCATGAATACAGTAGAGTCAAACAAATGATTATGCGAGACACCTTCGTTATGGAGAAAAATTAAAGCTTCCAAAACGCCTTTTACAGTCATCTTAACGCCTTCAGCACACCACCCCAGCGAATTTGATATACTATATACACTTGTACCTAGGATAAAGTCCTGCACAAGATAGATTAGTATCCCTTCCTTACGCTTCAAGCATAGCACACATTCGTATTGTATTAAGTTTTTATGATTTAATTGTGACAATTTTGAGACATGCTTCTCAATACTGGCAATAAAATCATCAACTTTATGTCCGTTACATTTTTGTTCACCTGACCAATAACATTTCGAAGAGCACTTTGATTCAAGCTGTGAGTACTTGATATGCCACTCAGTTATGTAAAGAAGCTGACCGGTATCTAGATCAACTCCTGAGAATGCAAAACATCCCTTCTGAGAGTGACCTATTTGAGAAGAAATCAAATATGATCTTAAACGTCCATAGACATTTTTGTAACTCACCTAAGCAACATCCTCTTTGGATTTGCCTTCCAGACTTGGGAAAATACAATTTTTCACTATTTCTATGCTCGGAGCACTTGTTCGGATACATATGATTGCCATAGTAGGAAAAATTTTCTGAGCTATCTGATGTGCTGGTTTGCCTAAGCCTTCCTACGTTCGATTCACTAATGCTTCTTCTTGTTACTCTCATTTTGGCTTCACTCTCGAAGATTTCTTTACGTTTCTCCACTTTATCTAGCAGTGTTTGTCGCTCAATATTTTCCTTTAATCGTTGCAAATTTAATTTTTCATGTTCTCGTTTTTGTTGTTCCTGAAGCATTTGGTCGTAAAGACTCCCAGGTGGGGGTTGATTGTGTTGGTGTAAGAAATCCTGCAACAAATTCATTTAAATTATTGAGAATCTTCAAATTTTAATTCTGTAAGCATTAAACCTGTACAGTTTGTGCGAGATCGTATATCATAACTTCTCCTTTTAGCGAGTTCGCTTGATGTTGAAGTATGTTCAAAAGCTCTTGCGTTAAGCTATCTGATAGACCCTTTGTTTCTTCTAAATATACTTTAGGAACTCTAGAAATTAAACAAATTGTCACAAAGCAAAGGGGAAATTGCTTCAAAGGATACAGCATTTTTACATTTTAGGATACTTTGGTGTGCATGAAACATGCAATTTTGTGGTTACATAAGACTTTCCATCCCCCGAAGATCCTTGTAGTGGAGTTAGTAAAATTCTAACATCTAAGGGTTTCCAGCCAGAGCCCTTTGGCCGTAAATCCTGAACATCTGGTCCGTAAATTGACTATAAGCAGATGGTTTCAAACTAGGGAGTCTATTTATTTCAGAAGCAAAAGATTTGATTTTACCTTGATAACTTCTAATTCTCCATCTTGGCGTTCTCTAAATGTTTCTTTTGTTGCCATCCTTTTATAAAAACTGCAAAAATTAATAATATTTACTCTGTTAACACAATAAATTCGCACAAGTTTTGTTTACCTCTGCGAAATGTCAAATATTTGTTTCTGATAAGAATATTGCGGAACATTAGTCCGAATTTCGGATACGATTATTGTCACGACTAATGTATCTACATTTGTAGGATTTGGAACTGCCATGATTGTAAACACGCATTACGTCGAATGAGCCACCCTACGGTGTGGGGGGGGGGGCGTGGAAAAGCACAAAAGCTCGCCACGCCAACTGTAGCTAATAGATTTTCCACCGCCCGGCGCCTACAGAAAACGTTTTCTGGATGCAATGCATCTACGTCGATTGAGTCGCCCTCCGGCGGGACGTAGAAAATCTTATACCCCGAGCGGAGAAAAGCCGCATGATAAATAGGCATCGACGTCGATTGTTGAGTCCTCCGGCGGGACGTAGAAGAAGAAAAAATTTGTCAACAGCTTCCTCTTCATTTTTTCTTGGGTTTTTATTAGCCTGCTACTTCCTTTATTGCTATAATTTTCCAATATACGCAAGACTTTACCCCTCAATGCCAGTTTTTAAATGAATAAGACGTCAACCGAACTGCCTTCTGCTGTCAAGATAAAAATCGCGTTGGAAGGAGGCTTGCATGCAAGCTGTAGGTACTCTCTCGTGTAATCCTTGGGCAAGCTAGAATGTCGTATGTCACACTTTTTACTGACCACAACTTTTGATTTTTTCATTAAGACAGGGGCAAGATGTTATAACTTCGAAAGATTCCACGTTAGACAATTTATCGATAGTCGGTATGTTGTAACACTTTCAACAGGCGATAATTTCGATAAAATATCACTGAGTTTTCTGAGAGTGATAGTACAAGCGAAGATTAGAAATTTTATGTAAAATTTAAGAAATTAGATTTAAATGTTACATTTAATTATATAGATTCTTCAAACTTGAAGTTATAAAACTTGTAAGAATATTTCTTGAATTCAAAAATCAATTAGGCAGTATCCATAACATAATACCGCTGCCTTAAAAATTTTCTTTTGTCCTGGTAATTAATTATTTCTTCGTCATTTTCGTTATCCTCCACAAATAAAGCCACTGCGCTTGAAAAATTCATAAATTCCAATTTTATTATTATTAAAATTTATCAACAACTAGAAAAAGAATCTATAAATGTAATTTGTGCTAGGGAAAAAAAATCGGAAATAATTTCGAAACAAGCAAAATCGCCATCAAACGAAAATCATATAACATACCGCCACACCAGAGCGAAATCTTCGCTTCAATGATCGCTTTCGATGCGAAGTTATAACATGTCGCCACAGAAGCCTGAAAAAACATCACCTAGAGAGAATTGAAACTTTTGGACTTAGTAGGACAATTGCCCACAGATAGGGCTGCCATCCGTCCAGGTTTCCCCGGATTTGTCCTAGTTTGGAGGGCGTCCGGGGAGAGTCCGGGCGGGGTTTTCTATACTGTTCGGATTTTAAAATTTTGGAAACCAATTAAATAACATTTAATTTTTTGTGTATGTACGGTAGTTGATAATTCCGACAGTCAGACCGACTCGACTCTCACCCGTTCTGTCTTCTGTTCCCAGCCAGTCTTAGCTCAGTAACGAAGCTAGCAGTACAATTGCTTGCGTAACTTTCCTTGTGTACCTGTGTTTGTTTTATGTACATTGTTAGAAAGAAAGTGAAAAAGCTTTAACAAAATTTATTCAAAAATTTTACGGGATAAAGGACAACACAATAAAGTGTGATTTATTTTTATTTTTTTTTAAATAACTACAAACTAAATAATTGTAATTTGAATTTTTGTATTGTTTTTTATTTAGTCTGTGGTTTTATTTTCTACACTTCAAAACTAGAAGATAAGAAAATAAACACTTTATAACGCTACTTAAATTTTAAGAAAAAAAGCAATTATATTATTTAAGGTGGAAGCACATCCACTTCCTTAGGGCCTTTGACTCTGTCCCCCACTCACTGCCAAGCTCCCCGCGCATTTTGGGTTCTCTACCTCCACTTATAGATTGATTGACATCTACCTGAATCACCTGCACGTGAAGTGCAATGGCTCCTACTCTTCAATGAGGCCAGTGGTGATGTACTGCTTCCGCTCCTGTTGACGCTCTTGAATGATGATGTCACCACTGTTTTGAAGAATGTGCATTTCCACATTTATGCGGACGACCTCCAGTTTTACTATGGCACACCTAGGAATCACATCAATGACCACATGGCTGTGATCAAAGGGACTCGCTGAGATCGCGGATTGGTCTGCTAAGAACGGTCTGTCTCCTAATCCTTCAAATACTCCATACGCCCCAGAAACGTTGCGAACATTTCCTCCGATCTCCCTAGCCTGGGTCATAACATAGCATTGTGCTTTCGGCAAAAACGGTCTGAATGTTAGTCTCACGTTGGTAATTTCAATAAGCGGTATCGTGCATTTAAGACCTGTTCTAGATGTTTCTTGACTTAAACGCGGATCATATGTACCCCCCCCCCCCCACCCTCTCCTTGAATCGCTCCACCCTGTTCGCTAGCAAACATATATGACCTGAGCACACAAGTTATATACAAGGCTAGACAGGGCCTATTGCCCAGTGATATCATTTCGTTGTTGTCATGATCTGAACAGATTTAAGATTGTTCTCCCTAGGATTCAAACGCAGTATGATGGGACAAACACCTCACCTTCCAATGTGGGGCCACTATCTGGAACCGGATGTTTTACGACACCCGACGAAATGCTTTATTGAATGCATTTATTTCTGTGGCCAAGGACTTTGAGTTGTTGCTTGATTTGCTTACTGCATGGTAACCCCTATCATTGACGTCTCAGGAGTAACCTTGATATCACGAGTAACCCCCATCCTACTCTACAACTAACCGTTGCTCTGCTTTGTATTTTATCGCTGGTAGTTTGCTTGGAAGTGGTCAAGAGCTTTGTTCCATCCGTTTGTACTTAAATCTGCTTATATATTTTAAATTAATTTGATCGTGTCTTTGATTTTATACTTTTTATTTTTTTTTTTGTTACTATCGACAATCAGTAATTTTCTATCTATTAAGAACAATTTTAGATCTTACCGTTGGTACTTGCTTGTGGCGCTCAGTCTAATTGGCTATTTGGTCAATAGCCTTCAGCTGTCTAGTGATTCTGCTATATTTTGTATCTTGCTTGCAGGATTTTGTATGATGTTGTGTATAATAAGTTCCCTCTTTTACTTTCCATTTATACTTGGTCTAATTTATGTCTTACTTTTCGTTAATTTTCCACTATATCTGTTTTATTACCTTGGCTGTTGTCAATGTTAAAGTTAACTGGACTATCACTTACTATGTAATAACTTCTTACTATTCTATAAATATCATTATACATATATATTCGTACTATTCCTATATTTTATTGTTTGTTTTGCTATAATTATACCATGTAACTTTCTATGATGTGCCCAAATTGCGTGCCTTGGGCGCGGGTACTCAAATAAATAAATTTTATGTTACTTATATTTTTTCTTTAATTCCCTGAAACCGAGAGCCATTGGGCAGAATTGGTAACTCCCCATTGCGAACTGTATGGTGCCACACTATTTAGGCCGCTTCATCATATCCTGCTAATTGATGCTGGTTTTATTAATAAGTTAAGCCTTCTTACACAATATGTTTCTTGCTAGTTATAGCCAAAGGCTTTCTTTGCTATATTATTATCTTTTTGTCTTATTCTGATATCATTCCCAAAATTCGTCGTTTGAGAATGTTTCACGTCAGCAAATTTTTCGTATCCGATACGGAACTGACAGCAGCTTCCTCCGCCCTTTGTTTATTTCCAAACATGGTATAGGGTGAGTTAATCTAAAATTCTTTTGTTTTTGTTCGATTGTGTATTAAACCCAGTAAGATAGATACAGGAGCTTCCGATTACTCGAGCTGCTAGAGATCTGGGTTATAGCATATCTCATCTACCGCTGGTTAGAACATATTCTGAGATCTCGGAAGCTTTTACGTACTTTCAGACTAGAGCTGAAAATTGAATCCGGATTTTCTAATATCCGGATATCCGGATACACGGATCTGGAACCTATCCGATTCCTGAAATCCGAGCTATCCGGATCCAGACTAAGCAAAAGAAGTTCAATATTTCATTCAAATTGCATTGCTTTATTGGGAAAATATAAATTTCCAGGAATCGGATCCTAATTATTCCGAATACTTTCAGCTCTAGTACAGACACTGTCACCGCGTTTTTAAATCTTTTTTTATTTAGCAGTTTAATCATGTTTTTGGAAATTTCTCTAATTTTTGATAATCGGATTCGAACAATTTGATTCCATTCGTAGTTTAAGCGAGTGCGAATGCTTGCTACAAAAAATTGCATAACAGAAACCCACTGAGGAGCAAACATCAAATAACTGAACTGCCTAAATGACTACATTTTGCATGGGATTTCTAGCAGCTCAAGCGAAAATATACGCGACATTGATAAAAATATATCACCTTTGATTAAGTACACAATTAACTATTTGTGGATTCTTTGCGATTAAAACTAAAGCCTTCACCATACATAGAATGGTCCGATTATAAAACGCTTGGTAAGTAGAGTTTTTATATGAATTACGACTACTAAGCAAGGCGGTTAGAACTGTCTCAACCCTTGAGCAGCGCTTCTGTCGATGTGGATAACTGACCAACTTCTCAAAATAACTTTTTACCTGGGAAACTCCTAAACTTCACAAATTAGGGAATATCTATTCAGCAACAAAACTCTTCAGATCCATTAAAAAAATACAGAGGCTGAATGATTGCGAAAAATGTTCTCCAAGTCTGATATAAATGCTCTTCGCAATTATTAATGTCCAGCTATAATTTATTCCACAATGATCAGAAAAACTGCAATAAGGGCGACGTGGTAATATACGCGAACGATGCAGTAAACCATCATTCGATCAAAGCCCAATTTCATCAGCAAGTTAAAAGGTTTTAATTATATTATGTGGGGAATTGTCAATATTCGTTCCCATAATCTCATTAATAACCCATTTTTACATTTGCTGTTGGCAGTAGATCTTCTCGTAGTAAATTATCTGTCTACATACCTCAACACAAACAATCCATTTTTATTGGTCCTCTTGTTTACCTCCGACTCAAATAAGGTTTTAAGGCACCACCAAATCAGTATCAGTCATAATACGGTTCATAAATTGTAACATCCTTTGCTTCGGTGATAATATTCAAACCAGTTATATCGTATTCAATAAAAGTTTACATAAAATAAATAACCGTTTGTTTTATTACAGAAATACTTCCAACGAAATCATACATACCAAGTTCAACAAGCACAAAGTTGAAAACAATCAGAATAAATAACGGAAATAGTTTTGTATAAAAACCACATTTACTGGGAAAAAGTTAATTAATATATTTACAAAATATAGTTTCCTTCTCGTTTCTTAATGAGCGGATGTAAAAATAATCTAGCAAAAAAAAAAAAAAAAAAAAGAAATCGCTTTCAACAAAATTATAATGACCTGATACGAATCTATAGAAATACATAATATTATTATCAAGGGTCATAGTAATAACTTCAATAATAGCTTCACATATGCCCCTAAATACAGAAAGTATATTCTTTTTTGCTAAATCCAATTTTCTATCTGTTGGAGGACTTGAAAATTCTCTGAAAACAAATCCTTACTAAAAAATAAATTATTTTGTACTGATAAGATTACTATGTTTTTTTTTACACAAAATATTTCAGTTTCAATTGTATCCAGATTCTGTTATCATATCACTTGGAGTGAACGGAAGTTGAAGTTTCTTACAGGCTTGCATTACGAATTCTTCCAAAGAATGTCCAGCTCTGCAAAGAAACAAACGACAACGTGAAATTCGAGTTTTTTGAATAAATAAAAATGTTCCTTTATTACTTACTTGTAAATAGCATGTCCTTCTGTATAGTAAAGGTCACAATTTTTAAAAACCAATTCAATATCTTTCATGACTTCCTCGTTCGAACTGTAACGAGCCATATTCAAATTCGACTTTACCTTTCCAAAATCCATTGGTGCTTTAATAACTTGCTGGTAATCAGGCAACTCATTTTGGGTAACTGGACGAATAAAAGGCCAGGCATCGTCACGTTTCATAATTTCATCGAGAAGGTTATATAAAACTGCACTATTTAGAGGCAAATCATCTGGTATTGATCTGGCAGATCTTCGATTATTTATTGTTGTTTTTGTTGAAGTTCTTGTGGTTGTTCTTGTTGGTGGTGTTGCTGTTGGCGTTGGTGTTGTTTTTGTTGTTTTTGTTTTTTTATGACGAGTCCGTTTTTGTTCACCCTCCTCCGATTCTTTTATTAAATAGAAAAAATGCATTCAGATTATTTCAGATGTGCAAAACTGAACCAATATTGGTAGTGTTATTGAGATATTCAACTTTTAGCAAATTTGATGAAATATTAAGGAAATTTAAAATATAAAAATCTCCAATGTAACTAACTGAATTTTCCTGAATTCAGTAAATGTTACTACCGAAGAATAATTAACTTTAGGTAATAATATGACATCGGTTCTTGCAGATGTGAAAAAGACAACGGTATTATTGCTGACATTTCGGCTATTTATTTAGAACCCAACAAAAAATTTTTTTTTTTAATCTTTGAAGTAGCCTTTCAAACTATACCCCCTTCAACGATACAAAAAAAATTGATGGGCCCATTAAAAATTAAAAAAAAAATATTCGAGAAAAACGTCAGACGGACCATGAGCAAAAACGTCAGACGGACCATGAGCGATTTTATAAGGGTACCGTTTTTTTCTTTTTGTTGTACGCAACCTTTTTATATCATAGATTAAACATTATTTTACCGATGCAAATACGTTTTAGTCATTTCTCAGTACTTTTTAAAGATTCCACATGAAATTGCCTGAGATTGCCTCCCGAATTTAAATTTATATATAGTTGAAAATTGAAATCGCAGTTTGATAAGCCGAAAGAATTCTCAATCAACTTCTACTTATACATGAAAATGTACGAAGTGCTGAACGTTGCAAATTTTCAAATTTTAGTGAAATAGTTGTAACCGTTATAGCTACGAACGCATTGTCCATTTATTACACAGATAAAGGATGGAGGGACAACTTTCAAATAAAAACAAAAACATGAGCTTAACTGCAAACAGCAAAGGATTTAAAGATATCTCAAAACATTTTAACAGCTTATAGAATTATAGCGGCTATATAATAATAATTTTCTTCGCTTTCTAGAATTACATATTTTTTAGATAAGTCTATGATGATACTAATTTTTTTTTTATGTATATACTGACTCTTTTATTGTTGGCTCTTTGGCTCTTTTAAAAACTCCTTAAAATAAGTGGCAAAGGTTCTACAAAGTGTAAAAAAAGACGCTAGCTAAACTAAATGGTATAAAATGTCAATAGGAACAAATAAGAACATTTAAAACAATTATAACAACTAATAAACAACAAAAATGACACAAAATTCTCAAAAGAGACTAAAAAACGGACACAAGAATTTTGAAAAAGATCTAAAAGACAAAAAAAGTTTAAAGTCCCAATTTCGACAATTGGGTAAGAGGCAGTTCCAAGAAGTTCCAAATTTCCAAAACAATCTAACAAGAATGTTCAACAAAAAATTTTGTAATTTAGAACCGAGACCGAAACCGAATTGAAAATGACAAATCGAACGAACGAAAAAATTTACGGAATACCGTTATAGAGTCCCGCGGGAGCAGCCTGTAGTATCATAGACCTCTACAAACTGCCCTCATCATCCCTCCAGCTGAGCATCTGTAACGGAGCGCTTGTCCTTCCCACAGCACTTGGAACGGCTCCTAAGCGGGGAGAAGCCCCGTGGACTAGTGTTGCAAATGCTGTGGCCTGCTATCACCAGCGAAAGACAAGAGCGCCGTCCTGCACCGACGATAGTAGCTGCCATGTGCAGTTAAATGTGTCTGCGTTCGTTGCCAGATATTCAAGACGTAAACGTCTCTTCAATCTATCAACGAAGTGGCGCTTAAGTGCTTGTGCGTGGGCCAGTGTTCTGATTCCCATCTCCAACTCTCATGTAGTACAGGTGAATTGTAGATTTGGCCAGTGTCAACACAAAGCTAATCAAACAATTCACTCGACTACAGACCTTTGGTCCCCATAGAAACGATGTCCTAGTAATGCCGAAATTCGGGTGGATCAACTGACACATACCGCGCACGAGATCCATTAGACCCTGCAAAGCCGGACAAGTGAAGAACCTGTGAAACAGGGTGCCTTCACCACCACAAACTGTGCAAATCCTCTGAACTCGGCGGTCGATATGTGACAACTGATTAGGATGCATAAGACTGTGATGCAGCAATTTGAATGCTACATCAGCATCTTTGTAACTAGAAGGATAACTGTAGACTACTCTGCAAGTTATCCCTCCCATCACGCCCATATTCACCCCGAGGTGTGTTCGCCATCTGTTGTATCCTGTATACTCCGGAGGTCTTATTGACATAAGCACGTCACGGAGCACACGTGTTGTAAGTGTGCTGAAAGGTGTGTGTGATGGTCTGTTCAGAACGAAAGCATCTTCCAACTTAGTGCCAGGGTCACTGGTCCCAAGTTGGTGAAATCTCTCCCGCGCAGAAGCAGCCAGGTCGTGTAGTTGTGCAGTGTTAGTGTTTATTCGACAGTTTCCAGAGATATGAATAATATCTCCGAGAACTGTCAGTGAATGCGTGTCAGCTTCAAAACCCCGAGCATTACTGTACACTGAATCTATTAATTCAGGATTAAACCTGATTGGAATAGACGCGAATTGCGTGTACCGTAAAGCATTTCACTGGCCTGATTCTGCCCCAGGTCTAAATCGTTAAGATTAGATCCTGTGCCCAGTCACGAGGATAGGGTGATCGAACAGAGAGCAGGTAGTAATACTCCCCTATGCCGATTCCTCCCAGTACATCCACCCACAGTTGAGAAATCAAGGTGTCTCTCTGGCAAAATTCTCGTTGGAATGCACGCACTTGGAGACACCTTGATTTCACAACCAAGTTAGTGAGACCTAATCCACCATCTTTACTGGCAGACAGAGCGTGCTTTCAGCAACCCATCGTCTTCCGCACAAAAAGGCGTCTATAGCTTTAGCTTGAAGAAGACCTACGAAGCCTTCATCAATTGTCTCAGACTTTAGCAGATGAACGATGGACGATGTAATCAAATAATTTATCACGATTGACCTACCCATTAAGGATAAGGAAATAGTCGACTACGCCATGAATTTACAGCTCTAGAGAGTTTCCCCAGAGCAATGCGGCTATTAGTTGACTTACTCTCGCGTCCGATATACACACCCAAATACTTCAGGCAAGTATTAGTCCATTGGATGTTCAGTGAAGTATCTGTACGATCTCTCCACCTTCCACACCACAAGCCTTGACTCTTACTAAGGTTGATTTTAGCACCCGCTATACGTTCGTACTGTTAGAAAACTGCACGAGCGACCGGAAAAGCTTCATCTCTTGTCACGAAAATAGAAAGGTCATCCGCATACTCCAACATAAGAGGCCTCACATTGGTATATGGCAGATGAACTGAATACTGTCCGAGCATTCGACAAAGATTCTCGAACGAAAGGTCATAAAGCACACCTGACAATGGACATACCTCTCTGATACCTCGATAAAACGAGATAGGATGATACTAATATTAATAATAATAAAAATATAACCTTACCGTTATCTGAGACATCTGTTTTTATACGCTTTAATTTCAACATTGATATAATTTCCTCATTATCTTCTGAGTCTAAAGAACACGTAGAATTAACTATTGAGATCTTGATTTTTAAAGTATAAATACCTGAGTCCGATTCATTAAGTTTTCTTTTTTTATCTTTCATCCTGCACGTTGAACATTTCCACTTGGATCCCGATTTCCTTTTTAAATTGACACATCGTAAATGGTACCAATAAGTACACATACTGCATTCGTTTTCAGCGCCATCTTCAAAACATGCATAGCATGTACGATCATTTGTGACTTCGCTACAATATTATTCAAATTTAAACAAAAAGAAAATTTTTATTGTTAACATTAACATACTCGTCACTAGCCCTCGCAGTAACTTTTTCAGCATATATATCAAGCCCAAATTCTAGTCTGTCTTCTGCATCATTATCATCATCATCATCGTCTTCATCATGTTTAAAAATCCTCCTTCTCGTTTTCGTCTTTTTGTTCCCTTCTTCAAGTTCTCTTTCTTGATCCTTTTTTTCTTGACATTTTTGACAATACCAATTACCTTCAGGAATGGACTGTGATCGAAGAAAACCGATATCATTGAACGATATTTTACCAAAGGAAAAACAAAACTCACCTTCAATATAGGCTTCAAACAAATTGTATGGGTTCCAGCATTGCAATTATCACAAAGAAGTAATTTCTCTTCATCACCTTTCCGATGACAAACAATACAACGCGCTCTTGTGACCGATTTGTACCATTTTACAGCATCTGACAAAATGCATTTGTGAAGATAGACCTATTGTTGAAGAGGAGAATATATTACAAAAACAAAAGGGCAATTGTTTTACAATTAAATCTGCTTACTTGAGAGTAGCTTGTGGAAGCCATTAGGGAATTTTCCCATTGCTTTAATCTGTTTTTTCCTTCTTTAATCTTTTCATCATCTGTATTAAATGTATCCGATTTTATACCAAAAGGTTCTTTGAAGAATCTCCCCTCTATGCTTTGTTCTATTTGTAAAAGTGCCGAAGCTAAAGTTTTAACGGTTTTTAATAATTCCGGTGAAGTATGAAGAGTAATTCCATCATCACTGTCCTCTGATTCGATGTCAATGGTGTCACCTAAACCATCACCAGGATCAATAAATTGCCCATCCTCCTTTTCGCCATACACTAGTTTTTTACACTGAGAATTGTATGAATTATTGCTAATGTCATTTCGCCACTGTTCCAAATCATTGACCTTCAATACTCCCAAAAATCCCACTGTAATACTTTCTTCGAATTGCAAAATCTCATCGACTAAAGCAGCGTGCATAACTTCATTTATATCAATATTCATTTCAAACCCATAATTAGAATTTCGATATTTTTTATTCGTCTCAACCATCATCTTATCTACGAATTTTGTCTGCATAGTTTCTTCAATATGAATCATATCTGTAGGGCAATTGCTCAAGTGTTGGATTATTAATGATTTGAAACTAACTAATTGGCTTCTAAGGATACTCTCTCGTAATCCATATGGATTCAGGCCTTCAATCAATTCTTCCAATTGTTTCTCAGAATCAATGAACGACCACAGAGATCGTTCCGAACTTTTTTCGTCATGCACAATACAATGGTGGGGATTTCCTGTACACATCCACAGATCATAAGGCGAAGGAAGTTCGGGCCGTACTTCACTATTCACTGGTAAAATTGTTGTTGCTCCATTAATTTTTGTAATATCACCGTTAACAAGCGTTTGATTCTCTTTATTTGCCTTGCCTTTTAACTTAATAGTCATCTTTTCTTTTTGGTTTTCTTTTTCTTCTTGAATTAATCGTTTCGAAAGTATTGTTTTCATATCTCTCTTATATCTGGGACCGTAAGCAAGCTCATGATCATTTTTTGGTGGATTTTCTAAGCAAGTTTCATAGCATTGAGGCGAATGTTCTACAAAAATTCCTGGAAGAGATTCAAATATGTAGTAGTTTCGATACGCTCGATCGGATCCCAAAAATAATATATAATCAATTATATTCTCTTCTATGCTGCATATATCTCTTTCATGTTTCTTTTTGCCAAAATCATCTTGAGCTACAAGTCTCTCTATTTTCCGATTTATCTCATCTTGAACTTTTTTTTTCTCCACTTCATCAGTTATTTCTTTCACTTTAGTTCCTAGTTCAATTAAGAGAGCCTTTTTCTGAAGTAGCATACTGCTGATGCGTTTACCTTCTGAAATCTGCAAAAGCTTGAGCTTTTTGCGAAATTCAGCGAGAGCTTCAATACGTTCTGCAAGCAGATTTAAGTAACCACTGTATGTAAGAATTTGGCTAATTAAACATTTGATAATTTTTATAATGTCACTTAATGGTAGTTGATGCAATGTATATGTTTTCAGAGCTCTTAAGATATGCGGTTGCTTTCGTTTCAATTCTAAGCCAGGATCTTCATCTGCAGTGTATCCATTGCGATAAGTAAATCGCCAAGTTCTTGATCTAGCATCTGTACATGCACCCGAACCCAGGAAATGTAATCGAAGAATTTCACTTAAGCTGAGGGCATTCACTGGTAGTTTGTTTAAAGCTCTCGAATAGTGTTTATCAATAAAACGATGAGTCCATGATGCTTTTTGCATATCCGGAACATTACTTGTAGTCAATTTTTCAAGAACCTGAAAAGGTAACATCATTTTAAAACAATAGAAAAAGTTATAATTGGTGAAAGACCAATATTATTGTACCCAAGACGAAAATAAAAGTTAAATAAAGTGAAAACCAAATGTTTTGTATGGCAACACCAAGAAGAGGTTGCCAGATTTACTTCATTTTTGAAATTTACTATTTTTATGAAAACGTTGTGTACAAAATTTCAGCTCTTTACGTCGACGCGCTCTAGTGAAAAACGAAATTTTGTGTGGTAACATTACGAAGGAGTTGCCCGATTGGATCCATTTTCGAACTTAAATTTTCTATTTTTTTTTAAAGAATGTTTTAATGGAAATTCTTCCGCCATTTTGAAAACAAGAGTTCAACAATAAAATAAAAACACTAATTAAATAATCAAAGTCGCACAGATCAATCACAATACAAAACAATTCTTTTATTCAACCTAAAGAACAAATAAATGTTCTCCGATTCTACGATTTGGCGTGTGGGTTGTGTCTGTGACTTGAGTATCAAATGTGACCAAAGATTGAATTTATCGCCCACATAAACTAAATGTATCAAAGAGTAGTTCTATCCTGGGCTTTATAAAACGTTGGAACCGAGAGCTCTCGAATCCCACCAAAACATTGCGTTTGTACATTTGCTTTCTGAGGCCTCTTTTTGAATACCAGGTCTTTTTGAATGCCAGGTCTGGTCTCCATTTTACGGTACATACATCGACCCCATCAAGTCGGTTCAGCTGAAATTCCTGCGCTTCGCTCTTAGGCATCTACCTTGGAATAATTCATTGTTTCTTCCAGCTTATGAAGATCGCTTGAAGCTTTTGAATATGCATTCGCTTGAAAAACGTCGCATGGTTGTCGATGTAACGTTTGTGTATCAACTCTTAAACGTGAATGTTGATTCTTCGCTGCTACTTAGCAAAATCTCTTTCTGCGATAGTTGGCACAATTTGAGAAGGCTACCTCTGTTGCATGTTAACTCCGCAAGGTCCAACTTTTGCATGTACAAACCCAGTAATCGCATATGCATTAAGGCGAAAACCCAATGAACGCGGCAGGCGTCGCGTCGCTTTGACAGTTCAATAGAATATACGTGTTTAAGTTCGTGCTGGCCAAATAGCTGCCGCGCTTACCGGATTCGCCACGAAAGTAGAGCAATGTTCTACTTTTGACGCGCGGCAGACGCTTTGACAGTTCTTTTGATTGATTTTAAACTATTTATATGCTTAGTAAGTTGCAAATTCAAGAACTGCCACATCTAATAACTCTGATATATCCACTATTTCACTTTTAAATAATAACTCAAGCCTTTCTATCACTTTTTCTTTTTATAAATAAATCTTAAGAGTACCAACGCTACGCGTCCATTGGGCCTTGCTCAAATCCTATACGCGTCTGCCGCGGAGAACTGTCAAAACGACGCGACGCCTGCCGCGTTCATTGGGTTTACTGTTAATATTAAGACTGAGCATTATGTCGTTGACGTTTCTAAGCATGTTCTAAAAAAACGTCTATATAATACTTATTTTGTTTCCGTGTCGCATTGCATGTCATTTCATCTAATGTCTGGCTATATTTAGTTTAACATGCTAATACTAACACCGACTAAGTGATGAAAAGCATGTCTTGTGAACCGTTTATTTATTAAACGCGTATGTGTCGCTACAGCGAGCTTGTGTTAAGCTGGTTCTGATAGTCAAAAAAAAGCTCACAAATCACACTGATGAGAAAAACGAAAAAACTTTCCGGTACCCCATCGTCCTAGAACCTAAACCACCATTTCTACAGACAAATGAACCTCTTAATCATTTAAAGGCTGGAATATCTTTTTTCTTTTCATGCCTTAATATACCCATGTATGTATTTTCAGCTTATCTGCTGCTGTTTTGCAAGAGCAAATATTAGTGTTATATTTAAGAAGTGAATTTCTCAAAATATACTTGGGAAAATTATATTTTTATCACATTGTATTAAAGGCTTGAAATTAATGGGGGAGCATTGATCTTTAAGAATGTCAATTTAGGCGTTAGACGATGAAAACAACGTTTGATGCAATGAATTTAGGTTATTCTATTACTATACTAAGAGCTGGCGACCGAAATACTTATTATGTCATTTCATAAACAAAATTTTCCATCTTATCATACTCTCTGAACATCGTTGATAGCTCATTCGGAAGTTTGGCTTGCTTTCTGTGCAAGATTACAGCGCTATACGTCAGCGTGCTCTCAGGCACTGTTCAAATATATAGTGAAATACCAAAGTTTTGTATGGCAGCACCAAGAAGGGGTTGCCCGATTTAATCTATTTTTGAAATTTTATTTACTATTGCTATGAAAACACAACGTACCGAATTTCAGCTCTCTGCGTTGACGTGTTCTCAGGCAGTGTTCAAATATATAGTGAAAAATGACGAACTAGTATTTACCATTGCTATGCAAGCACTTTATACCAAATTTCAGCTCTCTACGTATACGCGTTCTTAGGCAGTGAAAACGAAATTTTTGTACGAAAACCCCACGAAGGAGTTGCCCGATTGATTCCATTTTCGAACCTAAATATACTTTTTTTTTTAAAAAAAACCTGTATGCAAGATTTCAGTATTCTAAGTGAAAGCGTTCTCGAGTTATCGTGGTATGACGTAAGTTACACACATTTTTATGCTTCTTTGTTGCCGCCTGCCACAATTTTCCCACCAACCAAGTTGTCTACCATTTTTACCATAAATCAAAGATATAATTCTCTGCTGCCACACCAAAAATCAGCTTTTATGAAATCACGTAATTTAACCGATTTGACGTGGCAGTTGCTGAATATTACCTGGGCGTGCGTGCAACTATGATATACTCCGAACGTTCACGAAGTTCTTGAACATTCTGTTCATCAGATTCTTGAACTTCTGGTATGGCAATACCTCTCAATGGTAATGCTTCTCTAGGTATTATCGTATTGAGTGTCTGATGGCTCTTAGTTTAGTGTAGTGTTATACTGTTATATTCCAGCGTTAGCTCCGGCATTGCCTGGCTCGCAACATTTGCCAGAATCCATGTTGTTTAAACACCACCATACACTCGAAGCTCTCACTGTTCATGTCAAAAAAATATATTTCAATTTAAGAAATTATGCATTGAATTTATCAAAAATAAATTAGATATATTACTATCGTAATACATACATCTTATTATTATTATGATTACTCATTGGATATTGTAAAGCTAATAGTATTATTATTACAGCCCAAATATTATCGCTGCTGCAGAAAAGTGAAATCCGAATAAATTGCAGCCCAATATGTTGTCATTTTAATGATGTTTAGAATAATTTGTGAGTAGAAATTATAGAATTCAAACCAGGGACGGAAAATAGCTGGTATTTCAAAAATTTTAAACAAAAAAACTGGGATAAATTATGATCGTGAAATTTAGTAGAATATACCAAAATATTTCTCGTGACACCTAAGATGGCTGGCTTCTTATTTTTCCAAGCATTTTTTGACTAGAAAAAATATATTTCTTTTCCATTAAAAATAATTCGGACATGGAAATTCTATTCGCTTTTCAAACATTTTGTCGACACTACGACGCGGCAACAGCATAAGGAGTCATGAATGAGATGTGCAAATGGATTCATTGTTTCTTTGTAGTTGTGGTATCGACATCGATGCCGATCTTCTTAAATAGTGGAATGGGAATCATAGAAGTATTCATTTCCCACCAACACAAGTCAGCGTTAAGAGTGCTTTTTCAGTCATAAAAATCATTTTGAATGGATCTCTGTTGCAATTTGTCGGAAGAAAATCTGCGAAATATATTATTTGCTCGGCTAAATTCTTTATAAAAAAAATGAATAAAACATTATTTCTCAGTTTTTTACGACACTCCTCAATTGTCTAAAAAATTTAAAAAGAGGTCTTTCAACCAGTTACTAACCAGTTCATACAGTAAAAGGCCAAATTGACTCCTAATATTTGTTCGAAAAAAATAGCCAGCCTTGAAACCTACTTCTAGCTTCAAAACTATTATCGATCAGGAATAATAAGTAAAATAAGCTTTTTTCGTAAAAAGTTATAAGTGGTTCGGTCCCTGATTCAAACGAAATCCAAGCTTACTACTGATGTTTTTTGCAGCAGTGAATCAAGGTAAAAAAAAACACATTTTGTGATGGATGTTTTTGTACCTGACAAGTCATAATATTCATCAATTTGTTCTACTTGCTATATTTTTTGACATCATTAGAGAGGAAACTGATATTCAATTTATTAGAGCTTAATGTTTCTATTGACGCTATAATTTAGTCTCCATGTCCAATGACCAATATTTTAGTTCATTTAATTGGTGTTCATTTACTGTATAGCATTCTGAGGGTTACGGTAAAAGGCAATAAGTAAACAGAAAACTTTTACTACTTTGCTTTGTTTTATGAATATGTTATCTGTGCACTTACCTTACATTCGTCTTCTTCCTCGTACTGTAGAACAAAAATCGTTTTTAGTAAAAGTTCAACGATATCACTAAGTGGTCCAGCCAGTTCATGTACTGTAAATGCTCGGCATATTTCATAGAAACTTATTTTGCTCTTGAAAGGATTTGACGCCATAATTTCGCCATGCGATTGAATAAATTCTTTTATTTGAAGTAAATCTCCGAAATATTTCAAAGGAATAATAGTTTTAACAGATTTTAACAAGGGCAAAGGTTTTTGATCTTCTCGCTCCAAATCTTCACTCTTTGTTGTTAATTTCAACCATATCTTCTCAATTTTTTCTTGGCGCTCTAACCGTTTTCGTTCTAGTTCCGCCATTTTTAATTCTTTCAATTTCTGAAGTTTCTCCATTCTTTCTTTTAACAATAGTTCAACTTCCTTTTGTTCATTACCATTGTCAGAATTTTCACCATTTTTTTTTACGAGATATTTCGAAAGAGTTTCCTGTTTCTTTTCTTTTACTATTACACTATTGGCCCTTTCAGTCACTTTCACTGCATGTACAATTTTTTTTATTTTAGCAGCAGGTTTCCAATCAGGCAAGTCACCCACAAAAATAGTTTTAAAAGTAATGCGTCGTTCGGTAATGTATTTCTTATAAGCTTCCTCTTTGGGTCTTAATATACCTTCAGGTGTTAATTCGATATTATCTTTTAGGAAACATTGCAAATTTTCATGTGTTAAATCAGAACGGTGTCGTTTTAATTCCGAACTTGCTAATATACAGATATCATTTGATCCTTTACTATCATGCTTTTGAACTTTATATTTGATATCAGAAGAAAGATATACTCCGTTTTCAGGGACCTTTTCAGGTGCTATTACTTCTAAGACTTTATAATCAACTGATTTGACATTCCGCAATAATCTTACTATTTCTCCTCGAAAGTAACGATCTTTTATAAATTGATATACGATGTGCAGAAGAGTTTTGGGCCAAGATTGTTGAGCTTTTTTAACAACTAATATAACTGGCGCTCGTAATATTTCTTTAAAAGATTTTGCTGTTTTTCTAGCCTTTTTCTCACTTTTTAAAGCTTCTGTATATGTTAGGTTTTCGCGACCAGTATATTCACATGCCCAAATTGTTGAATTGACCAACATTATCCTTTGAAAGTATTCTCTGAAAAGATATAAAATAAATAATTTTTTTGATTTCTGTATATATTTTTTATATATAATTATTATTATTATTATTTATTAGTATATTTTGTACTTTATGGGGGTTTTCTTTTTATATTTTTTCGAAGTATAGCATGCCTAGATTGAGCTTATAAAATATTAAGTTTAAATTCAAAGAATTACAACAAAAGTTATGGGAAGGGAATAAAGTGAGCCTGTGTATGCGTCTGCAGTTGTCTTTAAATTTATGATCCTTTCTTAGTCCTCTCAAGGTAATGTTCATAATTACAACTGAGAAAAAAAGAAGGTAGATGCGTAGTTTTGTTCAGGTTTTTCGTATCGGTTCTCGATGCAACTGAAGTCAATTTACATTGGATCAACTTGCAATTTAATGAAAAGGTAGCTCGTGTGTAGCCTTTCTTTTAGTTAATATTTTCAAAAATAAAGTAAAAAACTGAATTTTTGAGGAAAAATTAATTTTTTGTCAGTTGGCTGTCATTTTGGTAAAAAAAATAATTTAAAACAGATGCGCTTAACTGAGACTAAATTTATATAATGGGCGTGTTGTTAAACTCAGAATTTTTCTGCATGTCAGGCAGCTGTCAACTGAACTATCTGGATATGATTGAGACTGAGTTTTGCAACACTTGACAGCTCATATCATTTTGACAATTGTTGCATCTTGTGTTTGTGAGCCAATTTAAAAAAATATATAAATGAATCCGATTACTAATAGTTCTGAATTGTATCAAGTAATTCTAGATGACTCTAATTTGAAAGAAATGAAAGCACTTCTATTAGATGAAAGTAGCTCTTCAGATTCTAACCAAGAGACTATATTACGGGTCAAAAAACAAAGAATAGAAGATTTCGTTACAAATGTTGTACCTTTGTACAGCATGGAGGACTTTAGAAGCCACTTTAGGATGAATAGATGTACTTTCGTGGTAATCTTTACGAGTAAACTAAATTTTTATATTGCTCATTTGCTTATTCTTTATTTTAGCATTTGCTAGTAACTTTCGGCAGTCACTGGGAATCTCCTCGTACAGGACGACCTAAATGCGGATTTGACGAACGGCTAACATCCTCAGAAATGACGTCCCCTATAACGCCCGCCGGAGGTTGAACACTGGCTTTCGTTCCGAGTATGCTATCGAAGGCATCAAAATAATGCCACGACGAAGATGATTCTCCTGTTCTTCGTCCGTTCCTTGTTCCTTATGTAGGTTTGCTTAAGGTTATTGTATTTTTTTCTAAATCTTTGCTTGTAGCGTTGTAACCCTTTTTATTAAATTGAGTTGCTATCGATCGCCATAGTTTGATTTTTTTTGTAACCGGACGAAAAAAATCGGCTTCGCGCTCTAACCTAAGGGTTATGACCAATTTTATTTTATTCTCATCCCAAAATTGCCCCTCCAGTTCTTCGACTGGAGACTGCTCACCAGTACTTTCCGGTACATTGGGGACTTCTGTAACGCCAAACAGACCACTACAATAATTAGCCAATGAATTTCCGCCTATTAAAACAATTTATTAGTATAATTTTAAATGTTTTAAAGTGAAAACAGTTGTTTACCTTGCCCTTGCAGCATATCATATAAACTGTCCTCAATTGCTAAACAATGGCTTACTCCATTCAGTAGCACCGTTAATTTCATTTCTGCTATTTTTTTAAATAATAACTTTCAAACAAACTTTTCATAATGAAAATAAACAAAATGAATGAAAGTGTCAACACAAAATCATGCTTCACGCATACATCTATACACCAAGATAATCAAGTGCGTTCGGATCGCCCTGGATTGTCTTTAAAAAAAAAATTCTTAATGCTGAGTTTAACAACACGTGACGTTTAAGAAATTCTGACTTTTACAACACTTTTGTCTTGAAGATCTTAAAGATTCTTATGGCCAGTTTCACAGTCTGAGTTTAAACCAAATATTTAGTTTAAACTCGACGAATGAGTTTCACAGTTTGGTTTAAACCCCGGTTTAAACTAGAGTTTAGTGCCATCCCTCGGTTTAAACTCAAGATAATTTTATTTTGACAGTAGCATTGTTTGTTTGTACGAAGAAAATAATTTCATCATGGATTTAGATTTAGACATTTTTAGCGATGAAGAAGATTTTTTTGAGTTAAATATACAACTCTGTCGACGACTGAGAGTAATTAGAAATCATTTTAATGAGTGGGACGACGTTGATTTTTATGCTAGGTTCAGTTTAAGTAAAGAACCTTGTCGCTTTGTCTTCGAATCTATTCTTGTCGGTTTTCTTATGTTCTATTATATTTTTTTTTTGTGCACTAGGAAAGGTCAACTTCACTTATGCTAAAATTACCATCCTTTTTGAATGTTGGCATATTTAAAATTAGCAAATATAACTACATATTTTTTATTTTTTATTTCTGATCTGTTTACTTTTTCCGATTGACAGCTTGATAGAAAAATTGCTTCACAATGGTGGCGATAACTAATTTAATTCACAATTTAATCAGTACTACCAACGTTACCAAAAGAATGCACTGTGAAACCCGATTTGGTTTAAACTATGTTTAAACTTGGAGGATGGTTTAAACTAAACCTTGGTTTAAGTTCGAGTGTGAAACTGGCCATTAGTTTAACAACACGCCCAATTACTTAAAAATAATGAAATCATTTTTTTTTCTCACAAGCTAGGAGAACGGAGCCAGAGAAGAACCCTTCTCAAGCAGACCGTCATTGAGGACCTTTTGCAACATTAAATTAAAATCTTAAAAAAAAAACAAAGGTACCTATATGCAAAACAAGACAAAATTTATATGTATACAAGTACATCCAATATTAATTAAAACAATATAGGTATATGAGGAACTAGCATCTCAAGACAGACTGACATGCAAAAATCAAAATTAATAATATGCGTGGGTGTTCAACCCGTTTTTCTCTACCAGTTTTCATGTTTTTTCATAATAGATTTAGATCTTGCATATTGGCAGCAATGGAGCGCCAGCGTTAAAATTAGGATTAGAGATGAGTCGACGACCACGACGGCGTGGGTTATGTAATGCATTTTGTCCCGGTAATTAATTATTTCCTTGTCGTTTTCGTTATCCTCCTCAAATAAAGCCACTGCGGTTGAAAAATTTATAAATTCCAATTTTATTATTATTAAAATTTATTAAGAACTAGAAAAAGAATCTATAAAATTTAATGTCATTTGTGCTAGGGGAAAAAATTCGGAAATAGTTTCGAAACAAGCAAAATCGCCTGTCGAACGAAAATCTATAACATACCGCAAGATCGAAATCTTCGCTTCGATGATCGCTTTCGATGCGAAGTTATAACATGTCGCCACTGCTTTAGTATAACCTATACTAGGGCCCACACGCTTCACTTTTTACGTGAGAGACATTCACACTACTACATACTAATACTACAGAAAGAAACAGATTCGGCCATTTTAAAATTGCGAAACCTCTGATCGAACGGCTGTAGTTGTTTACCTGAGATTTGAAAGGATAATATAATTAATTATCATTTTGTGCTATGAATTTGTGATAGTTATTGTTTATATCGAAAACTGTAACCACGCACAAAATAAAACTCGGTAATCATACATATAAGGAACTACCGCGCAGCAACATTATTGTGCTGGTACGTCTTAGCACTAGGGGAGGAAAATCCTCCCGCTCCGATGGGTGGGCCCCTGTGATTTCATTAAGTATAAAAATGGAACTAATCGGGCAACTTATTCGTAGGGTTGCAATTAAAATAGTTTCGTTGCTCATTAGGGCCAAAACAGAAGAGAACGTTTCAGGGAAGGAAGGAATTTGGCTTAGACGTGCCATAACAATAATGTTCCTTTGCGTAGTTCCTTATGATTACCGAAATTAATTGTGTGCTTGTTCAATTAAGTCACAGTTTTTGATATATATATAACTGTATCCGTAACCCCCGCAAGATACAAGCCATGAACAAAGTCGAAAAAAGAGAGCAGCAGGCGACACAGTCTTCTTGCCTTGTCTTACTGAAGGAGTTTTTCATATAAAAGTTGCTTGTATTTTGTTCAAACGCTATAATTTCCGTAAATTTGTTTTACATGCTATTTTTTTAAAAACTATTAGAATGAAAACATATTTGGTTGCAATTTGTTTTAATTTCATTTTGCTGTGGGAGCGACAGTTTTGGGCTTTAAGACCTGTTTAAGATGAAATTTTAGTTTTTCCTCCATGACGAGTATACAAAAAGCAGTGAGAGTGAGCACTTAGTGCATGCTGTACCCGGCACGTTAAGGCATTTGAAAGCCCAATTCAGAATCGGCGTAGCATGCATCAACGCAGCATGCAGCAAGGTTTGATATCATGGGATCATATGGCGCAATCGGCGCAGCATGCATCATGATGCAAGAGTTTAGAAAATTTTAAAAATTGATGCATGCTGCAACAGTTCTGCCAACATACTGAGGTAAAAAATAAATTTCAAATCTTATTTATCTCATATTTCCTCCCGATATATTTTTTTTTAAAGAAAAACGACTAAATTAAAATTAATTATGCACAATATAATCACTCGGTATTAAGGTGTTATGTTTGTAAATAATTGTGAATTATAAAAAAAATTTGCATTACAAAGTTTCCTACACTGCTTGCTGCGCCGATTGGGAATTGGCCATCAAAATCTTTACAGCATGCATCATGATGCATGCTGCGCCGATTCTGAATTGGGCTTAATGTGTCGGTGCCTTCGGCGACTTCATGGCTTGTATTATATTCCGGGAGTTACGCTGTATCAAGTTCACAAGTTCACAACACGTAATGATTATTAAATTATTATATTATCACGTCAAATCGCAAATAAACATCTGTACAGCCGTCCGATCTTAGAACATATAGCAAACAGGAATGGTTGAATCGTGTAAAATTCGTGTACATGAGCGTAATTTGTCAAGAGAAGGAGATTATACATAGGATGCTGCAAGAAAGATTTGTCAAAGCTGGGTGCAGAATTGTCAAATGTGATTTTGTTTTGTGAGCATATTTAGTCAACTTAAAATTTTTTTGTGAAATTTAACAAAAGTACCGAATCAATTTTTTTCAAAACTATTTATCTTTGAACTTTATTTAGTGCAAAGTTTTATAGTGCCTGTTAAAATCTTCATATCAATTAAAAAAACAAATGAAGTGTTCGGTCAGTGCTTGCAAATATTAATTGGATATAAACTAGGGAAATCCTGTTTGAGGCAACTGCACTATCTAAATTATCTTTTTGATAATAGAAGCAGAGATTTATATAAATTAAATATGTGAATTGTTTCAAAATGAAGTAGAAAAAGAACATTTTTTTACCACAGATGCTCCGCACAAAACCTTTGTTTACTTTTAGCAAATTGACAAGTTGCTTAAGCAGGATTTACATTATGATGACATCCAATTTTTACAGAAATTGTGAGGGAGATAATACATCGTAAACGGAAATTTATTTACGAGTGACGTGAGAAGCAAACGCGTCCTGATTTTTTTCCGGATGCCGATTTGTCACTGTGTGGGTGTCCGGAACCATAAAAAGACCTCAAGCGTAGGGAATTTTTATAGTTACTGAACCTAAAACATTGTTATTGGCAGCCCTAATTTGTCAATTTCGACTACTGGAGCTGCCATATTGCTGTTTTGTTACTATAATTTTATGGCATATACATATCTGTAAGGTAAAATTATTTGTCGAAATAAACAAAAGTAAGGTTTGAGTTTGTAATTAAATATTGCGAAATAGAAAGTTATTAAATATTTCTTTATAGAAAATATTGAAGTTATTTCTGAGGTAGTTTTTTGCTAGAATTATTCCGCCTTTGAGATAATCCGTCATGTGAACACGAACCGGGCTGAAATTATCTTCACCGGCGTTAGTTCGGTAGTGGAGTGGAATTATTTTCATGTGAGCACTTGAGTGAACTTTTTGTTTATTATATGAAATAAATATTAAATAAAAATTTCGTTATCGTACAAAATGATGATTGCAGAACTGAATTACAGTACCACCTGATATTTTGCGAGAAATTTTTCGATATAATCTCATCCTTTGCTTCGAATTCCTTCGTGCTTTCATACAATATTTTAGAAATTGTAAAATTATACTTCTTTTCATGATCCGTCTTTGAATATCTACGAAAAAACGATTAAAAACTTGACAATTTCCAATTAGATAGTTTGACAATTTAAGAGTTTTGTCATAAAAAGTAGAGGTATTGCAATGATTGCTTCCGCAGCATTTAAATTTCAATAAACTATAAGGCTGGATTACATTAAAAGCGCCGTCATCGGCGTGGTCGTCGTTTTATGTCAAAAATATTTAGAGACAGTACTGAATGTATGAATTGCATTACATTACTCACGCCGGCGTGGTCGTCGACCCATCTCTAATCCTAAATTTCACACTGGCGCTCCATTGCTGCCAATATGCCAGATCTAAATCTATTATGAAAAAACATGACAAAATGAAACGATATTTAAATTTCTGAAAATAAATGATTTTATATTAAAAAATGTGGACTTGAAGGAAAAGAAAATATCTTTTTTAATATTATTTAAAATTTTATTGCGAATCGGCAGAGATTAAAGCAAATAACTCAACTGTAAAATGTTAAGGAAATTAAGATATGGCGCTGCCGCCCAGCGTTTGACGACGACGGCACTTTTAATGTAATCCAGCTATATCTCCCTCACAATTTCTGTAAAAATTGGATGTCATCATAATGTAAATCCTCCTTTATGGCCAGTTTCACAGTCGAGTTTAAACCACCCTCCAAGTTTAAACGTAGTTTAAACCAAATTGGGTTTCACAGTACATTCGTTTAGTAACGTTGGTAGTACTGATTAAATTGTGAACTAAATTACTTATCGCTACCATTGTGAAGCAATTTTGCTACCAATCAATCGGAAAAAGTAAACATCAGTGGCGACATGTTATAACTTCGCATCGAAAGCGATCATGGAAGCGAAGATGTCGATCTGGCGGTATGTTGTAAGATTTTCGTTCGACAGGCGATTTTTCTTGTTTCGCAACTATTTCCGAATTTTTTCCCCTAGCAAAAATGACATTTATAGATTCTTTTTCTAGTTGTTGATAAATTTTAATAATAATAAAATTGGAATTTATGAATTTTTCAAGCGCAGTGGCTTTATTTGTGGAGGATAACGAAAATGACGAAGAAATAATTAATTACCGGGACAAAAGAATATATTTAAGGCAGCGGTATTATGTTATGGATATGCCTAAACAAATGTGCTGCCTTATTGATTTTTGAATTTAAGAAATATTCTTACAAGTTTTATAACTTCAAGTTTGCAGAATCTATATAATTAATATCTAAAATCATTTATATTGAATAAATTTTAAAAAAATAGAACATATAAATCTAATTTCCTAAATTTACATACATCTTTTAATCTTCGCTTGTACTATCACTCTCAGCAAAACTCAGTGAGCCCGTTTAGACCGGGCCATTTAGGACTAGTATTACGTAGTTCGACTTACGTAGTACTAATATTAAGTGGTCTAAACATGCCGTATTACGAAAAACTAGTCCTACTTTAATTCGGTTTCTGATGCGGTATTGACCTACAAAAATTAGTATTAAATGGAGACATTACGTCACATAAGGTAATGCGAGGCTGTTTGTAAATAGTGACGCCCTTATACATAATTAATAAATAATTGTTGCAGATTATCTTATAATGTTTTGCCATTAGCCTGAAAATTTGCATGTTTTATCTAGGGTATTTAGTAATATAAATAGCAGTATTTCCTCATTCTGATTTTAAATTTTCTTCTATGCTCCATTTTCTTGTGCATGCGGTGTACAAACAAACTCAATATATTATTTTTCATTTTTCTCCTGAAATAGCAGGCAGATCTGACAATTTTGACAACTGTCAAAGCTTTAATACGAGCGGACTAAACAGCAGCAGGATTAGTACTACGTAATTCGACTTACGTAAAACTAGTCCTAAATAGCTGCGATCTAAACGTACTCAGTGATATTCTATCGCAATTATCGCCGGTCGAAAGTGTTACAACATACCGACTATCGATAAATTGTCGAACGTCGAATATTTCGAAGTTATAACATCTTGCCCCAGAAATAAAAAATATGTAGTTATATTTGCTAATTTTAAATATGCCAAAATTCAAAAAGGATGAAAATTTTAGCATATGTGAAGTTGAGCTATTGCCTTCGCTAATGCATAAAAAAAAATATATAATAGAGCGCAAGAAAACGGACAAGAATAGATTCGAAGACAAAGTGACAAAGTTCTTTACTTAAACGGAACCTAGCATAAAAATCAACGTCGTCCCACTAATTAAAATGATTTGGCCGATTTCTAATTACTCTCAGTCGTCGACAGAGTTGTAAATTTAACTCAAAAAAATCTTCTTCATCGCTAGAAATGTCTAAATCTAAATCCACGATGAAATTATTTTCTTGATAGAAAAAGAGCAATGCTACTGTCAAAATAAAATTATCTTGAGTTTAGGGAGGGCACGGTTTAAACTCTAGTTTAAACCGGGGTTTAAGCCAAACTATGAAACTCATTCGTCGAGTTTAAACTAAATATTTGGTTTAATTTATACTCAAGCCATGAACAAAGTCGAAAAAAGAGCAGCGGGCCGATCAGCAGGCGACATCCACAGTCTTCTTGCCTTGTCTTACTGAAGGAGTTTTTCATATAAAAGTTGCTTGTATTTTGTCAAACACTATAATTTCCGTAAATTTGTTCTACATGCTATTTTTTTAAAAACTATTAGAAAGAAAACATATTTGGCTGCAATTTGTTTTAACTTCATTTTGCTGTGGGAGCGACAGTTTTGGGCTTTAGGACCTGTTTAAGATGAAATTTTAGTTTTTGCTCCATGACGAGTATACAAAAAGCCGTGAGTGAGAGTAAGCTCTTACTGCATGCTGTACCCGGCACGTTAAGGCATTTTAATGTGTCGGTGCCTTCGGCGACTTCATGGCTTGTATTATATTCCGGGGGTTACGCTTATCACCATTTGCTATATGTTCTAAGATATTAATACTACTGCAAGCAAACAATACCGGCCATTTTGAAGTTAGAGCTTAGAAAATGTAACAGCTGTTTAACGGCTACAGCTAACACAATTAAAAAAAAAAGATAAGAAAATCCGAAATTTTTAATTTAGACAACCATAATTCTTGATGAAAGGGGTGTGGTGCTGGTTGAGCAGTCGTTGGAAAGACCATGAAGTTCTGCGTACAATAAGCTCGTACGCCCTGTAGTTTTTAAGATACAGGGTGTTTTGTGAAAAACTAGCTTTTTTTCTTAACCACCCTGTAACTCCTAAAAGGTTGATATCCCCGCCCCCCCTGCCATACAAATTTTGGTTCGTCTAGGTGAGTACTATCACCTCCCACTCTATTAACCTCCTAGTGGGAAACACCCTGTATAATCGAAATAAATATTTAAAAGGAAAAATGGAAAGATTTTGGAGAGAAGTTGAAAATAACTGGTAGGTGATATTTTGTAATCTACATAAACTCAGCGTTAATCATTGTTTATTACTCTTTTACAACTTTTTTTTTATATCTTTCCCATTTTGTTAGTAAACTTCAACAAATAATCTTACCATTTAGGTACATACAATCTTGATAAGTCAACGAACATAGAGGGTTTTTGTTTTTAACACCTGGGTCATTCGGGAATATGTCAAAAAATGATAAAAAGCTGTTAGCTCCTAAGAGCCAGGTTCGTGTTTTTGCGGAAAGAAAGCAGCAAATGCCAAAATTACCAATTACAAACTTTTTCCTAACCTCTTCTTCTTTCTTTGACAATTCAAAACAAGAACCGCGGTGCTCCTAGTTAAGAGCAGAAACAGCTAGGGTTAACCCAAGTAGCAAAGAAAAACAGAAAGTGACAGCTTCGGGAGTCACGAGTGCCATGACTCTGGCAAATCGAACACAAAATGCTCTTGAGAGAGAGTTAACACCGAAGCAAAAACAAAAACACCCAGAATGTCGGTGTCATTGGGTTAATTCGGTCGTCGTAATTGTCGTGTCGGCATCATTGCCGCTACCAAATCTGCCCTCCTCGTGTTCTTTTTTCTTCTTTTCTGGTGTGGTGGGAATAGTCGAAAAATGACGGAGTAGGAAAAAAGAATTCACTATATGTTGTTTGCTCCTTGGAACCTATATGACTGTAGTAGGGATCATCTTGTTGGATATGGGTTATTAAAATCGTTGCTTCTTTTATCTGTAAATACATCTGTGCTCGTGTACTCTAAAAGAGAAGTAAACAGTTAGCTTTTGAAACCAGTTAATTGAAAAAAAATAGCTCTCATAAAAAAATAAAACAATTGCCTGCGCCACAGGTCGAAGGATTTCAGTTCAGTAGAAGTTGTATACATTACAACTTTCAGGGAACTTATTTCTTACTTTCGCCAAAGGAATTGAAAATTTTAGGGACAAATACCTAATTGGCATTGACAATGGACTTGGATGATTCTCAAGCTGACACCCATTTTTCATATTCAGTCGCTAGACCTGTAATTTCATCTCAAAAATAGATTTTTGTCCGAATAGGAATATCACTGGACCGTAGCTACCCATGCCCAAAGTTCCTTGACATCTCGTATTAACATATTTCTTACTTTTATTTTAAAAATATATATTTATATATATGGAAAAAACTCTAGTCAACTTACTTATAATTCTGAAATATTTCCTTCGTTGTTTCGCAATAGAAGACTTCATCGTCATCGCTAAAATTTTCGGCAGGCGATGGTAATCTTTTATAGAGATCTTTAACTTTGCAAATTGGCATTTTTGTGCTTATAAAAGACGTGGAGCCTTTTTTAATAAATAAAATAGTTTCATAAGAAAATGAACTGTCAAATCGGGCGTCTACATCAAATTTTTGGAGGGAACTATTGCGTTTTTTTTCTTTTCTGTGGCACAATTTTTATATTATTTAATCAAAACAATAAACAGTCAACGTTTTTACACACTTAAATTACAATAAACAAATGAAAATTATAAATCCCAATAGTTAAATGTCATCACTAAATCCAGTGAATATTATTCAACAAAAATGCAACACACACGCGCCAAGCCAAGATGTTCAACGGATTTTAATTTGAGCGCGATCCAAAGGCAACTTACTTGTGAGAAGGAAAAGGAGCGATTAAAGTTTTAAATTCTAGAATTCTAGAGTTCTTCAAGAGAGCGTTTCCACAAACAATTACGTCGAGTCGATGTTTCTCTCGCGTAGCTTTTCATACGCCTGCTACCAACCAAAAAAGATAAAAGTCACACTTTGATTTGAGTTTAGAAATTTTCACCAAAATTATGCCACTGACATGCGTAATGTGGACAGCTGTAAACGTAAGCTCAAACATGCTTTTCCCCTTAACGAGCGCACATAGTAACGAGCGCTCGATTTAAAAATTTTCAAGAAGAAATCACAATTAATTAATATAAATTATTTATTGCACAATGTATATTAAACTCTATTCAGTCATTTCCCACTCAAAAGACAAAAGATTGGAAATAAAGAAAATTGATTAGGCCATTTTAAAATTGTGAAATTTCTGATAGGACTGCTGTACAGTTGTTAACCTGCGATTTGAGGTGATAATATAGCTACGTTTTTTTATCTCTGATCATCCGGTTTAATTTTATGCACGTAAAACAACAACAATGGATCACGCGTTGTTGTTGTTTTACGTACATAAAATTAAACCGGATCAGATCACTTTGTGGCGTTTATGATACAATGGGCCTTAGAATATAGAGCAAACAGGAATGGTGATAAGCCAGATTTTTCGTAATGAATTTCTGGTTGCGTTGGTAGTACATTTTTATATGTATTTACACGCCATCCCTATTCTAAGCAACTTGCAAAAAGTAAACAAAAGTTTTGTGCGGAGCCTCTGTGGTAAAAAATGTTCTTTTTCTACTTTATTTTGAAACAATTCTCATAATTAATTTATATAAATCTCTGCTTCTATTAACAAAAAAGATAATTTAGATAGTGCAGTTGCCTCAGACAGGATTTCGCTAGTTTATAATCTAATTTATATTTGCAAGCACTGACCGAACATTTCATTTCTGTTTTTTTAATTGATATGAAGATTTTAACAGGCACTAGTGGCACTATTAAACTTTGCACTAAATAAAGTTCAAAGATAAATAGTTTTGAAAAGAATTGATTCGGTACTTTTGTTAAATTTCACAAAAGAATTTTAAGTTGACTAAATCTTCTCACAAAACAAAATCACATGACAATACTGCACCCAGCTTTGACAAATCTTTTTTGCAGCATCTCACTTACTCCTATGTATAATCTCCTGCTCTTGACAAATTACGCTCATGTACACGAATTTTACACGATTCAACCATTCCGTAATCCCCGGAATATAATACAAGCCATGAAGTCTCCGAAGGTACCGACAGAATAAAAGACCTTAACGTGCCGGGTACAGCATGCAGTAAGAGCTCACTCTCACGGCTTTTTGTACACTCGTCATGGAGCAAAAACTAAAATTTCATCTTAAACCGGTCCTAAAGCCGAAATCTGTCGCTCTCACAGCAAAATGAAGTTAAAACAAATTGCAGCCAAATATGTTTTCTTTCTAATAGTTTTAAAAAAAATAGCATGTAGAACAAATTTACGGAAATTATAGCGTTTGAACAAAATACAAGCAACTTTTATATGAAAAACTCCTTCAGTAAGACAAGGCAAGAAGACTGTGGATGCCGCTTGCTGACCGGCCCGCTGCTCTCTTTTTTCGACTTTGTTCATGGCTTGTATTTTGCGGGGGTTACAACCATTCCTGTTTGCTATATATTCTAAGCAATGGGCCTTCCAAAATGAGAAATTTTTAGGGAAGGAAGAAATGTGCGTGTTCAATTTTTTGATATAAACCATAACCGTATCACAAATTCGCAACACAAAATGATAATTTTATTACATTATCACCTCAAATTGCATGTAAACAATTGTACAGCAGTCCTATTAGAAATTTCCCAATTTTAAAATGGTTGAATCAATTTCCTTTCAGTGTGTTTATATTTCTAATCTTCTCTCCTTTGAGTGGAAAATGACTGAACGGAGTTTTATATTAGATTAGATTAGATTTGTGAAGGGGTGTATAGGCGTTAGCCTCGCAATCACTGCGACCTGAAAGATCTATTGTGAGTCCCCGTTGAATTTGCTCCATTTATAGGTTTAGACTGTTAATAAAGTCTAGAACCATTCTGGGCTTGAGGTTCCATACGTAACTTGGTGGAGGAAAATAATCTCCGCCTGGCCAATGCTTCGCAGTTTCAGAGCAAGTGCTCCGAGGTTTCGTGAGCATCCTGACAGAAGCGGCAGGATGAAGTCTCAGCCAAACCCAGCTTGTTTAGGTGATACCTCAAAGGGCAATGGTCTGAGAAGAGCTCAGTGATCATTTTGAGCTCTGTTCTTCTAAGGAGTAGGAGTCCTTTTGTTTTTCCGCCAGAGGTGTCGATAAACTTTTTTGTTTATTCTCCCAGTTATTTAGGGTAGCTTTGAGGTAACACTTTGAAGTGCCACAAAATGGCTCTGGTCCGAGAAACTGAGTTTCCGCTCCTCTTTTGGCTAGGCCATCCGCAATTTCATTGCCTTTGTGGCCCTCATGTCCAGGTACCCAATGAGGATAACTTTGTTTCTCCTTGATAGATTTTTGAGGGTTTGTAGACATTCCCAGACTATCCCTGACTTGACAGTGTAGGACTTTAAGGCCTTGAGGGCAGCTTGACTGTCCGAGAGGATATTAATGGTTGAGCCATTTATGGCTCTTTTAATGCAGGTATTGGCGCATTCTTCTATGGCCAATACCTCGGCTTGGAATACGATAGGGATAGAGCCTAGAGCCTTTGATATATGGCATCTGGGGCCGTATACACCCAATCCGACCCCACTGTTTGTTTTTGAGCCGTCTGTATACCACACCATCGATCCTTGTTGGAAGGACGGTTTAGTGGAGCGCCATTGTTGTCGGTCTCCAAGAACCACTTGGAATGGTCTTACAAAATCCACTCTGGGTGTGATTATATCAGATATTGTCGTCACTTGCTCGAAGCATATCTGTTTTAAGAAACTTAAATGACCAACCAGATCGCCTGGCTTTAACTATTTCTCCATTTGTACTCTTATAGCACTGGAATCGCTTCCTTTTTCACCTGCAAATGCAGGGGTGCAAGGTTTAATAAGGCTTCCATGGCTGCTGTAGGACAGGTTCTCATGGCCCCAGTTATTCCTAGACAGGCAAGCCGCTGGGTTTTTTGAAGCAGAGCCTCAGCCGTCTTTTGATTAGTTTTTGGCCACCATGCGAGGGCCGCATAGGGACCATGGGTCTAACAACCGTGGTGTACGTCCAGTACATCATTTTTGGCTTCAGACCCCATGTTCTGCCAATGAAGCGACGACACGTGTAGAGAGATCGCATCGCTCTATCCGTCACTCTGGACAGATGCGAATTCCAGGTAAGTTTCTTATCTAGGGTTATCCCCAGATATTTGACTTCGTCTGAAAATATCAATTCCGTATTATCAAGAAGAGGAGCCGTTAGTGAAAGCTTCGATCTTCTTGTGAGCGGAACGATTACCGTTTTGTTGGGGTTTATGCTAAGACCTTTGTTTAAACACCACGTGCGGACTTTGGAGAGGGCTATTTGCATGAGGTCGGATATGACTTGATCATGCTTGCCCCGTATTGTAACTACTAGGTCATCCGCGTAGCCTTGAACATTAAAACCCGAACTGGTCAACTTCTCTAGCAGATCATCAATCACGATCGACCATAAGAGTGGAGATAGAACTCCTCCTTGTGGGCAGCCTTTTGCTGCGGTGATCGTGACTGAGCAGTTCCCTAGAAATGTGGTTATCCTCCTGCTTCTGAGCATGGAGTCTATCCAGTTTACCGTGGAGGGCTCAAAGCCTTTATCCTCGGCAGCTGATTTAATTGCATCGAAGGAGGTATTATCGAAGGCTCCTTCTATGTCCGCAAATGCACATAAAGCCACCTCTTTTTCTTCGAGCGCTTTTTCGAGGTCTTTGACTAGTGTGTGAATGGCAGTCTCAGTAGACTTGCCAGCTTGATAAGCGAACTGCTTAGAATGAAGTGATGATTTAATCAGAATTTCACTTCGAATGTGTAGGTCTAGGATTTTTTCCATGGACTTAAGCAAGAATGAAGAGAGTCTGATGGGTCGGAACGATTTAGCTAGAGAACTAGCTCTTTTCCTGCTTTAGGTATAAATACCACCCTGACGTCTCTCCAACATTGGGGAACGTACCCTAGAGCGTAACTGGCTCGAAAAATGTTTTGTAGTGGAAAGAGTATTTCTTCAACACCTTGTTGTAGTAAGGCGGGAAAAATGCCATCTTCTCCAGCAGATTTAAAGGGCTTAAATGTTCCAATGGCCCATCTAACCTTGTTAGGAGTGAAGATTCTTCCCGCAAGGCTTTTGCTCCTGTTAGAGGCTCCGTGCTTGTCCACCTCAATCGAGTCTGGAGCTATTATTCCTTGATCGGGAGTGAGAGAGTCGGGAAAATGAGTTTCTAGTAAGAGCCTGACTGTTTCCTCGCAACTCTCGGTGTAGTTTCCATCTTCCTTTGGAAGTGTGCCTATACCATTCGTGTCATCCTTCGAAAGTACCTTATGGAGCCTGATAACTGCGGGCAATTGATCTATGCCATCGCAGAAGGTCCGCCAGGTTCTTCTTTTGGAGCTTTATATACATTGTGATCTTTATTTTGTAGAGAATAATGATGGAATAAGGAAGAAATCCTTATAAATGCATGCAGATGAGGAATGTCTGTACCGCTTGACGAAATTTTATAATGAACTGACTAGTCAGTTGATTGAAGGCAAAGCGTTTTTAGTAAAATTGAAAGAGAAAATCAGCACTGTCCGTCAGCTCTACTGACTCTTGTAATCGTTGCTTAAGAAAACGGACGCAGCTGACAGTTTCATATTTGAGTGTTGCAGCATTGGATTTATTGAATTTGACAATACAAGTTCTTTTGGCGGGTTTTGTTGATTTACATATATCGCATTCGCAGATATATTTTGTTTGAGTTTTTAATAGTGTGAATATTTGCGGAAACATATCGTAAACATGAACGACAGTTGTAAGATGAATTAAATACAATATTAGAAGAATTTTTATATTTGTTTCGTATTTGTAGTTGGTGATGGATTCAACACTACAACTTCTGGAGCAGCAGGAGCACAATCTGAGCAAAAAACAGAGGTATACACAACCATTCTGTGAATAGAAATGTTGCTCTTATGGTAGGGAATGTAAAACAACTATTGCGTATTATATAAATTTAAAAGATTGACCAGGTAAATGTATCCTACTTTTCGAAAATTTGAGAGTTGGTCTTATTTAAAAACGGGGGAATGCAGCAAGAACTCCCGCCTCATCTATTCACCGCGACCTATAAGATCTTTTGTGACATTACCCCCAAATGCCCTAGGGCGCCCATTCGAACTTAAGGTATTTAATAAACCCTATGATATTCTTGGAGACCAATTTCCCGCATCCCCTGTCATTGTGAATGCCTTTCTAGATGGCTTAGTCTTATGCGGCACAGAGCTTCACAGGCACACAGGACATGTTTAGCAGTTTCATCGTCTTCCATACAAATTCAAAGCGACAGATCTCATCATTGACCTTGCCCATCTTTTTAAAGTGATCTAAGGGGGCAGCGCCCAGTAAAAAGGCCCGTTATGAATCTTAGTTCCTTTCTGCGGAGTGTGAGGAATGTGCTTTTGCTCTCTGTTGCGAATACTTTATAAACTTCTTGTCTCAGCCCCGGGATATTTTTCCAGTGTTCCTGTTCTCAAGGCCTGATCTGAGCTGAAAGGTGACTTTTTGGATGTCCTTCCTTTGCAAGGCGGTCCACAACCTCGTTGCTCTTAATGCCTTCATGTTTTGATACCCAGATCAGCGTCACCCTGTTTGCTTCGGTCAGTTGCTTCAAGACGGTAAGACAATCCCAAACCATTTTAGACTCATTTTTTCGCAAGCGCAGAGTTCTATGGCGTGTATTTCTGCCTGAAATATGGCTGGTATGGTATATGGTATCGAAGATGTAATGTAAATCGGCTTAAAAGTTGGAAGAGGACGTTCAAGTATTACAAAACGAGTACACGCAACCTAGATAAATAATAGTAATACACAATTATGTTGTCGTTAGGAAGCGACTTGTAATGTATCAAAGTTGTTGAAATCACGAAGCAACACAATTTAATTAAGCAATGCAATGAAAGTAGGTGAGTGCTAGTATCACGAAATTAGGAAACGTCGAGTTTTGACTAAACCTTCGATAGGTTAAGAACGCGGTCGAGATTTGTAAAAATAAATAAGGAAAGTAAATAAAGCAGTGTTTCATGTTATTTCGGTGGTTTTAACATTGATCCCCATAAATAATATCCATTACAATGAGTTCTATGCTGGGCTTTATAAAACGTTGGTCTCGAGAGTTTTTCAAATCCCACCATAACATTGCATTTGTAAACTTGCTTTGCTAGACCTCTTTTACGGTACACACATCTTATAATCATTGAATAAATAACTAATTTGTTATTTATTCAATGCTTATAATGAGGATCGCTTGAAGCTTTTGAATATGATGTAACTTTTGTGCATCAACTCTTAAACGCGAATGTTGATTCTTCGCTGCAACTTAACAAAATCCTTTTCTGTGATAGTGGGCATAGTTTGAGAAGGTTACCTCTGTTGCATGTTAACTCCACAGGTCGAACTTTAGCATGTACAAACCCATTAATCGCATGTGCGTTGCTGTTAATATTAAAGCTGAGTATTTTGTATGTATTTATTTATTAGCATGATGTAATGCTATTTTTATAGAATATTAGGTTTAAAAATAATTTAAATATTGTTCAATACATAAGTACAATTCCCTATCTAAATTTTTTTTACATTTGCTCATAATTACACTAAACATAATTTATTAGATTATATTATCATATTCCCTGTCAGTTCATTTCATTGTTCGGAGCTTCACTGAAGTTAGCCAAGACTTGCCAGTTAATCTTGTCGTTTAATATGAACTGAGTGGCATCACATTTGACTATGGGCCTTGCTTATCAGTTATAACTGGTCTGTGATTTAATCTTAGAAGTTCCTTAAGTTTTGATTTGAAACCAACCCTATTGTTATGTAAATCTAAGAACTCGTAGTACATGTTGAATTTAATCATTGACCTCGTAAGCGGCTCTCTAAAATCATAATTGGCTCTTTATTGTGAGATATAAAGAAATTGCCGAATACGGATATTTCTTTCCGGTGCATACACATTAATTAAATACAACAAATCTATGCAATGCACCTCAATCCACCTGATTAATAAAATTTTAGCTATTTCTCTTGTTGTTTGGAGAGAATCGAGACCCATAAATAGGGACCTAGCTAGATATGCGTATTAATGTACTGAAAGGTTTTTCTAATTTTTAACTTGCATGTTTTCAAAACAGTGGAGTAACTATATATATCTATTATAAGTACATCTATTATCGCCGAAATAATCCAATTATAACTTCTGTTCTAGTTTGATGTTAATTTTTTATTTTTATAAACTAGAGCACTTTCAACTGAATGCAAGATTTCGACACGCAGCTATGAAAAGCATAAATTGCATTTACAGATATTGTGTGAAGCCAATATATATATAAAATTTCACCAGTATCGTCTCATCGTCGAAATCTATTTCCGTTGGCGATGCTGAAAGAATCTTTAGTTTATCTTAATTCCTAATTATTTCCTTCGATTATTGCTTGGAGTTAATAGCTTGCTTTTTAAGTACATACTATATTTTTAGTCTTAAATTATTGTATCGAAGGCTTTTCGTAAATCACTTTGGATTTAAAATTAGGATAACGAGAGCATCTTTTTAGCAGTTAGCATACTCATCTCAAGAATGGTATATTCATTTATTGTATTTAATGTGATCAAATGACCAAAGTATCCGAAAGTTATTATTGTTTTGTCCTCCATAAATTGGCATTCAATCTCTCTAGTTCCTCCTTTCCTTTGTAATATGTCGGTATCAAAAACGATTGGTTGTAGATTAGATTTAGATTTGTACCATAGCGGGGTGTTCAGGTGTTGGCCTCGCATTCACTGCGACCTGAAAGATTTATATATTAGTCCCTTTCTAAGTCTATACTGTTAATGAAGTCTAGAACCATTGTGGGACTTAGATTCCACACGTAGTTTGGTAGAGGAAAAGCATGTTTGAGATGGAGTAATCTCCGCCTGGCCAATGCTTCGCAGGTGCAGAGCAGGTGCTCCGAGATTTCGTGAGCATACAGACAGGCAGCAGGATGAAGTTTCAGCCAAGCCCAACTTGTATACCTTAATGGGCAATTCCCTGAGAAGTGCTTCGTAATCATTTTAAGCTCTGTGCTTCTAGGAAGTAGGAGTTACCAGACATTTTTGTCTGACGAAGTTCCTGTAGCCTTTTCCAATAAAGGGATTTTTGATTATTCTCTCAGTTAATTAGGGTAGCTCTGAGGTAATGCCACAAAATGGGTCTGGTCTGACAAAGGGCGTTTCCTCTACTCTTTTGGCTAGGCCGTCAGCAATTTCATTGTCAGATAACTTCATCTCTCCTTGATAAAATCTTACGACTTTGCTGATATTCCCAGACAATCCTCAACTTGATAGTGTAGGCTTTTAAGGTCTTGAGAGCGGGTTGACAGTCCAAGGGGATATTAATGGTTGTGCCATTTATGCCTCTTTCGATGCAGGTATTGGTGCATTCTTCTATCGCTAATACCTCGGCCTGGAATACTTAAAGGGTAGAGCCCAGGTCCGTTGATATATGGCATCTAGGGCCGTATACGCCCAGTCCAACTCAACTTTGTTCGCGGTGGAACCGTCTGTATATCACACCATCGATTACTATTTAGTGGAACGCCATTGTCGGTCTCTCAAAATCACGTCCGTCGAATGGTCTTACAAAGGCCACCTTGGGTGTAATTATATCAGATACTGTCGTCATTTGCTCGAAGCATATCTGTTTTAAGATACTTAAGTGACCGACCAGATCGCCTGGCTTTAACTGTTTCTCATTTTGCACTCTGATAGCACTGAAGAGCGCTTCCTTTTTCACTTGCAAATGCAGCATTAGAAAATTTTAAGTTTTTTTTTTAATTTGACATCTCATTATTACTTTCGAAAAAAAGGATGGAGGAGTAATTGCACATTTTTTGGAAGAAAACGAACGAATCTTAAACATAAAATTTTGCAACTTAGCACCAAAACCGAATTAAAAATATATAATCGAACAAACGAAAAAATATCCGCGATACTGTTCTAGAGTCCCGCGAGTGCACTCTGCAGTATCTAGAATCTGCCCCCATTGTCCTTCCAGCTGATGATCTTTGCCGGCGATAATATTAATAGAAAACTTAATTTATCAGCGATAGAATATAAGTTACACTTTTATTTTTTATTCTTTTACATAAGATACTCAGGTTGTCCACAACTATATATTGTGAGGTAGTCAGGTAGTTACGTTGATAAAATTATTCTGACTGCTAAATGAAACACGCAATTAGATACATTACATTATTTTCTCAAGTACTACCATTAATTCTTTATTTAATTTTCTGTCATTCATTTTTTATTATTTTATTAATACCTAATATTTAGATTACAAACATATCATAAATTAACCTAGAATTTTTAATTTGTAGTAATTTTATTTGAATTGAACTATAACTACACAATACCCGATCAAATATTTAATTCGGTTGGTTATTACTAAGAAATATTTATATTTTCAGGGCGTAGCACCCGCAGTCGTAAGTCAAATTAATGAGATACCAGAGAGCACCTTTCAATTATGGGGAATGAGTTTCGGTATGGTCTCCTTAGTTCTAGTCGTCAGGGGAATTGAAACTTCGTCGACAAAAATTACATATCTCTTGGAGGACCATACTGGCCAAATCGATGCACACTACTGGATTGAAGAGGGTGAAACACTGAAATCACCAGATGTAATGCTGAACAATTATGTTCGTGTATATGGAACAATAAGACAGACAGCTGGGAAAAAGACTTTAATGATCTTTAAAATTTTCCCAATTACAGATGCAAACGAAATCACAACTCATTTGCTCGAAGTTTTGAATGCTAGATATAAAGCCGAAGAATTCTCGAAAGTAAGAAGTAAATTATTTGATTTAGGGAGTAGTAATAAAATTTGATATTTGTATACAGAAAACTGGAGGTGTGTTCTCAGATTTCAGCATGGGCACCGGTGTAGGAACTGGATTCTCTGTCCAACAGGATGGTAGCTGTACATATGGTTTAGAAGGAAAACAACTGGCTGTTTATCAGGCGATTAAGAATCAAGTAAGCGAAGAAGGCATTAGTATGCAAAATTTGCAACGAAAATTCAGTCATATTTCCAAACAGGAACTTCAGTAAGTTATAGTGTCCATTTTTAGTATATTTTATAACTTTTTGAATTTTGTTATAGGGTCATTACGGATTTTCTTACACAGGAAGGTCATGTTTATACAAGTATTGACTCTGAACATTTCCTCAGCTCTGATGCATAGAATTAAAATAGCTTGTATATACATATTTCACTGAATACATTGTTTAATTTTTTCAAGTTTTGAAATTTACATATTTTATTTTCCTTCTTAATTTATTTGCAAACCTCTTTTTGCATTTTTTTATGTGGGTTTTATAGGATTATGCAGACTTTTGTCTTCTTCATGATTGCCGATGATAGCACTCTAATGTTGGACATTAATCAAGATTTTAGAGTGTTGTTTAATTATATGAATTCGTGTTATGTCGGTAAAGTGTATATTAGATTATTCAAAATTAATACAATTATTTAAAATATATAGTTTTTATATTTCCAGACAATTCTTACCAATTAGTTAGGTTTTGTCGGTGTAGGAACTTGAACTTTGAGTGTTTGCCACGTTTTCATTAACGATTGTAGAAGTTACATAGCTTTCGCAGTTTGAACATTAATTTGCCTTGATTTAACGGAGCTTCTCCACATATACATCTAGGTAGAATAAATAATTTGTATGTAAGTAGCGTTACCTATCCTCTGAGAGTTATTTTATAGCTGTCAGTCTGGACAGATTGGGAGTTTGTTCTACGCCGCCTCCCAGTGAGAAGATCTGAAAGTTCTTTTCTTTATACCCTAGATGAAATCCTAGGGTACATTAATTTTGTCATTCCGTTTTTAACACACAGAAATAATACTAATAGAGCAAAAAAAAAATTTGATTTTTGCTGTCCGTCCTCGATAACTCGAGAACGCGTTCACTTGAAGTGCGAAATTTTGCACACGGGTTTTTTTTTTTTTTTTAAGTAAATTTAAGTTCGAAATGGGTTCAATCCTTCGTAGGGTTGTCATACAAAAATTTCGTTTTGCATATATTTGGACACAGCCTGAGAACGCGTCCACGTAGAGAGCTGAAATTTTGTACACAGTGTTTTCATAAAAATAGTAAATAGAATTTCAAAAATGAACATGTTATCTTTTTTATCCGAGGTATCTACATCAGCAAATACTTAAGTATATTGACTCAAATAACCTACTGTCCAATTTTCAAACTAGATTTGAACCTACGCAAGTGTACCGCAGCCATACTAAAGATATCTGCTAATATTTGCTTGTCTATGAGTTCTGATATGATAACTATTCTCTTTTAGATTTCTACAAAAAATCATTTACTATACTCATTGTCAAGCTTAAAAAGTTGTTTAATTTCTCAAGTGGTGCTTGCATGCTTATTTGTTCATATTTGGAACACCACCAGCAAAAGCTTTGCTGTGGTGAATATTCCTCTGAATTTTTGCCTGTATGTAGTGTCAATCCTCGGGCCTTTATTGTAAATTTCACTTATCTGTTGATGATTTCCAACTATACATTTATATAAAGGACGCTGTGTATAGACTGAATGCTTGGATCAATATCATTGTGGGCCCAACCATAAGTTTCTTTTAAATCCATTAAAGTCTAAGGCAATTCTTTTGTATAGAAATAATCCGGACACCACAAACTTCCGGAAGTGATGTTAGATGGTACTCCTATTCCATGTAGCAGGTCGGTAGAGAATCTTGGCATCATTTTTAGCACTACTCCTACGTGGTCTGACGACGATATCAACAGTATTTTCTGTGCAAAACTTAAGCAACGCTTCGAAAGCTTTCCGTTGGCTTTTTTCTTACTCCTCAAATACAAGACTCATGTTAGTGAAACAACTGATGCGCCGCCTTTGATAACCTACGGATACCAACTCCAAGAAGGAGTTGCCCGATTTAGTCCACTGTGGTGTTGAATGTGAATAGTTTTAATTATCATGTAACTGAGTATACATTTTATATTTATGCTACCAGTATGTGGAATACTCTACCTTTTGTAGATCAGGAAGAGTAGCAGCGGTGATTTCAGGGGCATAATACACTAGACTATTTTTCTTATAGATAAATATTTTGTTAAAGGCCCAATTATTTTTATTACACACATTTAGTTTATTCTCCTATTTTTATTATTATGTAGATATAGTTTCTGCGTCTGCACTCTTTTTAATTTTCGTTGTGTTTACTATAGCTCATACTGCAGCAGATTTTGTTTGTTAATTCTACTTAAAATAAGTAAAGCCAGGCTTTAGGTGTGTAGATGTTCTCAATAAATGAATTTTGAGACGCGGGTAACACACCACACTCACATTCACTTAATTACTCCCAAAGTACGTCCAAAATTGGGATGACATACAAGTTTATAGACTTTTATCGCATCTGTTGTAACTCTTATGATAGAGTTTGCATGCTACTTATTAAACTGAGTGTGTTCGGCTTCCATGCTCTTTACTCAAATGAATTTTTTCGTATCTTTTGGATCGGAGGCAAACGGGAAATAGGAAATAGAGTCGATGGTGTTCAGATTATATTTACAAGGTTCGCTCTGAGGATTCTTAACTGGATTTACCCCCGTATGGTGCAAGATGTCAATTAATTGATTTGCAAAAGTTATCTATTAGACGAAAGACCTGTAATGTTATGTTCATAAAAGATCTTGGATTACAGAATTGTTTCTCCTTCCCTGCTCGAGCACATTCACGCCAGAAATTTGAGGTTTTTCTCCATCCCATATGAATCACTTCATAAAACAAAATAACTATGTTAATGGTGCAATTAGTCGGTGTATTCGACAAATCAATCTTTATGGTGGCATGATTGACTATAACGATAATTTCTTTTTGACTCAAACATTTCTTAAAATATATAGCAAAAGGCTTAAAAATCGTAAAAAAAAAGAATCTAGCTAAACTAAAAGTTATAAACAGTCAATAGGGACGATTAAAAACAACTATAACATTTTAAACAACCAATGACAAAATTGACACGAAAATGCACAAACCAAAATTTTCAAAAGAGACTCAAACGGACGCAAGATTTTTGAAAAAGATCTAAAAGATAGACAGAAATTTAAAACCAGTCCCAATTTTGATAATTTGATAGTCACAGTTCCAAATTTCCCAAATAATTTCCTAAACGAACGAATTTTCAACACAGAATTTTGCAATTTAGCACCGAGACCGAATTAAAAATAAATCGAACAAATCAGAGAAAATTTACACGATACCGTTATAGAGTCCCGCGCTGTAGTATCATAGACCTCTACAAACTGCCCTCATCATCCTTACAGCTGAAATTCGCTAACGGAGTGCTTGTCAGTTCAACCGTACTGCAACGATTCCAAAGCGGGGAGAAGCCCCGTGGGCTAGTGCTGCAAGAGTTGTGGCCTGTTCTCACTTGCGAAAGACAAGAACACAGTCCCGCATTGACGATAAGGGTTGCCATGTGCAGTTGAATGTGTTTACGTTCGTTGTCAGATATTCAAAATGTAAACTCTCTTCAATCTGTCAACAAAGTACGTTTTAAGTGCTTGTACGTGGTCTTGCGTGTCAGTGTTCTGATTCTCATCTTCGACTTTTATGTAGTACAAATCAATTATAGATTTGGCCAGCGTCAACACAAAGCTAATCAAATAATTCACCTGACTACAAACTCTTGGTCCCATAGAAATGATGTTCTGGTAATGTGGAAATTCAGGTGGACCAACTGACACTGTTGCTGTTTCGGCTAAGGACCGTAACTGTTATGGAACTCTGAAAAAATTTTGAAATAATAGTTAAAATGTAAGTTTTTGTTTTTGTTCTACATATGTAACTGTTATAAAAGACTTAAAATTTTAGATCGTAAGATAATAGTTATTTATTAACTGTTTTTTTTCTTTTACAGTCATAAGTGTTACCGAAGAATTTTAATTATTTAAGTCTTGTGATAAGAGTCCCAAAGGACGTTTATTTTTTAAGTCTCATTCTATCACAGATCTTTGATTGTTGCAGATCTCGGTATTTGATTTTGGAATTGAAGAATCGGATATGCGGATATTAGCAAAATTAAATTCCAAGATCTGTGATATGTGATTATGAGACTTAAATAAATAAAAGGCTTCTATAACTGTTATAACTGACTATAGAATATAAACGTTCCGATCAGACCGTTATCGAAAATTTAAAAAGATAAGTTTTATGAGACTTATCATAGAACTTAAATGAACAAAAGTCTCTGATAACAGTTATGGATGAATATACTGTGGTTATGGACTGACTGAAATTTATATATGTATATATATTTTCAAACTAAAAAAAAAGTCTTATTGAAGTTTTATGAAGAGACTTTTATTAATAAAAGTCTGTGTTAACTGAGCACTGAGCTAAGAGTATAAAAGTCTACTAAGACTGTTATTATGAGACTTAAATAAATAAAAGTCTTTGGTAACAGTTATAATTAACTTTTAAATAAAAAAATTGATTGACTATTTGCCATTACGTCTCAAGTATACCACTCAGTCTTGATGGGGCTTTTCAGCGATTGCCAAAAATAAGTTATTTACGGTCCCTGATTTCGACATTATTGTTCTAATTTATATATTGCACTATAATAGGTATTTTAATTTTGTAGATGTATGTAAAATATCCAAACTTGTTGAATTAGCTGGCATTTAGTTTATTATTATTATCTTATATGCTTTTATTATGATAATAGCATTAACATTTTGTATTATTCTTTGAAATATCCTAAATAAATTGGTAATTTCATTATTTTGAAATGCATGTAGTATTATAATAGATTTTAGTCTGGAAGATTGTTAAATTAAATAAAAGCTAGAATTGGTAAAGCCAATTCTTATGATACCGTAGATCACTGACATGTATAACATAGACTGCTTAATCTTTTATTTCATATGGGTCCACTTTTGTTATAGGGGTGTCAAAACTATCTTAATTTCAAGTTTCATTTTCGCTTTAACAGTCATGTTTCAAGCTCAAAAAATTCCAAATATATTCAAAATTATTATTTTTATTGGAAGCTTATCTCCTATAACATCAAATATTCCTTAAACTGGATTTTTTAGGAAATAAAATTAAGCAATTTTTGTCTACCTACCCCTAAAAGTAGCTACGGGGGCTGATAAAGGATTACAAATGTTGTATTGCCATATATTTCTATTCTATATATTCATTTGGAAAATCCAACCGTTCAAGTTCAGTGGAATCCAGTCATTAAACCAAAAAGAGAGAACTACAGAAAAGTGATAATGTAGTAAGCGATTTCAGTGATGGCAACGGTCTGTGTTATACATATCAGTGCCATTGATGAATGCCCGTATGTAATTCCATATGGTCGGTCACCCATATGCGCAAGTTTGATTTTTGAAGTGGTTTTCGAATATATTTCTAGGACGGTTCGCCGGACAGTAAAAATGATTATAACCAATTTCATATTTTGAAAAACTTTTCAGTACACTACTAGGAGACCAGACTGAAAGAAAAAGTCTAGTGTCGTGTCCGAAAACAATCGAATAAATAAAAACCAATTAATTAATAAAACGCGCGAGTCACTTCCAACATCGGAACTTGAAACCTTCTAAACAAAAAGATAAGACGAGACTGGTCTTTTATGCCCCCATATTCGGAAGTAAGCTTTGCCCACAACGGAGATATGTAAGCAAACAACAACAACCTTGTCGTTTGTTCTACCGGTTGCAGCACCTGAGTCACTTATAGTAAGAAATCGCCTTACATAACAATTACCATGCCAGGTTAATTATTATAGTAATCGTCGATTGCTCCACTAAGCACTCATCGCAGCCAGCTGTTGGGCTAATCAGCAAAATTGTTTATCAATTGCTGATTATTCTGCCAGAATGTGCCGTTGGCTGTTGGAAGAACTTCCGTTAATATACCCTATGATTTCATCCAGGGTATAATAAATTCGTACAACAAAATAAGATCCCCTGCACTTCCATTTAATGTTGCAAACTTTGTCTCAAACCAGCAAGACCAACAACTCATCACCTGATAAAATCCAACAAAATTCTCAAGAATCTTCCATCAACTCTTATGAAATTCTTGGCCATGTTCTTCCAACAATTACGGGGTGTATCTTTATTCTGGTCAGAGTACTCAGATTTCTTGTAAATTTATTTACTTTCATGATGCTCTGTAGCGCTCTGAACGTATCTTTATTATTGCTCAAACAAATCGTAGGTAGACCTCTGAGCATTTAGAGCAATCCGTCAGTAATACCAATAGAGCGCAAAAAAATCATATTGAAAATATGAGTACTTTTTTAAATTTAATAGTTCCTTCCTTTCCTTCACCCCTTATTTATTTTTATATTTTTATTATTATTATTTATTTATTTTTATAAAGAATCTTAAATTATCAATAGATATCTCACAAATCACAAGTGTTGCCATATAAAAAAACTACAAGACACTCAGAGCACACTGGATTTGTATCTTTTTTCCAGAGTGCTCTGAACGTTCTGAAAAATCTGTATGGGAACATCATTGAATAAATAACTAATAAGGAAACGGCATATCGGGTGAAAACGTAAGCATCTCGGCGAAATGTATTAGTGTGCTCTGTTTGTATTCATTTAGTTATGGCAGTAATGAAATTCTGACATTCTGAAGGGGAACATTTTTTATAATCCAAATTCCTATGTAAAATAAACAAATTTTTAGCTCCCCTTATTTTCAGATAATATTTCTTGGCGTTGCCTTTGCATGACTGGAATAGTTTAGGCACCAATGACAATTCAATTGTAAACAAATAAACCGGCATTGGTAAAATGTTAAATGTTTTGCCATGGCTCTTGATTTTTATAGATATTTCACTTTTATTTTGTTTAAAACAATATAATTAATAAGTAAAGCTGTTAAGCTTACTTGAAGAATGCTTTCCCACGACAATAACTTCGTTCGTTCCTGCAGCACAACACAACGCACTTCATTATGATAATTTAAGACTCCGGAGTCTCTATTACACAAAATATCGTTCACAAAAAAATATTTCGCATTTATTTCACACTACTATTACGTAAAAATCACGTTTAATTAATTATTTTTCACAATATCGCGAATTCAAATCCAAAACTTATTTTCAAAAAATATGAAATATCAGAATGTTGAACTGACACAAAATAGCGACTAGGCCCTCTTGTCATTTCTCTCCCCCGACCATAGGTCGCATTGTCATTGAAATGCTTAAACACGTACACTGTATTCATTCGCATGACACCCATTGAATAAATAACTAATAGTTATTTATTCAATGATGATACCCCGCTTCCTTATTAGTTATTTATTCAATGGGGAACATTGATGAAATTAAAAAAATTTGGTTAATTACTTTATGCAATATTTTTTTTTTATATCATATAATCTGCACAATATTTGCTGGAATAGTAAATGACTACACTTAAATATTTTATGCTCTACTGATGTTGATTAAAAAAAAAGTTTCCTTTTTAAAATACTAATCACACCACTTCTGCATATTTTATGTAAAAAATAATAACAGTACATCCTCGAATCAAACTTAAAATATTCAAAAATTTCAGAACAAAATGGGTTTCAAGATCAATAGAAGTTTTAATCGCTATCGGATTTAACTCCAAATTTTTTTCTGTAATTTCTTCGGATCCTGGCTACCTTCTGTTGGAATAATTTTATTGCAAATTTTTCATCACTGCAAGAATGTTCTCCGCCGTTCAAAAAATTATTTGAATTATTATTGTTGGAGCTGCCTGTTGAACTGCATCCAGGCGTAGCAACACTACTGATACCACTGTCTGGTGTACAGTTATTATTGATTGTTCTTGTATTTCCATTAGAAATAGGCGTCGTAATTTCACTCAACGGTGTGTTATTGCTAGTTGTATTATTCGCGTTATTATTACTGCTACAGCATTCAACGCTAGTACTAGGAACTGCTTTTCGCTTCTTTCCGAAACAGTCTAAACTCTCGTTGCTAGATGAATCCTGTTCGTCTTCTAAATAGCTGCTATTTGAAAGTCTTGAATTTGAGTGACTCGAATAGATATCTAATTCAACCGGTGGTGGAGCATGACGTTTTCGGCGATTCGGAGGGCTTGAGTATCGATCACCATCAACATCCGATGATAAGTGATTATTTTCCACATTTGTATTATTTACACCATTTAATTGAATTCTTTGAGAGAAGTTGGGCGCAGTTACGATATTGGCGGCAGTTTCCTCATCGGAATTTGAGGCTGAATTATCTTCATCGGAGTCGTTTAATTGTTGTTGTAAATAACGAAGTCTCTCTAAAAAAAACAAAAATGAATAAAATAAAAGAATATACTCATACTTTTCCAGTTTAAATGAGCATATATACATATATAATTTTTTGTAATATTGAGTCACTTAAAGAGATTTATTACTTTGATAGTAGCAACACATTTTATGGAAAAGCTATGTTCAATTTCAAAGAGCAGGGAAAAATGTAAATGATGAGTTGCTGCGATTTATGGGGGTATAATCAATTCAATTTCTGAGTGGATTATATGAACGACTAAATTTACCCGAATTTTTATTGAAAACATCATCGGAAAATACACAAAGCATAACTACCCGTTGCTATAGATCCATATCGAATCTCAACCATTAAAAAAAAAATGAATTGCAATTATAAATGTAAAAGTTTCTAACTGGGATCTAATAAACTGTGTATTTAATTATTTCTTAGATATAGTTATTCCCTTAAGCATAATGTTAGCAAACAATGAATTATAATAAATAATAAAAAAGGGAAACAAGTAGGTTAAGTCAAGTAAAAGAAACATAGAATAATTTAAGAATAAGTCCGGCAGAGCCCGGATGGCCTAGTAGTCGTGGGACAAGTAACTTTATTGAAGGTTGTGCAAAGAATAATTTAAGAATAAGTCCGGCAGAGCCCGGATGGCCTAGTAGTCGTGGGACAAGTAACTTTATTGAAGGTTGTGCAATAAAGTAATTTCCAATTCAATTCAGATCCATATCATGCTACAAGCTGTTTTTTCAGCACACATCACTCATTCATCGAATTAAATTAATCTCCTTCCACATACTAATTCCTTTGGTAGATTTAGATTTGTGGAGAGGTGTGAAGGCGTTAGCCTCGCATTCACTGCGACCAGAAAGATCTAAATTTTTTCCTTTCTATGTAAAGACTGTTAATAAAGTCTACAAACATTCTGGAATTGAGGCTCCACATGTAGTTTGGTGGAGGAAAAGCATATTCGAGGTGGAGTAATTTCCGTCTGACTAATGATTCGCAAGTACAGATGGGCCATGCTAATCTTCTCTGTATCGTTCCAAATATTAGTATATGCTTTGCCGACGCAAAAACAGACAAATATAACGAAGTGTTTGTAAATGAAACAGATTTCAACGTATAGCAGAACTACCATTCCACTTAAAAGATCTTATGCTTTATGTGATTGTATATGGATTTCTCAATGTTCACTTGCTGATGTATTCATATGTTTGGCGAACACATTTCGGTCGATTATCCATCGCCTGCTGTTTTGAATTTTTGGAATCATCAGACAGGTTGCAGGTGATTACTCACTCCTTCGATCAACTCTTACGAACTTTTCTAATCTTTTAAATTTCGGTCATTTTAATGGACAGAGCATTAGACCAAGCTGTCGAACAGCAAAATTCGATGAAGTTAAGTGCATTCTTGAAGGCGGCTATCTCGATGTTCTTGGTGTGAGTGAGACTTGGGTCGAACCCTATGTTTCCTCTAAGTCAGTTGAGATTCCTGGTTATAGGCTTTTTAGGAACGTCTGACCTGCCATCAGGGGTGGAAGTGTTGGTATTTATATCTCGGGAAGGATCAAGGCTAAGCTAGTTGAAAAATCAAGTCATCTCACTAATGGTAGTGAATACATCTTTTGCGAGCTTGCAATTGGGTCAGCCAATGTGTTTGTTGGTGTCTGTTATCTCCCCGATACGAAAGCATCATTATTGGGGGAGATTTCACCGAAGAATTCTCCTATCGTGATTACAAAGGCGTTAACGTGGAGGCCCTCTTGGGCTGAGCGTTGTCAACAAATTTCTCTGATATGAATCTAACTAATAATGTAGACTTGCAGCTATCGGTTTTCAACAGCCGCGTTCTTCAAGTTTTTAATCAACACTTTCTTCTCAAAACATTTTCAAAAAGACCGACTGTATCCAACTGGTATCAAGAGAGCGAAGGCTCTTCGGGACCTTGCATTTAGTGGTTACTCTGAGCAATGTACGCCCGAGAGATGGGGCTATTTACGAAGCTTTGGAACAGGTATCGAAAGGAGGAGCGTAAAGCCAAGGTGGCTCAGGGAATAGCAATATTCGGCGCATCGGTTTCTACTAATGCTCTTTGGGGGAAAGTTCGTAACCTTGGTGTGCTTTCTGACTCGAACTCCATGCAGCATGACAGCTTCTTTGCTTCAGTGCAAACTGATCTCACATCTATGTACTTCTCCATCGGGTAATAATAATAACATCACGAGGATTTCCTTTCCTTTTCTAACGTAGATATCTGTAAAGTCTTATTCGCCCCTTTTTTGTGTCATATCAGATGCAGTTGGTCTGGATGGCATTCCTTTAAAATTTCTGTAGCTAGTTTTTCCTGTCCTCTCTGGTCATATTCTTCACCTCTTTAACACCATCATCACCACTTCAACCTTCCCTACTGCTTGGAAATCCGCTCCAATTCTTCACAGCCCTCGGATTTTAGACCAGTAACCATTTTACTCGCACTCACAAGGTTTGGGAAATTTTAATCAGGAATCAAATAACTTCGGCATCTTCTGTCCTCTATCTTATATACTCCAAGCAATTAGGCTCATAGTGCCATTCTGGACATTACTGAGACGGTAAAGCTCAACATGGAGCGCAAGCTGGCTAGCATCCTTATTACTCCACTTTAGTAAAGTCTTTGATAGTCTAGATCATACTATCCTTTGCTATAAGCTGCAGACCCTTTCCAGCTTTTTCCGGTCCGTCTGCTACCTGATCTACTCTTATTTGAGCTTGAGACTCCAGTGTGTCATGTCAGAAGATCGTACTTCTGATCTTGTGGGGCTCCAAAAAGGTGTTCCTCAGGGGTCTATCTTCGGCCCACTCTTATTTTCCCTATTTATCAATGACCTCCCAGCTGCAGTTAGATTCCATGTCTTTCATATCTTTGCAGACGATGTACAACTACTTTATTCTGCGCCACTCGGATCAGAGGGTCAATGTGCTGGAGATATCAACGCCGCCTTTCCTATGTCTGATCTTGGACTTTGTGCAATAAATTAACCCTAAGCCCAGCCAAGTCTCAATCGATTGCCTTCTTTGGTCATCCAATCAAGTACCTCCTCGATCCCCTCTCCCTTAATGGGGTTATTATACCCTATTGGCTTCATCTTAGATGAGACCCTATCCTTTTCGCCCCACATTAATACATTAATCGGCAGGATAGGTTTTGGTTTTTGCAAACTCTATAATATTAACATGTACCTACCAACATCTATAAGGAAGAAGCTTGCCCACTACGCACGTCCTTTAATTCAATTATCAGGTATTTGTACGGTCTTCCACGGCGGGTGCATGATTTTCGCGGTTACACGGTGGATTTTATAAATACTACCTTTGATAGGTATCTTATACTTCGCAACCTCTCTTTTGTTCAAATTAATTCGATCTCAAACTCCACAATATTTGTTTTCCAGATTGGAGTTTGTTAGGTCCCCACGTTTCCCATTTAACTTAATTATCCCACGTCATTCATCCAACCTTCTGAAAAATTCCTTCTTTGTTCGCTTTATTCCCGCTTGGAACATATTGAATTTCGCTCACTCCTCGCCTAGTTTGATGGCATTTACATCGCGCCTTCTTGATTTTTTGAATGTTACTCAATTGGAAGTCAACTGGTCGTGCCCTTCGGTAACCTATGATAGAAGATCTAATCTATTCCAATCTAATTTGATTTAATTCATTCTATTCTAATTTAATCTAATCTAATTTTTTATGCTCTTCGTACTATGTCCCTTTTTTGGATCTACACTAGCGTCATCCGGCCCATGATAACCTATGGTTCTGTGGTGTGTTGGAAAGCAATGGATTTCGTCAACCATCGCAAGATATTGGAAAAGATTCAGAGGCTGTGCCTTCTTGACGTAAGTGGCGCACTCAAGTCAACCAGCACTCGGGCTCTCGAGGTTATCCCCCACATATACCGTGTGCAGATACACATAAAGAAGGGGGCATCAATCGTTGCGTTGAGGTTGCATGTCAATCAGAGCTGGATTCACGCTGGAGCAAGAGTTCCACACGAATCCGTCTTTGAGATTGTGCAATCCATCCTCCTGACATCAGCAGGGACAGCGACCTTCTTCTAGAAACAATAATGAAAAGCGAACTTAAATCAAAAATTCCATCTAGGGCAGATTGGGCGTTACACTCTGTGCTTCAACCATTATCAAACCGTATTGTTTACACAAGATGGGTCCAAAACTGCGGAAAACCGGATCAGGTATTTTTTGTGAGAAGCCTCGTATGGCAATCGCCCTACACCTTGAAAGCCATGTTACGGTTTTCCAGGCGGAAGTTAAGGCGGTTCTTGAAGCGGGAAGGTATCTCCTCAACGCGGATACAGTGAACAAGGAGATTGCCATCTGCTCGGACAGCCAAGCAGCTGTAAAAGCCTTGTCAAAAGCCTTCGCAACCTCAAAGCTGGTACTGGAGTGCAAAATCATCCTAAATTCCCTCTCGCTGTGTAACAGGTACTCGTTGTTTGGGTGCCAGGTCACAGCGATATTAGCGGAAACGAAAAGGCGGATGAGCTCACTCGTATTGGTGCAATCTCGGGGGAATCATCCTCTTCAATCGGAATTGCACCAAACATTCTTGCATCTAGAATTTCGGCCTGGGCTGACTGCCAACACAGTCGCCTTTGGCTGGATGATCTCTCGGGCAGAACTACTAAGGAACTGTGGGGTAAACCTAACCCAAATCTGACGAAAATGATATTGGGACTGAGCAAGCCAACTCTGAGAACACTTGTGTGAATTCTCACTGGTCACTCTTTTCTCAAGGGTCACCTAGATGTTGATGATGATCCTATATGTAGAGAATGCGGAGAGGAGCCCGAAACGGTGACTCATTTCTTGTGTCACTGTCCGGCCTTTTCCGAAAAGAGTTACAGATTCCTTGGCTCACACCTCCTGATAGAACTGCACGAGGCAGGCAGGGAGGGTTGAGCGCCAATTCTGAATTTTGTCAAAGCGTCCGGCTGGGACCTGTGAGCTATTGCTCATGAGTGTGGAGGGTGAACAATGGGCCTTGCTGTGGCCTAAGTTCCAGAGTCCTCCCCCGGGGACTCAACCTCTTTTCTTTTGTACAAATTCTTTTTACGTAATATCTTTCTGGACAGCGGGAGATGGATATCGATCGAGTGCTTTTTGTCGGCATATTTAGAATTTCATATTAGTTAATCTTAGTATATTTTTTTCTTGTTTATTTTTATTACTCTGCCACTTATTTTGTTTGCCAAAGAAACATGTTTTTATACAATGGGCCCAAAGGCCTAGTTGCTTATCATAAATAAATAAAGAGAAAATGATGATATAAATTTCTATCTTCTCGATTCTAGAATTCCCAGTTCAAATTACTTGTACAGATTAAACTGGATACGTGGAATGGGAAGAATGAGGTTCACATTATGACACTGAATAATGTTAGATTTTTTCGACAAAGATAGATTACCTTTTGCATTAGAGGTTATCCCAGTACTAGTGCTTGGTATGGCCATGTTTTGTGATGAAGTTCCTTGTGTATTATCGAGTTCAGTTGGGCTTGTAATATCATCATCTGAAGATGAATCTAGACATAATAAAACAGCAATTACATCAGATACTTAGACACATTAAAAATATTTGCATTTACCAAGATGAAACATTTTTGTTTTCCTACGATATGAACGGAACATTGAATTATTGGGTCCCTTAAAGCGTGGCATTTTTTGACTTTCTGACTCTTCTCTAGATCTAGTTCTTCTAGATAATGAATTATATCGCCCAACACGTTTTCCACCAGAACCATTACGTGTGGTCCGATTTGCGTTACGAATATTCTGTGTGTGATTTTTCCTTTTTACAGTTTTTAAAGAATTCTGACGTCTACGATTTGATTGAGATGCACCTTTCAATGCCAATCTGCGAAGAGTATTGCGCTTCGTCGCTATTAGATATGCAATACGATTTGCATATTTTTGTCTCTGCGGTTTAACAGGATTGTTTCCTCCACGACGATGTCGGTCTGTGAGAAAAAAATATATTTTTTATTACAATATTTTATTTAATACTTATTTGTACCTTTTGTATGTGTAAAATAATGAACGTTATCGTCATCATCTTCTGTAGAACTTTGCCGAGTGCTATTTTCAGAGGTACCTTCGCTAATTTGGTCAGAATCTGTTGAGATGTTTGTGTCCCAACCTTCAATTTCTTGCTGAATCAATGAATCAAAGAAAGCCATCATACGAGGATCTTCATGAGTATTTTGATTGCTGTAATCATGTGTCATATTTGCCCAGTTCATTTGCACTAGAGAAAAGTAATCATTGTGCGAAAAAACTTCTCGTGGATTATCTGGTCCTGCAGATTCCTCGATGAGACCACCAGACCATCCTCTTTGATAAAATGGACTCCATAACTGTAGAGCAGCAATTTACCCAAAAACAAAAACTTTTTGGTTAATAAAAAAAGCTGTACCTTCACAATTTTTTCTACGCCCGATGTAGCAAGAACACACTTCTGAGGATTGTAGCGCACTTGATTCACAATAGAACGATGGCCATACAGAACCATTTGAGTTTGCTCAATCAGCTGATCTGTCAAATCAACTAGATGGATTAAATTATGTAGTCTATTTTTCGTCCTACATATCTTTAAATTTCTTACGGTCAACATCACCAACACGCCAGACATATAAATTGAAATCATCTGAACCGGAAAGCACGAATTCATCGTCTTCACCGGCAAAAGAACAACTCTTCATTGTGCAAGAGTTATAATAGTCTGGATGGTAAAATTGGCAAACAGGCTTTTCCGAGAACGTTTTGTACAAGATTGGTGGCAGTCGTCGACGCAAAGCTAAAACTTGATTTCCACTTGAATTGAATCGTACACTCATACAGCTTTGCTGATTGCCTTCACCACCATAATGAATCATGGGACTAATTAAAATGAAAGAAAGTAAGTAAGCTTATTATATTTTTTCCTAAAATATTAAATCACCTGTGTGGTTCTCTAATATCCCAAAATGCTGCACCTTTTTTAGAATTTGCAGTTACTAGAAATTTACCATCCATGGGATGAAATTGTACCGCATGAAATGGTGCACGATATTTTCCTAAAGACATTACAGCTGCACCTTTTCGCTGATCAAAAATAATTATACGACCGTCTTCCCCTGCTGTTGCTATAATGCTATCGCAAGTTGGATCAACACACAGGCCATATACGGGTTTCGTGTGTATGTAGACGTCGAACACTTTACCCCTATAAGAGAAGTGTTTATGCAGTTGAGATTAATGAATTCTGTAAGGACTTACGTTTCATTATCGTGCACAATTAGGAGATCATCATTTCCTCCCGATAATATTTTAGAATTGTCCATGCTGAAACTAAGACAAAATATATTGCTTTGGTGCTCCTTTTCCATACATCTAGGTTTCTCATATCCAGCGATTGCCCTTTCAACGTTCCAGAATAAAATACGTTTATCATCTCCACCTGAAAAAGGAGATGAAAATGGAAATAGTGTTAAACAATAAAATTTTAAAAATTTTCAAAAAAATAAAATGAAATCATTCTGTGGTCGTCAGTCCCTTAATAGATAAAATAGCATGTAGACAACATTTTAATTCAACTAAGAAATGAGCTTGCTACGACTGTTCAAGTCTCGCATATAGTTCATAATGAACGTCTGCACACAGAATCGTTCATATTTGTTCCATCAGAAATTGCCATTAAAAATTTACCAATGGTCCTATACCTCCGATAATAGGAAACATCGAATAGTCAAGGATGGCTCCATTTTAAAGGAAACATTTCATAGATAATATAAAAAAATGATGGGGGGGGGGGGGGGGGTCATACCAAAATACGTCATGTTTGGTATCAAATTAAAGAGGGGAGGCTGGTAATCGAGTGGTGTAGTTTTTTTTTTTGATCATTTTAACTTCATAACTGACTTTTTCCGTCCGAAAGACGGATTTTTTGCACTTGGGTCATATACACCCCAGTTCCTATATTTTGCATATATATATTTCTTCCGTTGTGAAAATTTTTCTCATGGAAAGTGAATTTCCACGATTTACCAATTCTTCATAATAATGAGTTGAAAATATGTCCATTTTTGTACCAAAAAAACGGGAATTTTTTAATCTTAAAAGCACTGATTCACTTCTTTTGCAATTATCTTCAAAACCATTAATTGGACTGAAAAACTAATTACATATCTAATTAGGGGACAAAATGTAGATGCGATTTCATCCTACATACAAACTTTAACGTGTATATTTAAAATTTTTATAGCATCTCTTCTGTACTGGAAGACGGCCAAATTTACCATTTTCGCGTAATTTAAATTTTTTAGCGGGTACCTTTAGACACCAAAATCCTTATTTCTCTGTAAGTATTGGAAGGATTTCCATAATTTGTTCTTGTAAACATAGCCAGGATATGAAGTAAATCCATAATTCAATTTGATAATCCTAGGTATCTGGGTACCTTCACAAAACACAATAAAAGCAGCCAATACTGTCAGTTGAGAAATATTCTTCCTACTTCTCCACAACTAAAACAGCCGAGAGCTTTGTCGAGTGGAATAGAGAGTTTGGTAATTCTCAATACAAATTCCCCGAGTTACAGAATTTCGAGTGGAGAGTTAAGTGTCAAAAGAACTCTATTCTCCACAATTTCACAACTCTCAGAGTTAGTGAATCCGGCCCCTGATAGAACTTTCAATGACAAATTCTGAAGTATATGCAGGTGGGGGTGTCGATTTTGCTCTCGATTTATTATGTTGCCAGAAGCTAAAAATTTCGTAGCTTTTTAATTAAATTAATTTTATCCACTCACTAACCCTTGACTAAATAGCTTTGTGTGTAAGGGCGACATTCGTGACGAAAATGAGTTTAGGATAATAAACGTGGATGAATTAATATGGGGGGTTTTTTTTTTAAAAATTATAATGAGTAAATGGGTAACTTCCCACGGAGTAAATTGTTTTTAATGGGGGGGGGGGGTGGCTAACACCAATTCGGATCGTGTGTAATATCAATTTAAAGCTCTTGCTGAGTGCTATCTGAGACAACTTACATCTAGATGAGCAAAGCCTCACAAAAACGCGGTCCAACTAAAACGAGCTAATGGCCCTCTAATATAAGCTCTATTATGCCACATAAATTCTTCGAAATGATAAGCTTTCCTTGGTTGAATAAAAAGTTAAAGAGCTTTCAAAAAGTGATCCGGGTTTATATGGAGATTTTCTTATCTAGTTGTAAGTTGTCTCAGGTGCTATTAAGCGCCATATTCCTTTCTCTTTTGTAAGAAAATTTGTAAGAAATTTTTTTCACCCGAATATCGTTAAAATGTGTGATTTTCGAATTTGTGAACAGAGAGGTGTAGGTTGGTGTGGAGGAAACTGATTTTTCTTTAAACGCTTTAGCATAATATTATACATTTCATGGGAGCATTTTAATTTTCTATGTTTAACCGTTATATGGGTTTTGATGTGAAATAAATTGTCCAGTTTTTACATGGAAGTACTTACATTAAAGTGCGATAATCTTCTAAACTATTTACGCCAGAGCAAAGAAAATTATCCCACAACGTTCGCGAGAGAACGGAGATGCGAATTAATATGCATATGACCGATAGATTATGTACTTTTATATGAGTTTTTAGCGAAAATGTAATGACTAAAAGGTAGAAAATAAAATATACTAAAAAAACTTTTAAAATAAATTAATTGCACTAAAAAGTAAAAATTTTCTTTTTTTCTCAGATATACACAAAAAAAGTTTCATTAAATATAAAAACAGGCAGGTTTAATGCTTTCTGCACTGTTGACTTCAAAACACAAAATATCTTATATTACAGCCCAACTGCATTTAATAAATCGCCGCAATAAAAGAAAAAGAAAAATAGCAACGTCATTTCTTTTCTTATTGGTTAGATTTTGTACGTATACGTTTCTTACGTTGTGAATGCTTGTGTTTACTTAATTATGCGGCAGGCAGTATTTGCTATGAATAAATTAAATGAAAGATATGATTGCCAGGATTGGAGTGCATCGTTGATTTATTTAATTTCTATGATTAATATTTATATTTATATATATTTATTTATATATATTTTAAATATAATCTAAGAGGAGCATCGGAGAGCTTCGGACTACAATTATACAATAGATCGAGTACACAGAATTCACTGGTATATAAGAGTATCAAGACATTTAATGAACTTCCAACTGAATTAAAAAGTGAAAAAAATTTTAAGAGTGTGCAATATATTAAAAATAGTGTAATATTGTAAATTTTAAAATACACATGATATTTGTGAACTTGTAAAAGAAGGGTGGTGGTATTGTATAGCGATAATATTGCTAATAAATTATTATTATAATTACTTGTAGTAGCAATATAGATAATAGTCTGAAAAGCGCAGCAATAATTTAGACAAGATGAATTGCTTACCTTCTTCTGAATCCAAGGAACCTCCACTGACATAATATATTAAAGGTAAAAATTGTGACCATCTTTGACGCTTGCGTGGAAGAATGAAAATATTTGAAAACTTGTGAAGGATCTTCCACAATTGTGGAAGAGTGTCAACTGTAATTAGATATTTGTACCTGTAGTGCAGTGTAATTTTGTTGTTGTAATGTAGTGTCTTGGTTTTCTCGTATGGAAGAGTAGTTGATCAAAGTTGTTAAAGACATAACTAAAGAATTTTTCAGGGTTTTATTTTAAATCACTAAAAAGGACATAAAACTGTTCTTTTAAGAGTGCAACTATGAATGCATTCAATATCTTCTTTTGTACCGTCTAGTTTTTTGACGACGACGATTTACGCAACGTTACTTCCTCTTTCATGTCTGCTTTAATACTGTTAATTTTAATAAATTCTTCATTACAATGTCAACTTGTAGTACTAAGAACGTTGATATGTGATAATAGACGACGATTGTGGCTGTGGTAGCATTGTGGTTCATGTGAAAGTGGCCTAACTATATTAATACAAGAACATAACAAGTAAATAAGCTAGATTTGGTCTAAGACAAATTCTTATGATACCCTAGACCTAGAGGAATGCCTGTATGTAATTTCGTATGGTCACCTCTATGTGTTAGTTTGATTGTTGAAGTGGTTTTTCGTACATATTTCTAGAACGGTTCATCGGACAGTAAACATGATTATAACCAAATTCATATTCTGAAGAACTTTTCAGTACAATAAAACTTTTAGGACTGATCGTTTTCACAGTATACGTAAGAAACTAAAATTTTTATATGGATGGATTGACCGATTTAGTCCATTTCTGGATATTTTATTTACTATTGCTATGCCATGTGCCTTCTACGTTGACTCGTTCTCAGGCAGTGTCCAAATATGTAGTGAAAAGAGAAATTTTTGTATGACAACCCCACGAAGAAGTACCCGATTGGTCCCATTTTCGAACTTATAAATTTACTTGTTTTTTCTACAAAGCCCGTTTGCAAAATTTTAGCGCTTTAAGTGAACGCGCTCTCGAGTTATTATAAGGACGGACAAACAGATGGACATGCAAAAATCAAAATAACTTTTTATTTTATGCGTGGTTGTTCTATCCAATTTTCTCTACCAACAATATTTCTGTTACAAACGACATGGCAAACTTAGTATACTCTGTGATTTCATCATCTAGGGTATAAAAACACTACAGCTTAATATATAAGATTAACAAAAACAATAATAAGTGCAAGAACTAGAATAAAAATCGCCATAAGTAGATTAGTTAGAATTTGTACTAGGGTTAAGTCGATTTTGAATACTCCTCGACGGTAATTTTTCTATGCAAATGCACACTAGACTATAAAATCATCAAATTAGGGCAATGCGATGAAGTAGAAGGTGGCTCTAACTCTGAAGTGGATGAAAGTGTTGGAAGTTTATATATCATGTCGAATTCCTTTCAACGAGCTTTACAGCAGTACAGTGTTGTTTTTGTAATGCAACAATAAAGACCCATAGAGCTACACTCCACTGGTGTAGAGCAGTTTCAAATGAATACAACAGAAGATTAAGAACGGGGATCCTCCGCCATTATTTAAGAGCTGGAATAACATTATTGACGTATGCGCGGCCATATTAAGGAATTAGGAATGCAGATATAAGATTAGTGAATTAAAATAGATCAGGTACCCAAAATTCTTGGGTTTTCTTAGAAATGGTATAAAATTTAGTATTAATGATTGTGTTGTTTTGGTAAGAAGTACACTTCTAATAAATTTTTTTATTATTGAAATAACGCAAGGTTGTCAGTTCTAAACTTGTTGATGAGAACTATGTGTTTAATGACCCTACGTAAATTGTTCCAAATGGTGGCACCCTACTAAGCTTGTCCATTTTACTGTAAACTTGACTTGGCCTTGGGGGAATATAATGTCTTGAGAGCGCGTAAGAGTTTAGCGTGTCCAGTACAAGAAATCGGAAATAAAATTATATCGACATAAAAAAGGTAGAATAATTTTAAGCATTAAGATTAGAGACAGCATAGAGCGAACGGAGTCCATTGTAAATAAGCGAGAAGTTTAAATGAGACTTCTAGGTAAGATCAGTAACAATGAATAAACCTAGATAATAAACCTGAGTCAGTCCATTGCTAGATGATCAATTGCCAACCATCTCAAGAGTTTCGTTAAATTGTTGTCACAGCGTCCTGAAGTTGTACATACGTGTACCAGAGTAAATTTGGAAATCATAATGGAGAACGACAGTGATGTAAAATGAGGACCTACTTCAGGGCCGCAGCCTGTGGAATACCGGGCAGGTCTTACTGTGGATTCACGAGACCATAAAAGATCTACGAACCGTAATTGCTCTAATCATAGTAGTATACATGGGTGGGCCGCAAATGACTTCCTTGAAGGCTGTGCGAATCCTCTTGATTTCAAAATACAAGACTATTTAATTCTTATATCTTGAAAAAAAAAAAAACTATTATATTAACTAATATTTCCTATGCATGCAGTTAATTCGTACTCTTAATTTCAATATTTCTTAATAAATTTAGTTTATTTTTAAGCATTAATCGTTAATTTTAAATTAATTTTTACCTAGAGTTTGACTTTTAATGATTTGAAGAACTGCACAAAATGAAACTTCATTTTGAGGCGACATTTTTTTTTCAATAATTTTAATGGAAAAGAAAGTAATTTACAAAGTCTTATTTTTACTCTTTGTTCCGGGAAGTTAAATGTAAAGCAATTTATTCTAAAAAAAAACAATTATTTACCTGAAATGAGGAATGCTCCCCCATTTGAAAATTCGATGGCGTTCACACACCCATAGTGAGCGATTAGATCATTTTTATAAAGATTTTTAGCAATTTTCAATCTTTCCCGATATAAATTTGTTTGAAATTGGTAACTACCCAACTCTGTCTCCCTTAGGGATAATTGATTAAAAAGATTGGGACCCGTGAATTTCGACATAATTTTTTCTTTTCACGACGACACAACTTGTCGATACTTATCACCAGTTCACTTCACCTCCCTTTCTCTTCTTAATAGAAGAGGATTTTTTATATTTAATTTGACTTTGTTTTCTTGCTTTTTTAATCTTGCAATTATTTTTATTTTTCTGATGTGAAATTTACTTTTTATTTAGATACAATTGGGATTTTACTAAAAGACCCTCAGCTGAGGGATTAGCTACTCCGTACTTCTTGCTTGCGATTGCGATTCTTCCTCTTGTTGTTTTCTGACTTTTTGTTCAAGCGGTTTAAGCACTGCACTGCTATCGTTACTATACAAAACACATACCTTTTAAGCTCATCCGTGTGTTTATTATTAAAATTTGTTTTCATTATTTTGCAATTGGAGTAGTGGACGATTGACAGTCAGCTGGTCTATATTTAAGGGATGGTTCAGACTTTATTCAAAGGAGAGGAATTGAGTGAAATAAGGCCTGAAAAGTACGCATCTCGAATGAGTCGACCTCCGGGGGGGGGGGGCGTAGAAAAGCACAAAAGCTCGCCACGCCAACTGTAGCCAATAGATTTTTCACCGCCCGGCGCCTACAGAAAACGTTTTCTGGGTGCAATGCATCTACGTCGATTGAGTCGCCCTCCGGCGGGACGTAGAAAATCTTATACCCCGAGCGGAGAAAAGCCGCATTATAAATAGGCATCGACGTCGATTGTTGAGTCCTCCCGGGACGTAGAAGAAGAAAAAATTTGCCAACAGCTTCCTCTTAATTTTTTCTTGGGTTTTTATCAGCTACTTCCTTTATTGCTATAATTTTCCAATATACGCAAGATTTTACCCCTCAATGCCAGTTTTTAAATGAATAAGACATCAACCGAACTGCCTTCTGCTGTCAAGATAAAAATCGCGTTGGAAGGGAGGCGTAGGTACTCTCTCGTGTAATCCTTGGGTAAGCTAGAATCATACTTTTTACTGACCACAACTTTTGATTTTTTCATTAAGACAGGGGCAAGATGTTATAACTTCGGAAGATTCCACGTTAGACAATTTATCGATAGTCGGTATGTTGTAACACTTTCGACAAGCGATAATTTCGATAAAATATCACTGAGTTTTCTGAGAGTGATAGTACAAGCGAAGATTAAAAAATTTATGTAAAATTTAAGAAATTAGATTTAAATGTTACATTTAATTATATAGATTCTTCAAACTTGAAGTTATAAAATTTGTAAGAATATTTCTTGAATTCAAAAATCAATTAGGCAGTATCCATAACATAATACCGCTGCCTTAAAAATTTTCTTTTGTCCTGGTAATTAATTATTTCTTCGTCATTTTCGTTATCCTCCACAAATAAAGCCACTGCGCTTGAAAAATTCATAAATTCCAATTTTATTATTATTAAAATTTATCAACAACTAGAAAAAGAATCTATAAATGTAGTTTGTGCTAGGGAAAAAAAATCGGAAATAATTTCGAAACAAGCAAAATCGCCATCAAACGAAAATCATATAACATACCGCCACGCCAGAGCGAAATCTTCGCTTCAATGATCGCTTACGATGCGAAGTTATAACATGTCGCCACAGAAGCCTGAAAAAACATCACCTAGAGAATTGAAACTTTTGGACTTTGTAGGACATTTGCCCACAGATAGGGGTGCCATCCGTCCAGGTTTCCCCGGATTTATCCTAGTTTGGAGGGCGTCCGGGGAGAGTCCGGGCGGGGTTTTCTATACTGTCCGGATTTTAAAATTTTGGAAACCAATTAATTAACATTTAATTTTTTGTGTATGTAGTTAATAATTCCGACAGTCCGCCCGACTCGACTCTCGCTGAAACAGATTACACTTTAGTGTGCGGCGCGACAACGCGGCAAAATGTTAGAGAACATGTGTTTCCTATTATGCATCACGCATTGAACGCGGCGCGACAGCGCGGCGAAAATTTTTGCCGCGTAGTCATTTCTAATCCTAAATTTGCAGCTCACTTTCAGTGGTACCAACAAAAAAATTATGTTTGGGGTAGGCAACTTCTCATGAAAATCTGTAGTACCAATATAAGAGCGCTGTATCTACACTGCAGCGCTCTTATTGCAATCTGTGACACAGCGCGGCGGAACAATTTCACCGTTCATTTTACCGCGATGTCGCGCCGCGCACTAAAGTGTAATCTGTTTCAGCCTTCACCCGTTCAGCGTTCTGTCTTCTGTTCCCAGCCAGTCTTAGCTCAGTAACGAAGCTAGCAGTACAATTGCTTGTGTAACTTTCCTTGTGTACCTGTGTTTGTTTTATGTACATTGTTAGAAAGAAAGTGAAAAAGCTTTAAAAAAATTTATGCAAAAATTTTACGGGATAAAGGACAACACAATAAAGTGTGATTTATTTTTATTTTTTTTAAATAACCAGCCTTATATTGACGAAAAAATGTCTCTCCTTTATAAAGCCAGTACTATCCCAACTTGAGGCTTTCGTCTGATCTTCTGTCCAGCCGTCCGCGAGTCCTTCCGCACGATAGCTTGGGAACGCGTATATTTAAAAGAGCTGAAAATTTGCACGCGGACTTTAAAAAAATAAGTTAATTTAAGTTCGAAAATGGGACAAATCGGGTTTCCTAGGGTTGCCATACAGAAATTTCGTTTTTTATTGTATATTTGCACATTGCCTGAGAGCGCGTCAACGTAGAGAACTGAAATTTTGTACATGGTGTTTTTATAGTATTAGCAAAAAGAAATTCAAAAATTTTCTAAATCGGACAACCCTTTCTTGGTGTTGCCATATAAAAATTTAAGATTTGTACGTACACTGTGAAAACGATCAGTCCTAGACGTTTTAATTCCACTGAAAAGTTCTTCAGAACATGAAATCCTATGAAATTGGTCATCATCATTTATACTTTCCAACGAACCGTTCTACAAATATGCGAAAAACCACTTCAAATATTAAACTTGTGCAGATAGGTGACCATACGAAATTACGTACGGGTATTCATCTACAGCATCATAAGAATTGGTCTTATACCAATTTTAGCTTTTTTGCTTGTTTTTCTTATAAAAGGCATTCTTCACATAACTTTCTCTGAAATAATTTAAAGACCGTGCTTCTGTGATAGGTATTTGAATTCAAAGTTATTATTTCTTTAATATAACTTTCAGATATGTGTAGTAACTACATATACCAAAAATTGGAAAATTTTAAGGGTTTCAAAGTTATAGTTTAAATTTAGTATAATTCAGGCAGTATTCATCTCACGACAAAAAAATCATAAGAAGAACGTTGGGAAAGTGTAAATTTTGTTCGACTTTAGATGGAATTACCCTATGATAAATTAAATAAAAATTAACAAAAAACCTTGTCAAACTCACTCCACAGTGAACTTAACAGCAGAACACACAATAGTCTCCGGAAATCTAGAGACGAAAAATGAGCAAACTTCGAAGACTAGAGACCGAGCATGGAAACCCGATTGATTTGAAACACACGACGCGACGGGAGACCGGAGCTGGAGAACAAAAAAATTTCTAGTAATTTGGTATATTTAGAGATTTTTTTGCATTTCCAAAGTGTATGCAAGGGTCTCTGGGTGTCCAGAGATCGAGAAAGTGGTCTCTTGAAGTTAAAGTCTCTCGCCATGTAGCTTCACCTTTCCCGAGAAATGAAGCTATTTTGAAAGCTATATGGCACACTAAATGTAAATGTAAAATTGTATTTTTAATTTTTAGAAGATTTATTTATGTTTTTAAATATAAGAGAGATTTAATTTAGTTCATTTACATCGTTTTATTTTACGGTTTTTTGTAAACTGACTAATTTTATAATAAATAAATAAAAAAGACACTACGCATAACAGTTTCAACCTATTTCATTAGTAAGTAAAACAGAAAATTATTTGGCAACAGTGTGCGAAAATTCCACATCTGGAATAAACTAGACTGTTACACAATCTACTCTCACCTCGAATACCTTCTTTCACCCTTGTAGTTTGATTTTAAATTCTTTGAACTTTTTACGCACCACTATTACTTTTCGCAAGCTACCCTAGTAATACAAAAAAATCATCAGCGAATCCATTCCTTTATACATGAAGGCTTTAAATACAGTTTAAATTCCTTGCGGATTACAAGAATCATAGGACACAAAAATATTTGTGAAATTTATTATAGAAAAAATAAACACTGAACCAACGGCTGCACCAGTTTGAGAGACGGCACCAGTCCATACTAAGGATTTACCACCTTGCGATCTCATAATACTTGTTATGCACAGCTTAGTAAAGCTAGACAAACCCATTAGAAATGTCCAGCTAATTATCTGAAATATACCAAATTGTTTAAATTGTTTTGTTTTTCATAATTAATAATTTCTTACTATAAGCACTTGTCCCCAAACTGAGTTTACCAATGGTGGATTTGGGCTGAGCACTGCAGTTACTGCTGTATATACTCCTGCCACTATGCTGAAGACCAATATCACCAAAATTGTACGCATCGACGTATGTGGCAGAAATAAGGCTAGGAAACAAGCACACGGACTAGCCATGGCGCTAAGAGATACCGCCAAATGGTACGCTATATTTCCATAAGGAAGGCAAGAATATGACTGTATACTTGGAAGAATACCGCTTCCGAATAAACATATGGTACCCATTAGGAGTAATAATAACTTATAATTTCTTGGTGATAAAGACTTAATATTTTCTTTATTGGTGGCATCATCTTTGGTTTCATTATCGTAGACGTAATTATTTCCGTGAGCAATTGTGACTGCTATGTATTGCTTCTTGACAACTTTTAGATTTTCCAATAAAAGAAAAGCCAAAAAACTAGATAACATTATGGAAAAGACGAAAAAATAAAAATCTCTGGTACTAAAATTTGGTGGAGGGAAATCTGGTTGATATTTTGGTCCATCAGTTGTATTAACTAGAATGCAGTCTGCTGAATTACTTCCAACACCTTGTATTAAAGTCACAACACTGGGTAAGAATCCACCTAATCCTTCGCCTATTAAATAATATATTAAGTACGTTTCCCTGAATCGTCCCATATAGGGCATGAAAAGAACAGAGCTTGTGCATCCTACTAGTGCTAGACAAAATAATAAAATAAAAAGTGCGAGGCTATGTGGTTGACCTCCTATTAATACCGTTTTATCATGAAGAAAGGCAGCCAATAAAGATGATATCATTCCAACAATCTTAACGAAGAAAATCATATAAGTGCTCTTGATCCCATTTGGAAAGTACTTTTGAAGAGTTGTATAGGCGAGAGGTGCTATATTTGCCATTTGTCCTATTATGACTAAATACGATGGTAAGGACCATTTTTCTGGAGCTTTTTCAACTAAAAGAGGTAGTTGTAGAAACGTTGAAGTAAACCCAATCCATGAGCCTATTCCAAATAATATTGACAGCGCACTGACCAAGACACTTCTCTTTTGAACTTCTTGGTTCTCTCTTAACATAGAGTGGTGCATGTTAGTATTAAGTAGTGTGGGAGTTTCAGTAAGATCGTAACCATTCTGCCTAGAATAAATAAGAAAATGTTATTTGCTTTTTGTGTTTATTTTGTTTTTAAAAATGACATAAACTATACAAAGGTAATGCACGCTTAATTATAATTGAACACTTGCAACTAATTTCTGGTCTTAAGGATTGTGGATTATACCATAGGCACATACAAGTAGATAAGAAAGTCTCCATATAAACCCGGATCACTTTTTCAAAGCGCTTCAATTTTACAACAAAAGAGTTATCAGTAATAAATGTTGCGAAGAATTTATGTGGCATAATACAGTAGAGAGAGAGAGAAAAAGAGAGAGAGAAAGAGAGAGAGAGAACGAACGAGAGGAGAGCGAGAGAAAGAGTGAAAGAGATAAAGGAGAGAGAGATTGAAAGAGAGAGAGATTGAAAGAGAGAGAGGAGAGAGAGAAAGAGAGAGAAAGAGAGAGAGAGAAGAGAGAGAAAGAGAGAGAGGAGAGTGAGAGAGAGAATGTATAGAGGTTTTTATTAACGAGCGTATTAGGTAGTTTTAATTCGGACCGCTCTTTTCGAGGTTTTCATATGTAAGTAGTCTCAGGTTATACTATACTGCTCACACTTCTCAGCGCTGATAATTGATCTATTTAAAAGGTGGATTTCACGAGCCCGTGAGAATCAGAGTGACGTAAGTATATTTTGCACAGTTTAGAGTATGTTGATGTTTCGCACCTCGGCCCATAAAAAGTATGGACATCTTTTGTTGAAAACGATAGATCTAGAACGCTACATACGCTCAAGCAAATCGTACGACTTGTTCATTACCCAGTCGTACGAATTACATGAGCGTTTTTAAGGAAAGCCGGAGCTTGAGTTGAGACTGACGTCTGGCATGAATGAAATCGGCCGAAACTATTGCGTACAAGCAAATCTGACGACTTTGCTATAGAATTGAATAAAACAAAATCGGATGTTAGCTTTTGACTCTACACGCAACGACTTATGTAGACTTTAGTTCAATTCTATAGCAAAGTCGTCAAATTTGCTTGTACGCAATAGTTTCGACCGATTTCATTCAAGTCAGACATCAATCTCAACTCAAGCAACGACTTTTCCTCACACGATCATGCAAATCATACGACTTGGCTTGTGCATGCCAATTCGTACCATTTGCTTGAGTGTGTGTAGCGGTTTTAGAGAGGTGAAATTTTGTAAATGGCCTTTAAAAAAAAAGTAAAATTAAGTATGAAAATGGGACAATGGAATCGGGTAACTGCTTATAATGGTTGCTATACAAAAATGTCGTTTTTCACTACATATTTGGACACTGCCGGAGATCGCGTCAACGTAGAGAGCTGAAATTTTATACACAGTGTTTTCATAAAAATAGTAAATATAAATTCAAAACTGGGCTAAGTCGGGCAACCCCTTCTTGGTGTTGCCATATAAAAATTTAAGGTTTTTATAGTACTGAACTTCAGAATAGGAAATCCTATGAAACTGGTTATAATCATTTTTACTTTTCGAAGAACCGTTCTAGAAATTTATCCGAAAAACCACCGATCAAACTTGTACTGATTGGTGACCATACGAAATTACATACGGGTATTCATCTAGCATATCATAAGAATTGACTTAGACAAATTCTAGCTTTTTTACTTGCTTTTGTTGAAATTTATCCTGAAGCAGAAAGGTTCCTTTCGGCTTCAACGCTAGTAGGAGGAAAGTAGGAATGGTAAGGAGATATTTATAGCATGTTTCCAATTTAACACCTCTGCTGCCACTGTCGTCAATAGTTTCATCTCCTTGCATGTCCTTGTAGTATCATGTTGTAATTCTTTTTTATTGAGAAGATACAAAAATTTCGTTTTTCACTATACATATATTTGGACACTGCCTGATAACTCATCAACGTAGAGAGCTGACATTTTGTACACCGCTTTTTTATAAAAATAGTAAATATAGTTTCGATTTAGCCCATAATCGGGTGTTGCCATATAACAATTTTGGGTTTTTACGTATACTGTGAAAACGGTCAGTTCTAGACGTTTTTATAGCACTGAAAACTTATTTTGGAATATGAAATGCTATGACTTTGGTTATAACCATTTTTACTGTCCGACGAGCCGTTCTAGAAAAACAGGGTGTTTCCCACTAGGAAGCCAATAGAGCGGGTTACAGGGTGATTAAGAAAAAAAGCTGGTTTATCAAAAATCACCCTGTATCATAAAAACTACAGGGCGTACGGTCACAAATAAGAGGTCATTGTATGCCTTTTCAACGACTACTCAACCAGCCCATACCCATCTCACATCAAGAATTATGGTTGTCTAAACTAAAAATTTCGGAATTTCTTACCTTTTTTTTTAATTTAACCTCTATTATTTTTGCAAAAATGTCGTTAACATAACTTTTTTTTTGTAAATCTGTAAACTGTAGACTCTCCTCTTTAATGTGACCTATTACACACTTCATTAGTACACGCGATAGAATTACGTTATGGAGATGAACACATGCAGCAAGTATATCGCCTACAGTTACGCAATAGAATTCAAGTACTGAGATGTGGACGTAAAAAAGCTACAGGGCTGATTGTTGATGTAATTGCTAAATATGTAATTGAAGAAATTAGCAACATTTTAAGCATGGCGAATCATTACAACAACTGCAGGATGATGTGGAAAGATTAGCGCATCTTTCATACTCCATGCACTGTCTGTGCTGCTTGCAAAGGGCCACAACACAGAAACAGAGGAGAAATGCATAAGTATAATGTCGGAGCCCCTTTGAAAGGATAGCTGTAAACATCGCTGGACCGTTTCCAGAAAAGGATGGCGGGTACCTTTATATATTAGTTGCCATTGACATATTCCTAATGGCTTAGATCACCCGTTCATAACACTACCGGATAAACCCCAGCTAAGATCATATTCGGAAGAGAGATGCGATTACCTAGCGACCTCAAATTCGGTACCCCCCGAGGTGAGCAAAAGATACCAGAAGTCTATGTATCGGAGCTCAAACAAAAATTAGCTGATGTACACGAGGCCACGAGGACGAAATTAGCAACAAATACTGATCGTATGAAGACCCGCTATGACTTACGTGCTAATTCCGCAGGATTTAACAAAGGTGATCTTGTTTGGCTGTACAACCCGAAACGACGTAAGGGACGTTCTCCAAAATTGCAACAACACTGGGAAGGACCGTATTCAGTAGTAACTAGAATTAATGACGTGGTATCCAGGATTCAGCGTGGCACAAGAGGTAAGCATAAAATTGTTCATTTGGACCGTTTGTGTCAATACTACGAGCATCAAGACCGTGGACCACCTGTTGTTCGAGACGAACAAATTTAAGAAGTGGGCAGTGTTACGTGCAATAGAAAGAGACAACTGGTGACATCTACTGGAAATGGAGAGTAAACGACTTCAGGTTCGGAGAATCGATGATGGAATCTTCGGGAGGGTTCAATAATAGAATAGTCAAGAAGATTCTGGAATACAACACTCTAGAAGAATCTGGAGAGTTTCTAGGGTATATATATAACAGTTGTCACCGCCAGAAAAAGACTCTTGTCTTAGACATTGCAGTGTTAACAAGCGAAATAGGCGAAAATGTAATTAGATTGCGATAATTGAAAGTACAGTATTAGCGATAATTAAAGTTAAGTTGATTAATTGAAGGTTTGTGAATTTCATAAGATTAGAGTGAAATAAAGAGCTTGTGTATTAAATATTTAATATTGTGTTTTAAATAACGAACCAAAGGCCATGCTGGCAACAATATATAAAAATATTATAACTTTATTTGAAAATATAGATAAATTAAATTTTTTTTAAATCAAAACGGGAAGAAAAAGTGCGTACATTTCATATTGGCAACTATTTATGTGATTTGCTGAATATTTTTCTTGAATTTGTTATTTGCGGAAAAGAGAAACTAATGGAAATTGGCCCCATTTGACTGTGAAAACGACAAGCATTTCATGATTGTGTGCTACGGCAGTGGAAGAAATTAAAAAAAAAGTTATAATTTGTCATAGAACAATTTTGTCAATACAAGATTTATATCTGTAAATTTAACCGCTCCTAAGCCAAATATAATAACAAAAACCATAGCCCAAAAAGAAAAATGCTTATAGTCAAAAAAACAATTTTAAGATATGTAGTTTTAAGTAAACATGCTTGCGCGAACTACTACTCTGTCAAGTCTCAATATCAAGTGTCGTGTTTGTTACAGTATTACTTGAGGAAAGCACTCAGTAAACGTTTCGTAAGTAAAGACATTATAAAAGTCTATTAAAGGTCCTAACGAATACGAAAACAATTTTCCAAACCTTTCTGAGTCCAACGCTGGCAGCACAGCTTGCATCCACACATTTTTTTTATGTGCTCCAAATTTTTTACAAGCTATGATAGACAGAATATATATTTCGAATGTTTTGGTCCATGTCGAATGAAGCAAAAAATAAGTTTATGTAAAGTTTGTTAAGTAAAATTAAGAAAAGATGGCCTGTAAGGCAGATGGAGATGTAGACCGTAGTAATATTGATCAAGCAAATGCAATCATATGTTACGATCTTCAAAAGGTTATTGGCTCACCAAAGGGAAATGCTTTAATTTTCTATTATAAGAAAAAACTAAATATTTCTAATTTAACTGAGACTTTAGTTTTACCAAAAAAAAAAAAAAATACATATTGCTGTATATGGACGGAAGGTCATTCTGGGCGGTCTGGAAACGATATTACGAGCGCTTTACTTCGAAAATTAGAACAAGTTATACATGATTTTTTAATGGTTTCAAAAATCACTTTATGGAGTGATAGTTGCGTCCCTCAAAACCGGAATAATAATGTTTCTGAAAAAGCACTGCAAGTTGGAATGCATCCGAAAGTTTTCGGAGCCCGGTGATTCTAACATTCAAGAGGTACATTGTGTTCATTCAAAAATTTTCAGTCCATTACAGTTAGCAATAAGTAAAAAAAAACTGGAATTAGTCTAAGTAAGACCAATTCTTATAATACCCTAGATGAATGCCCATATAAAATTTCTTATGGTCACCGATCTATGCAAGTTTGATTTCTGAAGTGGATTTTCGCATATATTTCTAGAACGGTTCGCAGAAAAAATGATTATAACTGATTTTATAGGATTTTGTATTCTGAAGAAGTGTTTAGTTTTCACAGTATATATAAAAAACCAAAATTTTTATATGGCAACACTAAGAAGGCGCTGCCTGAATTAGTACAGTTTTGAAATTTTATTTCCGATTTCTATAAAAACACCATATACCAAATTTCAGTTCTTTATGTCGACGCGTTCTCAGGCAGTATCCAAATATATAGTGGAAAACGAAAGTTTTATAAGGCATCCCCACGAAGAAGTTGCGCGATTTGTCTCATTTTCAAACTTAATTTTACTTTTTTTTTTAAAGTCCGTGTACAAAATTTCAGCTGCGTAAGTGAACGCGTTCTCGAGTTATCGTGCGCACGGACAGACGGACTGACGGAAAGACGGACGGACATGCAAAAATCAAAATATCTTTTAATATTATGCGTGGGTGTCCAATCCATTTTGCTCTACCATCATTATTTCAATTTTGATAAGGTGGATTGACAATTTTACAAATGCAAGAAAAAGTATTCCGGTTACATTCTGTTCCTGCAACTAAAATAAATTTTGATAAAGTGCCATTTACTAAAATCAAGGCCATACTGTATGAGAACAAAGAAAGTGATAATAATGCGTTATACATAAAATTAAAAACTTCCTTCTTCGAAATCAGATATACTACAATTTCATTATATAGAAAGCTGACAAATAGAAAGTTAGCCACTACAAAGAATGTCCTTTCAGCTCTGGTCCCTTTTATGGTGCAACATGTGGTTCCACCAGAAAAAATAACAGATTTTAAAGAGTTATTGCGATTTTTCGCGAATGAAGAAAACGTCAAATACATGACTGCTCTTCTAAAAATAAAAAAAAATTAAAAATAAAAACACTCTGGCTATGCTAAAAGGCCCAATTAAAATTTTGTTTTATTTTTATTCAAATTTGAAGCTATGAAGTAAAGCTGTGTTGTAATTACGTAATTTTATTTTCGATATTTCTTATATGTATAAATGGATATTATTCAATATAATAATACTAATAATGTAATATGATAATATAAAAAAAGTTTATGAAGCAATAAAATGCATATCGACTTTATGAATTTAAATTTATGTTTATTTTGAAGTATTTTGTTTAACGATCTCATTTAATCTAAGTTATCTGAAATGTGAAAATAATATATTTTTTATTCAATACAAATATTGTTGCAGAACTGAAATTGTCTCATTTTTTCATTTAACAAAAATGTAAAAAAAGATCTAAATATTTTTGGTTGGGAAATATCCTATTTAATCTGACACCTCACTTAAAGTGCTTTATATCTTGCAGAAAAAAATTTGAATTCTTGTTTCGGACTCATCATCGGACATATCATACACACTGTACGGGGGGGGGGGGGTGGTAAGCCGCGTTCCAGAGCCCACACGTGTATATTTTTTGTTCCAGAGCCCACACGTGGATATTTTTAGTAGCCATGGAGCAGTGGTCGGGTGAGCACCGTGTGTTTATGTCGAGGTGTTTTTTAAAAGTGACGATTCCTGTGTTGCTGCTCAGCGGCAGTTCCGTACACGTTTTAATGTGGGTTCAAGAGGAAGAGTCCCAATTCGTAACAGAATTCTGCTATGGGTTAGTAACTTCAGAGCTACCTGTTCAACATTAAAACGGAAGTCGACAAACCGTCCAAGGTCAAGTGCCAAACACAATTCCGCCGTTCCGATTCAATTCGATTCGATTCAATTCGATCCATTACGTGAATGAGCACAATTGTTCCGTGCAAACTTGCCATCAGTTTTAAATTTCTCATTGAAATTTTTCCAGACTTTGTCTTTTCTTCTTACATCCATGTAAAATTTGTTGCCTTTGTCATAAAGCTCTTCATAATTTTTAATTTCTTCAATAAAAACGTCTTCATCCATCTTTAGTTATACACAAACATTGTACAGGTAATTTTTCTAGGTTATGTCATCCGTAAAAGTTGAAATTTGCTCAACTTCTCCGTTTCGATTCGATCCGTTTCGATCCATTTCGGCGAATGTGTCCAATTACACGTACGTCTCATATAAGCAAATTTGACATTTGTACGTATCGGATCGAAACGGTGCAATTGTGTTTCCCACTTCAGTCTGGACGCCAGAGAATATCGATCGAGGAAGAGAAGCTGTGGAAGCCAGTCCTAGGCGCCCGGCCCGTAAACAACCTGCTTCTTTGCACATGTCTGATCGCTCGATAAGACGAATATTGCATTTCGATCTGCATTTCCACCCATACAAAATGGCTATTGTCCAGCAGTTAAAGCCTAACGACTATGTAAAGCGGAAAGCATTAGCATAGCAAATGATTGACTTGATGACTGATGGCAGTTTAGGACGTGGGTGGGGCCTTATAATAGAAATTATTTTCTAAGCTACTTTGGGCTATAAACAGGAATAATAACGTGAAATACAGTCTCAAACACAACGCGAAGGCTAGTAAATTATTTTCAGTCCCGAGAAGAGAGTTAATGCAAAGTAACGCTAAGGGTAATCCCCGTCTGAATATCGTATTTAAAAAGTAAATAAAGTGAGAGTCCCGATCGTCCGAGTCAGTTTAGTTGTTGTCTAATCAAATGATTTAGGGAAAAAACCTTAGCCAGGTAGAGTGGCCAATATTTTGGTAACATCCGAGAAGATTTATATACTGCTGGTTCAGTATACAAATCTCTCGGATTACCAAATAGATTTTGGCTACTGAAAGTAAACCAGTAAACTGACACTATATAACGACAATGAGGTTTTTTTATATGTTACTTTGTATGTATGAAATTTTTTTGCCATGTAGGTATAGAATTTTGCATAGATCTCATGTTCTACTTCCGGTAGCCAAACTCTAACATTTATATTAACTTGCAATTGCTCGTTTTACTGGTTGATAAATTGGTCACCTGTTGGGCTACTATCGCACTACTAGATAATTACATCCCATCGATGGTTTTAATACTTAATATTGCAAAGATGTGAGAAAAATAAAAAAATTATCTTGAAAATATTTCTAAAAAGGCAAGCAGATATCATTTATCTTGAAAAGGGTTAAGATAGATGATATACTTTTTGCTCTGGTTGTTCTACTGTGTAAAGTCTATGGTCTATTGATATCTATTCTAAAAATCATTTATTTCTACGTTATCATATAACTCTTATTAGTCTAGGGGAGTTACCTACTTGAACATTGAGGTGAATTTTATTATATGGCATATAAAATATTTTAATGAAAACAAAAAAAAATTATTTTTCGGGCTTGAAATGTTCCAGACTCTAACTAAACATGGGGGTCTAGAGGGATAGCCGACCACTGTTTGAAAACTTTAGAAACTAGAAACTAAGTTAAAAAAATCTTCTTTTAAAAATGTCAATAAAATCTTTATGGGCCATTTAATTTCTTTTTTAGTACACCTGTAAGAGAGGATTAGGGCATACTTAAAATTAATTTAAAATTAAATTTGGGTTACTTCATGTTATAATAACTTTAATTTTAATTCAAGTGAGCCTCACCACTCTCGGAGTACCTAAGTACTAAAACACAAATTAAATTAATTTTCAATTGTCTTTAAAAATGATCTCTCTTATAAAATTGTTTCCTTCACTCAGTGCAAAAATGCGCATTAAAGAGGGCGGAATGTAAATTTTTTACGGGATCAAGGATAACACAACAAACTTGTATGATATTATTTTTAAGAATTCAACCTTAATGCTTCACAACGGAAGTATTTGATCATAAATCGTAACTTGTTTGATATGTTTATAAAGAATAAGTGCTCATGTTTGATCCTGCGAGAACCTTAAAAGGACTTATGAGCATTTAAGTCACTACACTTTTTTTGAAAAATGAAATTTATTCTAACGTCTATCCTACTTACTTACCGAACACCCTCGATATACATTGTATGTATGAATTATAAAAAAAAGACTTTCATTTTAATTTTGTACTTGCATTTTTTTAAATTTTTGAGCTATGTATAGTATGCACTACTTTTCTTCAAAAGTGAACAATTTTCCCAGTAATGGAAATTTTTTCTCAAAAAACATAACAGTTCTCATCAAAAGAAAGTTTATACTCGCAAAATGAGGACTGCACGTGTTTTCTCATAAATTGTCTGTTTTCGGGAAAATTGTTCACTTTTGTTAACTTTAAACGAGCAAAATACGGGATAAAACGGGGATATCGCATGTAGATTATAAAGTAGCGATGATCTTATTCCGATTATGAAAGAGATATGAAGAACATTCTATAAATAAAGTTCTTCATTATATTTAATATTGAATATCTCATTAGATATAATTATTTAACTTTCGTTACTTATCATCACCGCACTTTAATGATTTTTACAAAACAATTAAATAAAAATAAATAGATCTGGACTAAAAGAATTCACAAATCGAAGTTAGTTTATTTAGATATGTTTAGACATATATCACTATTTATATTTTTTATTCTCTACTAACCTCGGTATATTATTAACGCCGTGTGAATTGATTAATTCATTGTGCAGTCCCGCTAGGTCCGGTGCATCATTATCACTTAATTTTTTCATTTCAAATAAAATAAGATAGCCTTTATCAGGATATAACTATATAAAATAATACTTTTCACTTTGACAAGACCATTTAATTGCCTTTATCTACAAAAGAATGAAATACACGATCATTAATAATAACAACTTGTAAAAACTTGAAACTTCTCATACCTACCTACATAACTTAGTAACAATCATTCAGGAAAATAGAATGCTAGGTTCGAACTGCATATCCTATAAAAACCCTAATACTGATAACAAATTTTATTGTTTACTACAAAGCAGAGTAATTGCCCTCGAATTATCAAAATCTCTGGTTAAATTTACTGAACTCGTATAATTTTAGTGCTAGACGCCCTCGTGGATATTAAAGCGGTTATCAGTTTATCAGCAATTACGTGTAAATTTATTGAGTAAGCAACTTTGCATTCTCTACTGTTATGCATTTATGATTACTGCAAAGCTTTAGATTGTATGTAAAAAGGCACTAAGTATACTTAAAAATGCTTTGATTGTTCCTTAGTTTTAAACACTTCACCATAGCTGATGTAATGTACGAAGCCGACTGGACTGGAATAGTAGAAAAAATTCATGGAGCTCTAATGCAAACAATTATATTATCGGAGCTATGAAATCTATAATTATTTTGTCCAAGTAAGTGTTTATGTACATACCGGCGAGCGGCGGTACAGAGCAGGGAACTGTAGTTGAATCAGAATCGCATTCAGCTAAAAATAAAGTCCCTTGATTCCCTTAAAAATTTCTATCGATTTAAGATTCAATCAAATACGAAATCAGATTGGACTTGGAAATAATTACGGTCTTAGATTGACCGTTAATGGTCTAATAAATATGTACTAGGTGTGTGAGCGGGAGAATGTCGGGTACATCACACTGCATTTTGTTATATTCTTTTATTTTTATCGCAATGACGAGCCACTTTTGTATATTTAACGATGTGTAACTAAGTTTTATCTACTTTATGCACTTACCGCTATTTAGTGTAAATAAAATCTGCAACTATAGTTCTCAATTTATATTTTTGCACAAGAAATTTAAAATGAAAATAATAATATAATATATTTACTTTGTAAAGTATTAATAAAGCTGAGTTTTGCTCATAACAAGTCAAAACCAAATGCCACAACAAGACTGATTTGACTTCTCTGGATTTTTTCCTAGTAGGGGAGGCACAAACTCTAAATAAAATATAAATTGATAGAATATGAAAGCTAAGCAAAGTTTTCTAGCCAAATCAAAACGTATACTTGTGGCTATTGAAATGAAAACATTCATTCAAAGTAGATATGATTTTAGAGGAAATATTTATGATTCACAACTCTACGGCTGATTATTGTTTTGTAATTCTCATAATATTTATCTCAGCTGAGATAATCAAAGTTAAGTTCAAAACACACAAAAAAAAACTAGATGGGGTTTTTTGATTGAACGGAATTGTTTTTTTTATTGGAACATCCAGAATTAAGTATATATCTGCGGAAAGGTATTGAATAAAAATAAGAATTTGTTTTTAGGACTGTAAAAAATAAATCAAAGAGACACACCAACCAAGTATACATATATTTACTATAACCCAGGGTCTGGTTGTTAACTACTGCAAAGATCCACTGGCACTTTTATAGTTGACATTTTGCAATTAAACCCTAAATATATTGAATAAGGGGCCCCTACCACTATAGCTACATACTCGTAAAGGAATAAAATGAACACAAATAAAAATAGTAAGTCAAAAAGCTAGAATTTTTATAAGACCAATTCTTATGTACCCTAGATGAATATCCGTACGTAATTTCGTAAGGTCACCCATCAGTGTAAATTTGATCGTTGAAGTGGTTTTTCGCATATACTTGTATTTCTAGAATGGTTCGTCGAACAGGAAAAATGATTATAACCAATTTTATAGGATTTCATATTCTGAAGAACTTTTCAGTACAATCTAAACGTTTAGGACTGATCGTTTTCACAGTATATGTAAAAATCCTAAATTTTTATACGGTAACACTAAGATGTGGTTACCCAATTCATTCTAAAATTATATTTCTATTTTTATGAAAAGGTCATGAGCAAAATTTCAGCGATGTCAAAACCTTCAAGAATACTTCCCAAGCCATGAAACAGACTCCTTCACTACCACATAAGAGCTACAACAGTGTTCTAACATTTTAAAATATTTGCAGTGTTCTTATGTAATATTGACAAAAGTTTGATTTGAATAGCTCCCCCGCCCTAAACTACAATTCATACAGAAAAATTGGGCTCTGATAATCCTAAGCTTGCTTTCTTATCTTCCGAACCGTAACAAAATTTTTATACTTTCCTAACAAAATTATTTCAAAAAATTTCTCTTAACCAAATAACTACGATTCCTCAAACAAAAACTCTCAGCTGAGTAACAATTGTATATGTCACTCTGCCGTGGTCTGATGAAATCGAATCAGTGTGCCTACAGATTTGGACATGCAATTATTACGCAGCTTAGAATTAGCGAGCGTAAAATGGTAAGATTACTTTGCAATCAAAACTATTTAATTATTTTGTTAAGTAAGGTATATAGTAAGTGTAGCCTTTGGGAAGATAAGGAACCAAGCTTAAAATTACTGGAAGACTATTTACCTGTATGGATAGTAGTTTAGGCTCTATAGCTTATATAAAATCAATGTTGTAATTTTTTCCAAAAGTATCAATATAGAATATTTTAGAGATCGGACTCGCACTCACAAATATGGATTTCTGTTTCATGGCTTGGGAAGTCTTCTCGAGAGCACGTTGACGCGCTCTCAGGTTTAAATATATAGTGAAAAACGAAATTTTTGTATGACAACCGCTTTGTCTCATTTTCGAGCTTAAATCTACAATTTTTTTTAAAGGCCGTATGCAAAATTTCAGCTCTATATTTCTCTAAGTGATCTCGTTCTCATGTTATCGTGAGCAAGTACAACAACACTCGGCAACTAGGTCTGAAAAAAACTTAAAGCTAATCAGAGAGACAAAAGGCACTTATTATCATTGGTGGTGGGTCTGAAACAGAGTTTCCGACTCTCATCTAGTCACCGCGACCCATAAGGTCTTTTATAACATTACCCCTAAATTCTCTAGGGCGCCCATTCGGACTTAAGGTCTTTTATAAAGCTTATGACGTTCTTGGAGGACTTTTTCTCGACACTTCTTGTAGTAGGAATGCCTTTCTTAGCTGTCGTAGCCTTGCGGAACAGCGTTTCACAGTTACAAAGGACATGTTCAGTGGTTTCATCGTCTTCCATGCAGATAATAGTTAAGTGGGCAGTGTCCAGTAAATAGGCTCGTTATGAGCTTTAACTCCTCTCTGCTGGGTGTGAGGAATGCTTTTGTCCTCTGTTGCGAATACTTTACAAATTTTTCCTCTTGTCTCAGCCCCAGGAAATTTTCCCAGTGTGCCTTTTAATTTTGTCCTCCCAAAGCCTGATATTAGCTGAGAAATGACCTTTTGCGTGCTCAAAGACGGACTGAGGCCTCCGAGCCAATAAACAGAGATCTGGCTCCTTCTTTTGCAAGACGGTCCGTAATCCTGTTGTCTTTAATACCTTCATCTCCTGGCACCCAAATCAGCGTCACCTTTTTGCTTCGGCCAGTTGCTTCAAGACAGTAAGAAGGCACTTGAAAAAGTTACTGCGCGCAAGCGTCGAGTACAATGTGTCCCTATAAGAATGCAAAAACCAAAGTCCTCTTCAGAGATTTCAGCGGATGTTATAAAGAATACTCATTACAATTACAAAGCTACTGCAGAAGAATTTAATTTCAAATCCAAAAATCGGGATAGTATGGATTCAGATTCCGAGTGGATGAGCTCTTACCAAAAAGTACTACCACGGTTTAATAACTAAAACGATAATCCATATAACTCCAAATAAAGGGCGCCAAACCGAAAATTGGCTAAAAAATACAGACTTTTGCGAGGTGACAATGTCATTTCCAGCGAATTTGTTTTTAGCTGTTCGTATTTTATTGACTGAAATACATTTTGAATATATGAAAATATTTAACATAACATTAGTTTCTTCGTTTAAATCACTTCGGGAAAAGCAATTACATATGTGCTAGTGGGAAAGCAAAGAAATTTCCAAATTGACATTTTTTTCATTTTGATAAGGACGATTGACATTGAGATGAGCAAATTTGTGACAATAGTTGTCAAATGAAGCAAGCAACCAATTGACAGATAAATCGGCACTTGTGAAAATTTTATCATGGCTTGCCACATAATATTTTTCGTGGAAAGATCAGCCTGCTATGGGTAATCCGTACTTTATAAAAATTTCGTAAAAGCAAACACCTACGTAGGTTGACCTGGGTAGGATCGGATAACACAAATAAAGTTAGAGATAAATACAAATTTTAAAGAAGCAGATTGGAAGTGATCATCTCATTGTTGTCGCTGCGCGATTGCTTTTGCAAAATTAAGTCTATGGAATCTTTTGTTAAATACCGGGAAATCTATATGTAGTTGTAGGTACAATCATTCACAAGAAAAAATTAGAGCCTATACTGATTTTGCTCCGATTGTTAAGAATTTATCAGATGTACATATCACATTTTAATTGTATTAGAAATCTTGTCGTGATGATCAACTCGGGTGGCGGGAAATAAGTTCGCACAATTCGTTAAACGAGTCTTTGGCATTCAACCTCAACCTGGCCGGCCTCACCAACTTTCCCATTGGGAGCTTAATAACCTGATCTCATATATTCTACAGATCTGTCAAAGTTGGTGAGGCCGGCCAGGTTGGAAAAGCCAGCACTGTGTTTCACACTTAAAGTATTCGTAATTTTTTTCTTCAAACAGAACTTCTTCATCGGCACTAGAGTACATTTGGATATAATCCGATATTCAAGATATGTTAAGCCACCTTATGCTTATGACAGACATGGGGTATCGATATCTACATATAGATATTCATATCTAGATATTCTGAATATCTAGATATCAAAGTAGTCGTGACAGACATAAAAAGGGGCTTGATGTGACAAACCGTACTTTGACATTTCAATTCAGTTGACAGATCTTTAAGCGAAATAAATTTGGAAATGGAAGTGACAAATATATTAGCTTTAATGCAGGCTAAACGGCAACAAGTAATTGTAAATATACGACAAATTTTAGATTTAGAACGAAAAAAGAAAAAAATGCGTTATTTTGCAATAAGATCCTGGTTGAGGTGCAAAATGTATCAATTCACAATTTCGTGTGAAATAAAGAAAAGTGTGGTCGAAGGTTTGATAAAAAATAACACAATTGTAATGGAATAATTTATTAACTGAATTTTATTTTTAAGGTGGAATATTCCGAGTTTTGGGAAAAGGAAGTACCGCGATTCCCAGTATATCTGACAAAATGATTCCTCCATAAATTCTTTCCCTCGGTTACTTTTATGGTGTCCGATAAATTCGTTCAATACTTCGAAATATTCCCAGTCAGATGGTGCTCCGCCAGATGCTCCTCTTTTTAGTACTTCTGACCTGTAAATTTGTTAAAAGCGTAGTGTAAAAATATTCACTTCATCCACACAAACAGCGAGAGTTTTAGCCCGTACGTCTTATATATGTAGTTCCTCTTGCATGCAATTGTAAACATGGCTATTTCGTTTGTTAGCCCGAAGATCAACGTCATGATTCCTCCACACTTCAATGATAAACATTGTTGGAGTTTAATTCTTGCCTTCTTATTTTGTTTTTTCCTGCTTTGAACTCCATGTTGACAAAAAACTTTGCTTCTTCTTCTTCTTTTTCGCTTTGTTAGGGAAAGCACAAACATATTTTTGCTTGATTAGACACACTATCATATTATCATTAACAACTAGATGGCGTTGCGAAACGTAAGAAGTGCCGATGAATGGGGTATACCTAGTAATTTTTGAGGATATTGATATCTAGATATCGAGTCTATACCCACTAGTTTTTCTGGGTATATTGGGAGTATTTAATGACACATATGGTGTATAAACGGGATATTCCGAATATCTAGATATCGAAACCCCATGTCTGTCATAAGTATTATTCATGCAATTCTCTTGCTCCAAAACATATTGTAAGGTTTGGAACGCATTGTACATTTTATATGAATTTTTATGATATCTGTTTCAGAAACTTCTTTGCCACATGCACGGCCTAAGAACTGGTATATTCAAGCGGTATCGTCTCTTTGAACACGCTTTTATTGTACACTAGATGGACTTGGCAATAACTAGAGAAGGTTATGTTCATAATATGACCAGACGCATTGAAGCAAGCTTGTTATATTCGCGGCCTTAATCCTACAAATTTGAGCAATGAAGAAATGATTGAATGGCTTCGTAGCTGGTTGAAAGTGTCCTTAACAATTACTGAACATCATATCAGCTTGTTCTTACATCTGCCCATTCTTATGGGTTATAATCATCCAAATAATTGCACGCTCATATATAAATGAAGGTTTGATAGACGACCGGTTTAATATATTGTTCTAGTCGTAAGTGTGACAACAAAGTTGTAAGCTGTTTTAATTTTTTCTGTTGTTAATCAATCTGAATTTCATTTATAAATAATAAATAAAGATTCATTTTATTGTGATGACCTAAGTCGAAAGAATGATTCGGTGACCATAGATTCTTGTACTACTTATTTTAATACTTCGCCTCATTCCTCTCCTGGCTCTACAATATTGCTAAACTCGGTGTCTTATTTTACTGTCTGTACTAATTTTAAGCCTATACCTGTGCTTTTAGTTTATTGCTATTTAGGCTATCTTTAGGCAGTTAAAATTGCTGCGGGTGGTTGGGTTGCATTGCTTTTCTCCGCCGCTGGCGCTGACTAAAACGTTTCCTCTACGTCCCGACGAAACGCGAAAGTTGCATTGGTTTCGGGAAAGGTTGCGCCGGGCGGTGAAAAATCTATTGCCTACAGTTGGCGTGGCGAGCTTTTTTTGCTTTTCTATGCCCCACCCGAGGGCGACTCAATCGCTATCCGCCTGGCAGCCATCATCGGAACTAAAGTCGATTGGCGTATTTGTCAAGATTGGCGTATCGATTTGCATCCACGTCGATTGAGTCGCCCTCCGGAGGGGCGTAGAAAAGCACCAAAGCTCGCCACCCAACTGTAGCCAATAGATTTTTCGCCACCCGGCACCTACAGAAACCGTTTCCCGAAACCATAATGCATCCACGTCGATTGAGCCGCCCTCCGGCAGGGCGTAGAAAAATCTTATTTTTTTTTGCAACCCAGCGGAGAAAAGCAATTAACTAAATAGATACCAGCGGAGAAAAGCAACTAAATAGAATATTTTTTTTAGGTTATATCAATAAGAATGTTGTAAATATGACTGCCAGTTTATTAAATAAATTGAGAGCAAGTGGTGCAATTTCTAAATTATCTCAGAAAAGTTTTAGCCAATTGCGAGTAGAGAGGCAAATATTTTCAGCTACCAGTAGCCTTGAATCTGAAAAAGCAATTTTAAAGTATGAGTTTGAATATGGTGTGGGGAGGAAGGTTCCATTGGGGCCGTTGTCGACTTCACTCTTCAGTTATTCACGTCATCTGAGCACAATCGGTCTAAAAGCAATCAGCCAAAAGAAGAAAATGGTAAGAAATCGATTTTGATTCTTTCGTTTTATTTTCTGTTGTGTTTCGTGAAACTTTTGCCACTTGTTGCATTCTGTAAAATTTTGTTTACTGGCGGAAGACGAGGGTCACAATGATATGATAACCTCGGTGTTTTTTTGTTATATGCTGTTGCATATTTGCTAATTACAATTGAAAGTAGAAGTGAAAGATAGACAGAAAGTAGCGATAATGGCTCCACAATTTACTTCGAAATTAAAAATATTATTTCAGCCCAAATTAACAGAACAAGAGCGGACAGAATTGCTGCAGCCACTTTTAAAGGCAGGATGGACACTCGTAAGCGAGAGGGATGCCATTTACAAAGAATATCTCTTCAAGAACTTTAATCAGGCTTTTAGTTTTATGACTGGTGTAGCTTTGCTTGCTGAGAAGATGGATCATCACCCAGAATGGTTTAATGTTTACAACAAAGTCCAGGTCACAATGTCAACACATGACGTAGGTGGGATAAGTGGGAAGGATATCAAAGTTGCTAATTTTATGGAAGAACAGTCCAAAAAATACTTGTAAAAATGTTTTAACATGAATAGGTACAATAAACGTTGACAAAAAAGCCTCGTTAACATAATTGTTTACTTAAAATTTCATAATCTGCCTTTTCTGTTTTATCCGGTGATGTATCATCGATTGTGAATCCTAATTTTGTGAAGAAATCCATGCCATGGAGGTTATTTTTTAGCACAGTCAAGATGATTTTCTCCATGCCCCAGTACGACGCACATTTCTCAAGGGCTGTCATCATGAATTTCCCTAAGCCTTTCCGTCGGGATGATTCCTCGATTTGTATTTCATAGCTGAAAATATAATATTGTAAATGTATTTATAATGAAAGTATTTCAACTGATATATTTACCAATAAAGCACACTGCTACCAAAATCTAAATCAAAGCGGAACATTGCATAGGCAATAGGAGCTTTATTTTTATCTACAGCCACTAAATAGCGTGCCCAACTTTTATTGAGGTCTGTTTGTTTAACTTTCGGTTGCCATCCCATAGAGCACGTTTTATAATAGGGGCCTACGTTTTTTTCGGCTAATTTAAATGCCCATTTAAGTATTTTTGGATCCATGTTAGCTTTCGTCTTAGAGTAAAGAGTAGCTCGAAAATTATCATTAGAAAACTCCATAGATTCTGTGAGAGATTCGAAGGGATTTTTTGCTCGAGATGCCTTTTCTACGGACTTTTGTTGACCAGCTAATGAAATATCACTCACTCCAGTCATTTTAATTCTTTAATTAACAAAAATAATAATGTCGCTATGCTCCTGTTCAAAAATGGGAAAGCCCGCGCGTTTGGAAGGTAAAAGACAACTTTGACAGTTTCTAAATTCTGACAGTTCATCTTATCCTCAATCCATCAACGAACTAATAATATTCATATATCTGGAAAATGATGGAGAAGATAACCCGGGGATTACACGAGTCAGTAGATATTGAATTATCGATTTTACTGACTACAAACGCGTTGTGTTCGATCAACTGACTAGTTAGTGCATTAAAAAAATGTCTTCAAGCGGTCTTCTGAATGCATTTCTAATGATTTCTTCCTTAATCTGTAATTTTTCTCTAAAAAATAAAGATTATATTACAATGTATATTAAACCCCTTTTCAGTAATTTCCCACTCAATAGAGAAGATTAGAAATAGAAACACAAATTTCCATTAGTATCTACCTTTTATTTTCAGTTTCGGCAATTTTAATTTTACATTTGACAGTTAATTGACGATAGTCAGTGTGACTGCCTAGAAAACTTAAAATATGGAGACAACAAGAAGTGTTGATAGCTGTAAAATTCCTGTGCATGAGCGCGGCTTTTTTTAAAAAATCATGAAGTAGGTCAAAATTATATTGAGGGAAGAGACAAATGTATTTTCATCTGTCAAACGAAGTTTGCCTAATTGGAAAGAAGAAGAATGAAACGACGTGAGAAATTTACGTTTGTGACAGCTGAGAAATTCCTTGAATATCTTGGCACAGTGGCAGCGACTAAGAGTACGACTAGGAGCATTTTCGATGGGGGCAACTGCAGTGTTTTCAACCATATATCTTATTGCCCCGTCCTCTTTATTGATTCTACTACACGGCTGTACTGAACTTTCGCTACAGCGGCAACAGATACTTACGCAACCAGAATTGACTACGCTAAATTTGGCTTATTACACTTCCTACTCTCTATAAGCCAGAAATCTAGTCTGTACTGACTGACAAGAAATCTCGTCCGTACTGACAAGTTAGTTAAAAAGATTAGTCAGTAGGGGCTTACACGAGGCTGTGTCAGTTCTACTGTCTCTCGTAATCTCCGAATTACAATTTCAGTCATGACTGCATCTGAATTTGCAGTTGTAGAAAAGTTATCTCTAAAGCATTTTAGAATATAAGTACATATCAGAATTTTTGAAACATGTGCTTAGAATATTTTAGAATATATAATATAAGATGGTTGATAAAAATAGCACTAAATTAACACGATATGGCGTGATATGGCCTTCCTCAAGGTATATAGAATATAACTCATTCCCAATACGAACCATGTTCCCCTAATATGTATCGTAATATTGTGAAATGTATGTATAGGAAAGTACGCTACAGAGAACACAATACTATCTCTCCTTCTCTGTCTTTCCTATAAAATTATATATACGTTAGCCACAGAAAAATGTCATAGGCTCTCTGCTCTCAGCTGCAATGTGTCAACATTTTAATGGGAATACATGCCTTCTATATACCTTGACCTTCCTGAATTGTCACTTGTGAGTTGAGTCACATATGGACAGTTTCACAGTCCAGGTTTAAGCCTTAGTCACAGATTATATATACCTAATCTGAAGCCATTCTAGGACCCACACTTTGCGGTATGCTACGCTTTTCCCTTATGAGAGACATGCGGGGGGAAGAAAAATTCCGTCCTACATTTTCTAAGCTCTAACTTCAAAATGGCCAATATTGTTTGCTTGCAGTAGTATTAATATGCTACATCTTATAAATGGGCGAAATCACACCCGGGGGCAGGAAGACTGCAACGTGTGGTTTCACCCAAAGTGTAGCACGGACTTTTTCCTCCCCACGAATGTTTATCATCCACGAAAAGTGTAGCATATTGCAGCTAGTGTACCCTAGCTATATCTACATAAATTCACTTCCTTCTCTTTATGTCTGTTAATTTCCAAATATTTTAGGTTGATTCTGTATTCTGCATCTGCATGTCCAATCCTCTTTGGATACATAAAACAAACAAATATTATTAATACAAAGAAGAGATTTGGAGTAAAAATGTAAGCTTTATTTCAGTGAAATTTTTTCGAAATATCTTCAACGGCTTTTAAGATATTTTCTGTCATTTCTAAATCGCTTGGAGAATCACCAAACGAGCCTGCATTTCGTCTTCTCTTTACTAAATTCATAGTTTCCATGTTGTTGACAGCGATTCCGTTTAGGTTGTAATGTTTACTTTTGATCGTGTGAATAACTTGCTGTAAGTGAGTAGGTAATATAAACGCTAAGAAATGAAATTTATTCTCAGAAATAGTTTATACTTACAAGCACTAGCTTAATTAGGAAAACTGCAAACGTTAAAAAGCTTATCGTCATTAGTGCTGTTTCAGCAGTTGGGAATTCTATGTTCGATTCAGTGGTTCCACTTCTCCTAGTTCTCTTCTTTTGAGGCCAGATCATTGATAATCTCTCTTCTGTAAAAGAAGCAAAATTGAATTCATATAGGTTAGGTTAAAATATACTTAAGACGCTTCTGTTTGGTGAGGCACTGAGGCTCACACCCCTATAGGTTGCCCACAAGGAGGAGTACTATCTCCACTGCTTTGGTCCATGGCAGTTCAACTAAACATCCAAGGTATTCAATCGCAAGTTATGCTGATGACCTTTTTATCATTATCACAAATAAATGCGAGTATGCGCGCTTGCTTTCTAGAAAATTTCAAGAAGCTGTAAGTTTTGTTCAAGACTGCTGTGCTGTACACAAGTTATCAGTCAGCGCCAGCAAAACAACAATTATACCCTTTACCAGAAAAAGGATAATGAGGAGTCCTAGCCGGACACTGCAAACTAAACAAACACATGCATCGGATAGGTATATCACCCACTGATGTATGTAGGCTATGTCTCGAAGAGTATGAAACATTGGAGCACGCCCTGTGCGAATGCGGAGCCATTGCCATTGTAGATTCCGGGATTTTGGCTTACACTTCCTAAAGATTGCTGGCTTCGAAGAAAATTCACCAAAAAAAATACTCCTCTTCCTAGGAAACCAATGAATGACTGCAGTGCAAAAGCCAAACGCCCTGCTTAATTCCTTAATCTTAATATGAAGTATGTTAGAGCACGGTATACTGATACCGTGGGTTAGAGTAGCTGTCAGTAAGATGTATTACGATCAGTTAGACCTTCAAAATTCAATTCGTCCACCTTTCTTGAACCATTCCTGGAGATATACAAGACCAGCTACAAGAGTGAATGGACCTTAAAATGTCCTCTATCAAATAAGTTCCCCATTACCTCAATCTCTATAGGCACTCATTTCTGGATTGCATGCATAGCTGACGAATAACAGAAGTAAACTATCTTTCATGAAGACATTATTTGCGATTTTCGTTGACGTTAAAGTTAGAAGAAAAAAACTGAGATGAAATTCGTAAATTTTGAATTTGTTGAGCCTTAATTTCGAAATAGAGGAAAGGAGGAATGTTATAGGGAATTGAACAGCTCCAATTTTCTAAAAAATTGAGCTATCACAGGATGTCAAGTTTTAGAGTGAATCATTAAATGAAGGAAAAGTCGTTAACGGCATGCACCACCCACCACTTAACTTAACAGATGCATATCGTTATTCATTTCTAAAGGCTGTTACACACACTCAAGATAATCTAGTTCCTCAGTTCGAATAGATTGAAGACTTAGTATGTTTATAACCGAATTTTACGTATGATGCCATGGAGATATCTCAATAAAATTTACACGGTAAATAGCGTATGAAATGAGGAAGTTTTCAAAATAGGTTTGGGTGAAAAGTTATGTGAGTTTTCTTTGTAAATTGCCCTCAATGATTTTGGTACATTTTATTATTTTGAACTTAACGGAATTCAAAAATTTGTTTTGGCGCAATGGTAAGAACTACGGAATCAAATCTTTTTGCGTTGGATGGGCATAACATTCATCTAAATTGAAAAAAAAAATTGCAATTTTTCTCAATTATTTAAGTCACTATGACCAAAAATGTGTTCGAATTAGTAGTTTGGTGAAAAATCACAAAAGATAAGTCATAACTCGAAAACTACAAAAAATCGTAGAACATACATGGGGGTGATTTGGATTCTACGAGGCTTTCGATTATCTCTATTTTTTGGGACTCCCTGTATGCATATACAGGGTATCCCAAACTAATTTGAATATATTGTGCCAAACGATTCCTCTCGTCCAGACAGGAGGCGGGCAAAACGTCACCCTACCGAGTTACAGGGTGATTGGTAAAATATCCTCTTTTTTCATTAAACACCCTATATCTTGAAAAGTACAAGATATATGGTCCATTTTAAGACGGCATTATATGCAGAACCTTAGGGCCTTTCCTATGAATGTTTAACCACCCCCGTACGCCTTTCCACACTAGAGTTATGACGCAACAAATTTAAGATTTGGGTTTTTAAATTAAGTTTTTTTCCGTTATTTTTTAAAAATACCCCTATCATACATTTCTGTTATAAAATTTCGAAGGCACCGAGTATCCTCTTTAATTTTTTTCTCTATCTGTGATAGTTAAGGAGTTATTAACTGTTAACATATTCAGGTCACAAATAATTTGTTCCCGTAGCACTGAAAACATGTTAAGATAATATCGTCTAATTTCCTATATGATGCAAAGCACAGCATGCATGAAGGAAAAACGGAAAGGATTTCGGGAACATGAGGAGAGTTCCGGAGGTGATGATGTATGTCACTCTTAAACTTTCGCAGATTGTATGCGGGAGGAATCATTCTACAAGGAATCAGACTAGTTATTTCATCAGAACATTGACCATGAATATAGCGATAAAGGAGCGAAAGACATCTAACATTGCGGCGGTGCTCGAAGCGAAAGCGAGAGCGAAGGCGAGCGCGAAGGCTCTCTTTTGGACAACATCCAATGAAGCTAAGGATGTGCGACTAGCCCCGGCCCAGATATGATGATTGTATTTCATTCTAGGTCTGATGTAGGACTTGTAGCGGAGCGCTACATTCGATTCTTCTTTATCAACAGCGAAGATGTGATCTGTCCAGCTTTACTTACTGGAAATATTAATGCCAAGAATGCATAAAGACGGTGTATCATAAATTAGTGCTCCATCAAAATAAACGGGAGTGAGAAAACTATGATCTTATTTCAAACAGGTGAGACAGCTTTGAGTCTTAGACGCATTGAATTCGAGATTCGCTTTGCTCCAAGCGAGGATATTGTCAAGGTCGGTATTCAATGATCTAATCATGCAATCTCCATTGACACATGCGGCATTCCCACTGGAGTCAAATGAGTAAGCGAAATCAAGGGTACGGTCGACGGCAAAACTATGGGTGGGATTAAAAGTAAGGCAAAACAGATCATTAATGAAAATTAAGAAGAGAGATAGAGAGATAACAGAGCCCTGGGACACACGGGAATGTATAGGGTGAGATTCTGATGAATCGCCAAACCCGTATTTGTTGCCCGGATAAAAAACTTTCAATCCATAATAAAAGATAAGGGGAGAGACCAAGTGCTTTAAGTTTGACTAAAAAGGCAGGATGCCAGATTCTATCAGGGCAACGATTTTGGACTCACCAAAATTGCGAAGACTACGGTTCCAACGTTCGGTAAGAAAAGTTAGCAAATCGCCAGATGAGCGTCCAGTCCGGAAGCCATATTGGCGATCGTTGAATCTAGAAACTTCATTAATTTGGAGTTACTGATAGATTCAAAAACCTTTGAAAGAATCGAAGTGATTACAATTCGTCGATAATTTTTGGGATCGCTACCCTTGCCGAATAGGCTGAACGTGAGCTAGTTTCCAAGCAGTTGGAAATTTTCCTATCGAATAAGACAAGTAGATTAGATTACGCAGATGCTTAGCCAAGGATGAGGTACAGCCATTAATTAACAAGGGCGAGAAACTAGCTAGACTTTCAGCTTTGGAGACGTTGATCTCTTTAAGGACCTTGAACACATCTCTCGTACGAATGTGTATTGGCGCTTGTACTACACATCCACACAGGAGATGCGAAACAGGTATTTGTGAAGTGGGTGGAAGACGAGAATTTGAAGCGAATCCAGCAGCGAAAATATTTGCTTTATCCATGGAGTCAAAAACCACTTAGCCGTTGTTAAACAGTGGAGGTTTAGAGGAACTGCTGAGGTTGTTCCTGAAAAACCTTTGTTGCCTTTGTGGCTTGCTAAGATTCTTTTTCTAACATTCTGGTCAAAATGAAATTTCTCTCTCTGGATAATGGCCTTCCAGGTGTTCCGTACAGTCTTGTAGACTTGTTTCAGTTCTGAACATAGATGCAATTGAAAGGCTCGAAAAGTAGACACATTCGCTTTTATTGCGTGGTGGCAGTTATCGTTGAACCAAGAGTGATTTTGCTGTTGTTGAGATCTGCTGTAAGAATACGGAGTGTGTTCACGCATGCCAAAACTTAGTAGGTAACATAGTTCTATTGTGCAGTCATTAACATGCTTTGAAGCAAAACAGACCGACAAAACAATTTCTCTAAGATACTGATTGCGACTTTCCCAATCAGCATATTTATAGTGGTAAATTGATCCGTGATTAAACAGAAGTCTGAATTACCAAGAGGGGTACCGACTGAGATAGAATCTTTGTCGGGGTGAGATGTTAGAAACAAATCAAGTAGATTTTCTCTATTTTCAGCTGCATAAGGAATTCGTGTTGGTACATTTACTAGCTGTTGCAAATTAAGATGCACAGAAGAGTTCAACAGCTCGGCCCGCAGGGCTTGTGGCAGATGAATGAGCTATGAGCTAATAATTCCTTAAAGCCTACAGTTAACACATAAGGTGTAATAGGTCAAAGTAAAAAAAATGGTACCTAAATCCAATTTTTTTAGTGTAGCCCCACATAATTTCTGAGGGAAAAGGGGTACGGGGTTGGTTGAGCAATTGTTAAAAACGCCATAAAGTTCTGCTGCATACAATGAGTTTTTAACTGTGACCATACGCGCTGTAGTTTTTAAGGTACAGGGTGTTTTGTGAAAAACTAGCTTTTATTCTTAATCACCCTGTAACTTCTAAACGGTTGATATGACCACCCCCCCCCCCCCGCCATACAATTTTTTGTTTTTCTAGGTGAGTACTTTCGCCTCCTGCTCTCTCGAAATTGTTATGGTTTCGTGGTGGTTTGTTTTATTTCAATGGATGATTAGCAGAGTGTTCCTATGGTTGGCATCTACTGTGGTCGTCCAGGTTTGCAGCTTAATGATGGATTATACCTGCGTTTGAAAATACGAGTTTGTGTATTCTTTATAGTAAATCCATGGCTCTTGGCTCAGTATAATTAAGTCCGAGAGTTTCTTATTTAGATTGCTTTTAGTGAATGCACGGATGGTTGAGCGCTGGAAATGTTTAAGAGTGGGAATTTTTTTAATACGTGCAGTGATTTCACGGTCCAGGTGAAGCTGGGGGTGCTGACTTTTGGGAGCTATCACTGTTAGCGAACAAAGAAGCACGAGTATAGAGGGACGGGAAGGATGATCATAGCGATCAAGAGCAATGTTAATTTTACTCATCTTTCATCAGTTTTGGGAGCTACCTGCCCAGTGCAAGAGGAAAATAGAGTGCGAATATTTAGGGTTTAGGTTTGTTCAAAAAGATTTTATACGCTTTCCTTCATATCTCGGGTATTTCTCAACCAATTTTAATCAATCATGGGTTTATTTGGTATATGTACTGATGGTATATAGTTCGGATTCACGCCTACTCCTTCGAAATGCTTGAGGAGGATGAATAAAATATCATATATTCTTCAAATTTTACATTGTACTCTTCTCATCATATCTCGGCAAATTCTTCTCCGACTCTCTTCATATTTTTCAAAATTATTAGTTGTTTTACTTCCTTTCTCATTCCATCACGTCACCACACCATAACTATCCATTTAGAGGGAGATGGTTATATGGCAAGGCATATGATTTTCTTCGATTTCTAGATCGCGACATGTCTACACTGTTCTCTAGATATCTCGGCTATCCTTTATCCAATTGTTTTGATTCTTTCTTATACCCTAGATGAAATCTAAAGAGTGGGTATACTAAGTTAGTCATTCCGTTTGTAATGCACAGAAATAATGATGGTAGAGCAAAATGGATTGGACACCCATGCATAAAATTAAAAGTTATTGTAATTTTTGTGTGTCCGTCCGTTTGTTCGTCGATAACTCATGAACGGGTGTACTTAGAGAGCTGAAATTTTGCACATGAGCTTTTAAAAAAAAAGTAAAAATGGGACAAATCGGGTAACTCCTTCGTAGGGTTGCCATACAAAAATATCATTTTTCACTACATATTTGGACACTGCCTGAGAACGGGTCAACGTAGATTGTTGAAATTTTTTACATACTGCTTTGATAAAAATAGTAAATACAATTTCAAAAATGGACTAAATTGGGCAACCCTTCTTGGTGTTGCCATATACAAATTTGGGATTTTTACGTAACCTGTGAATACGATCAGTCCTATACGGTTTTAATGTATTGACAATTTTTTCAGAATATGAAATCCTATAAAACTGGCTATAATCAGTCTTGCTTTCCGACGAACCGTTCTAGAGATATATCCACTTCAAAAATCAAACTTACGCAGATGGGTGACCATACGAAATTACAAATGAAGGGTAGGTAGGGTATTATAAGAATTGGTCTTAGACCAATTCCACCTTTTTTACTTGTTTTCTATAAAATCTAAGAGTGAAATATAGGGCTCCCCCATTAGCCCTGGTCAATGGGGTAATTTGTCCCACTGGCGCTCTCGTACTCATACAGGAATAGCGTGATCGAGGCAGATGATAGCTTAGATATTACGCATTATAAAAAAAAACATTTTAATCTCTACTAACCCCACCCCTCCCACCGCCATCCCCGATACCTACTATCACTGGGGGTTAATTCTAGTCAAATATATTATTTAATTTGATACGTAACTGAAGATCCCACCACCACCACTCCCATCCCATTGGTTTATTCATAGATCCGCTTCTGACGCTATCCGACATGAATAGGTTATAGCACGAGCTAAAAAAAAGAGTACTTATTTCATTGCCAGCACCTAATTAATTATTTATTATCGCGGCATATTTCTTCGATTTCAAATTCGTACCAGTAATTTATTTAGAGCAATACTATGAGAAACGGCTGCCATCTAATTACGAAACTCATATTCTTATCAATTTCATCGCTTACAGTAATTTACAAAAATGCTGTTTGTCATGGTTTTGTAGTTCATGTACAAGTGCCAATAGAAATACATAACTTTACTTTCCATACAATAGCTGTTATCGATTAAATTTAAGGTCCCCAGAATCCTAGGCTTGAGTGTCATAAAAACCAAAAATTAATTAATTTAATTGCGGAACTGTTACTATAATGTTACAGAAGAAGTATTCTGTTGCTCCTACCTAATATGTACAATTTTTGTATTAACCCTGCAGTGTATCACGTATCACGTGGAAATGAATCGTGTTGACTGCTTTTTCTATGCTTTACTTTGGTTCGTGTATTACTGTTCAAAATGTTTAGGACTCGTGCCATTTTGCATATTATCTAAACAGAAACTGGAGATCCAGTCATCGAAACCAGCGACGTTATTTTGCATCTTAGTCAGTGTTCTGATTATCTCGACAGCAGCGCCAACCGTTCTTGCCGTGAGATATTTATTTGAGCGAGTCTTTGAAGAGGACCTAATTGTTCTGCTTTTTATTGCGCACTATACTTGTTTCGTCTTCGGAGCAGTAGTAGCTTCAATGGGATTACTTCTGAAAAGAACGACAATCCTTAATCTTATTTGTAATATTGTTCACAACTGTAGAAAAATTCAAAATCTTGTTAAAAGTGACAAATTCATTGAATTGAAGTTTGTTGTGTTTTTAGTGGTGAGACTCTTTCTGTGTTTCTTCCTATTTTGCGCGGATATTCCGATGTTAATTGCCTTGAGAAAATATTTTACAGTGGCAACATATCTTGCATATGCAGCTTCTAGTTATATGATAAACGCAAGAGTTTTCGCGATTCACATATTTTTCGTTGGGCTCATTATAACCGCAACACAATTAAAATTGCTAAGGATTCATCTGAGTGACATTTGCTGTGAAGTATTGCTGTTAAATCAAACAACTGCTGGTAGGAATAGGCTTATGCACAAATATTGCGTCTATAGTGATAAAATTGATGAAATTGCTAAAATATATTTGAGTATTTGCCATACATTATGCGGATTGGTTGATATTTTTCAGTTTATCTTGTGTCTCCAATTACTCAGCGGTTTGGCTGCTACCGTCCTAGTATTTTTATTACATTACACTGTTAACAGCGATCACTTAAATATTCTTGGATTTGCATTTAGTTTTGGAGACTTCTTGAATATTACTCTGTTGCTGTTAGTTGCTGAATTAGCTGTACAGAACTCGAATTTTCAATCTGAAATTTTGGATTCGATTGGAAATTGTAACGACATACGAATCGGAAAAAGGGTAAGCGATTTTTGTGATTAAATGTAGTTCGAATAACTTTATAACATTTTATATTGTATAGGTGGACACTTTTTGCTACAGATCATTCTTAGATGCACACAATATACGTATTTTCGGTTCTCTTAAACTAAATAGAAACCTGATGACATATTTTTTGCACAATGCGATATCTTATGTAATTATATTGGTGCAGTTTAAAAAGTCCAAAAATGAATAAAGACAACAAGTTTGGATTAGTTATATTTTTGTTGTTATATTTGTATAGTTCAAAATCGTAAGGGGTAGGTACTAAACTGCGTTTCAGATTTCTAATGTAGCTTATTTTCTATGGTTTTTTGCTGAGTGGGGTTACAATCAAGAATTTCAGAAACCAAAGGTTTGAGGGTGTTTCTGACTAGGAAGTCAATAAAGCGGGATGTGATAGTACTCACCTAGACGAACCAAAAATTGTATGGCAGGGGAGCAGGGGCCCATATCAACCGCTTAGGAGTTACAGGGTGATTAAGAAAAAAGCTAGTTTTCCACAAAATACCACGTAGCTGAAAAAATACAGGGTCTACGGTCACATTTAAGAGCTCATTGTATGCAGAACTTTCGATTTATCCCATAATCGGCTGTTACCATATAACAATTTTGGGTTTTTACGTATACTGTGAAAGGCGTTTTTATAGCACTGAAAACTTCTTTGGAATATGAAATTCTATGAATTTGTTATAACCATTTTTACTGTCCAACGAGCCGTTCTAGAAAAACGGTGTTTCATACTAGGAGGTCAATAGAGCGGTAGGTGATTGTACTCACCTAGACGAACCGTTTAGGAGTTACAGGGTAATTAAGAAAAAAAAGCTAGTTTTTCAACAAACACCATGTATCTTAAAGACTACAGGGCGTACGGTCACAGATAGGAGCTCATTGTATGCCTTTCCAACGACTGCTCAAACAGCCCCATACCCCTCTCCCATAAAGAATTATTGTTGTCTAAACTAAAAATCTCGGATTTTCTTACCTTTCTTTTAATTGAATCTCTATTATTTTTGCAAAAAGGTCATTAACATAACTTGTTTTTATAAAAACTGTAAACTGTAGACTCTCCTCTTTAAGCTGACCTATTACACCCTATGTGTTAACTGTAGCCGTTAAACAGTTATTAACTCATAACCTCATTCAGGTCACACCGAAATTAGACGATGATATTTTTTATAATGACGTGCTAAGAGCTAAGAGAACAAATTATCGTTGAGAATAGGTTTGAAAATAGGTTAAGAGCTAATAACTCTTAAAGGGCTACAGATAGCACATAGGGTGTAGTATGTCAAATTAAAGAGGAGTGTCTACAGCTTACAGTTAATATAAAAAAAAGTTATGTTAATGACCTTTTTGCAAAATTAATAGAGATTCAATTAAAAAAAGGTAAGAAAATCCGAAATTTTTAGTTTAGACAACCATAATTATTGCCGGGAGAGGGGTGCAGCAGTCGTTAGAAAGGCTATGAAGCTCTGCATACAATGAGTCCTTAACTGTGACCGTACGCCCTGTAGTTTATAAGGTTTAAGGTACAGAGTGTATTGTGAAAAACTAGTTTTTATTCTTAATCACCCTGTAACTCCTAAACGGTTGATATGCCCCCCCCCCCTGCCATTCAAGTTTTGGTTCGTCTAGGTGAGTACTATCACCTCCCGCTCTATTGACCTTCTAGTGGGAAACACCCTGTATATATATATTGATTGATGGTTCGCCCCAAATAATAGTATTTTGTTGGATTCCTTTCTCGATATATATAATATTTTAATTTATATCATTATTAGACTGAATGTAGCAAAGCAATTTAGTATTTTGTTGCATTCCTTATTTTCTTGTTAAAATTGAGTTCTCATTACTGCTCGGTTAAATGGTTGAGGTTTCCGAAGACAAAATAAAATAAAAGAATTTTAAAACGTAGTGGCATGGTAGAGTTCTCATTTCCCCCACTCTACCGGAGCCCTCTTGTGATGAAGGGTTGATTAAGGTTCGCTCCTCCGCAAATTTCAGATTATAGTAGGGACACTGCATATCAATGTGCCCGCAGTGTCCAAGCGTGGATGGGGCACGGCAGTGAAGACGTAACACCTATGTCTTGGACAGTAGGTAAAGGTAAATTGTGTAAGGATCCCTTCGGGACGGGATGTGGCGCTGTGTATGTTTTTTTGCAGGCACGAATTCTTTTTTTGTATGTGGGCAGTGACAGCGGGCGGTTTTTGGTATACCCACACCACAACTTTCCCGAACTAGCCGAGGTGCTAGCTGCCGCCCTGTGTCAGCTCTTGTTGACAGAATGGGCTTTTCGTCCAAGCATACTTGTATGTTACCGTAAAAAATATCCTAAATTCTTAAATACCTTACAATCACACTAATCTGTTGGTGATTTCAACGTCCCTAAACATACCGTGGCTCAGACATTCTTCTACCACAAGTCCTGCGGGGGATTTGATTGAACTCTTCTGTAAATCTTTTAATTTGCATCAACTAGTGGATACAAATTAATGAAGTATGTAGAAACTAATCAACTCATCAATGATGGCCAATATGGATTCTGGACTGGACACCCATCTGGAGACTTGCTGACTTTTCTTATGGAACGTTGGAACCGTAGTCTCCACAATGTTGGTGAGTCGAAAATCGTTGCTTTGGATATTTCAAAGGCCCTTGATAGTGTCTGGATTGAAAGTTTTCTATCTGATCGCCTAATTCGTGTTGTATTAGATGGTGTTACATCTGAACCTCACTCTAGAAATGACGGTGTACTCCAGGGTTCTGTCATCTCTCCGTCATTCTTCCTAATTTTCATAAATGATCTGCTTTCCGTTACCTTCAATCCCATCCATAGTTTTGCCGATGATAATACCCTTGATTTCGCTTAGTCCTTTGACTCCAGAGGGAATGCCACGTGTGTCAATCGAGATTGCATGATTAGATCATTGAATAACGATCTTGCTATTATCCTCGCTTGGGGCAAAGCGAATCGGGTCGAATTCAATCCATCTAAAACCCAAAGCTATTTCATCTCTTCAAAACAAGATCACAATTTAACCACCCCCATTTCATTTGATGGAGCTTTAATTTCAGATTCACCGTCACTAAGAATTCTTGACGTTAACATTTCCAGTAAGTTAAGCTGGACAGACCACATTTTCTCCTTTGCCAAGAAGCGTTCAAATGTCTTGGGTTTCTAAAAAGGTGTAAGAAATATTTCAGACCATCAAATATAGCGCTCCTCGACAAGTCCTATATCAGACCTAGAATGGAATACAATTCCCACATCTGGGCCTGGGCTGGTCGCACAGCCTTAGCTTCAATGGATATTGTCCAAAAGAGAGCCTCCAAGCGATGTGGCAATAACTTGTCATATGGACACACCCGAGCACCGCCGCAATGTTGGATGTCTTTCCTTCCTTTATCGCTACACACCTGGGCAATGTTCCGGTGAAATATCTAGTCTGATCTTCTGTTTTTCCTCAGGCTTAAAATCTGCAAAAGTTCAAGAGTGACATCGGCACCTCCACCACTTTCCTCATGTCCGCTAATCCTTTCCATATCTCCTTCCTGCCATGCTGTGCTTTGTATCATAGGGTATCCCCTGAGCTTTGGCTTAATAATAATAATAATAATAATAAATAAACCACAACATTAGATGCAAAAAGGCGGTCTTATCCTTCGGAGAAAATAAGCACGGGATCAGCAGCAGAAAATAATTTAACAATGGTTGATGGGAAGGTCATTTTTGCTCTTAGTGCAACATCCTCAAGTAGATGTTACATCAAGTAGATGTTACATTTGCAATTCTGAAGGAGATGAACGACACAAAAGGTTTTTGGTTTTGTTTAAAATAAAACAGTTAGATAAACTGATATACTTAGTGTACGCTATGATATCATAGGGTATTAAAATGGAGATTAGATCAGGCGATCTGTTTTTGGCACACGGAGTTATATACATACAAAATCAGTTTAGAGAAAGATTTTAGGTTTAATTGTGTTTAAGGTGGATAAAGTAAGATGTAAACAAATAAAAAAGCTAGAATTGGTCCAAAATCGATTCTTAAGATACCCTAGATGAATGCCTGTATGTAATTTCGTATGGTCACCTGTCTGTGGAAGTTTGATTTTTGAAGTGGTTTTTCGCAAATATTTTTAGAATCGTTCGTGGACAGCAAAAATGATTATAACAAATTTCATAAGATTTCATATTCGGAAGAACTTTTCAGTACAAAAAAAACGTCCAGCACTGATCATCGTTCTCACAATGTACGTAAAAAAACAAAAGTTTTATATATGGCAACACCAAGAAGGGTTGCCCTATTTAGTCCATTTTTAAAACTTTATTTACTATTGCTATGAAAACACCATGTACCAAATTTCAGTTCTCTACGTTGACACATTCTTAGGCAGTGTTCAAATATAAGTGGAAAACGTAATTTTTGTCTGGCAACCCTACGAGGGAGTTGCCCGATTGGTCTCATTTTCGAACTTAAATTTACTTTCTTTTTTAAAAAGCCCGTGTGTAAAATTTCAGCAGTCTAAGACGGACGGACAAAAGCACGGATATGCAAAAATCAAAATAACTTTTAATATTATGCATAGGTCTCAAATCCATTGTGCTGTACATCATTATTTCTAGGTGTTACAAACGGAATGACAAACTTCGTATACCCTATGATTTCATCATCTAGGGTATAAAAACAGGACCAACCGGAAAAGTTCTTTATAGGGCTGCCATTCAAATATTTATACATAACTAATTACATAGTTAATGTCTGAGAACGAGTTGACCTAAGAGACATGAGTTTTGTGCATGAATATTTTGCAAACATTGTATAGTACAAACTATAAGAAAAGAAGCGAAATCGAATAACAGAATTCGTAGGACCGGGAGAAAGTAGAAGTAACATGTCGCTATCGACGGCCAATTCTTCGTGCATTACTTCGTGCAATACTTTCCGTGAGGCAATGGCGGTTTTTTAATTGTATTTGTGATGATCGGCAGAAAAAGATAGGTGAAACAATTTTTGGATTTGCGGTGAGGTGGTGAGGGATAGTACGACCACCATAGGGGTTGTACAGAAGAAAGGGGCATGTGGGGTATCAAATTAAAGAAAAAGGAGAGTATAATACGGTAGAGGAGTTTTTTTTTGATCCTGTAAACTTTATACGGACGTTTTTATTGTCAAAATATGCTTTCTTGGTACTTGGGTTATATACACCTCCCTTCCTTCAATTTGGATATATTTTGCCCGTTCTTTCTTTCGTATGGATTAGTGGTCTGTTGGAATAGATAATAAGAACACATTGGCAAAACTTATGATGGCGCGAAATAGGAAACAAGCCTTGGGCTCTCCTTTAATTTAAACACCCCACTATCAATCCACGTGAACGTAAAGAGCTTTGATGTTGGTAAAACTTTGGTTGTCATACAGAAAAGGAAAATATGTATACATTTAAGAAAGAGACATGTAGGCATATTCTCCTTTTCAAACACCCCAAAAACAAAACCACACTCATGTACAGGGATTTTATACAAAACATTTTGTTTCGTATTCTAAGTAGATACAAAAACTTCTCAGAATGTCAATCTCATGCACATTTTCTTCATTTCGCGATTTTTCGTTACGCCCGGTCTGATTACTAACGTTCAAAATTATCAAAATTGTGGACAAATATTTGGTCCACGGTCCGATTACATAGGTGTCCGAATTACACAATTGTTCCAGCAACTCTTTATGTGTTGGCAGTGTGATCCAGTTGTGTAGGTGATCCGATTAGGCAGTATCCGAATTAGAAGATTTTACATTTAAAAATTTTATAGTCTCTTCTGTGGTGGAAGATGACCAAATTGAGTTTGTTCTTGGGTCACCTCAAATTATCTTGACACACTAAAATCTATATTTGTTTATAAATTTTGGATGGATTTCATACATTCTTTTTTCACAATACAGATACAGATATACGCCATTACTAGGGTGTAAATTTAAAGGGTGAGCCCAGGGGAGGGGTAAAGCTAAAAACGGCAAAATTTTCGAATAATTTGAAATCAAAGTTTTAGTACCGAAATTATCAAGGAGGGCTAAATTTGATGAATCAATTACAACCCCTATTTACTTTAAAAATAAATCCTTCACTAAACCACGATCCGATTATAATTATCGAATCTACAATGATTTGCGTAACGTTTTATCCGTCATTACATTACATTCAATGGAATCTTTCTTCCATATTTCGCAACATTTAAGCCACCTTTTTCCTCTTAAAATTAATCTATCGGCTTTTATTAAAACAAAACACCACAAGTCATTATTCGAAGTTGTTTAGGAACAATTAACAAAATTAGATTGAATGGTTCGCTAAAATCGTTAAAATTTTTCGCCCCAAATTTCCAAGCTGAATATTGATTTGGAAATTTCGTTCTCCGAAATTACAGTTATTCTAGTTTTTAATTTTTTTCTATAAGTGAGATCATGAGAAGATTGTCTATACCAAAATTCAATATACTCAGATTTCATTTTCCTATTAAAAAAATTAAAAATGTAAAAAATTGACATAACCATACCCATACGCCACGTAGTGGCGACCAATGAAACCGCACGGACCTTCAGTAACGGCATTCCACACATCTATTTTATCTTATAAAATTTATTTGAGACAATTCCGTTACTTTCTTCAAACTCTATAAGCGTTTGAGTTCGTCAGGTCTCTGAGCGCATATATGCGTCCATAGGCCACAATGAGCTTATTATATAGGGGGATAGGGTTAATCTACATATATTACAGTTATAATTTCGAATCTATATTACAGTAATTTAGTTCAGTGTTTAGTCCGTTTTTAGAGTTATATTGGATTTTTGTGCGGTTATATATTTTTTTGTTATTTTACTAAGCTTTGTGGCTTCATTGTCAGAAGTATGAATTCAAGTAGAGAGAGCTTAACTCAGCGAAACATCACAAACTGTTTTAACAACACGAATACCAAGAAAAGAACTTAGATTGGAATAAATTGCTAATTAGTAGATAAGAATCTAAATTTTAAAATGGATAGCAGCTCTAAAACTTTCAATGAATTCCATAAATCAACTCACCTATGCTTATTAACAGTTCATCACGAAGCCGAGTTAATTTTCCTATTTTATCCTTAATTCCTTCCGATGTTTTTGCTATTATCTTATTTTGGATTGATTTCAAAAATTCGAAAAATCCGTAAAATGAGGGTCCTTTAATTTTCGACGATTTGATTTCATTCTTTTCAACTGACATATTTGAAATATTAACATCATTCCATTTCCGGTTTTCATTCGGTTTCTTATTTTTGACATTATCATCCATTTTATGGTTGAAGGCATCATCATTCGATTTTGGTTTGTTTTTATTGAATTCTGTTACACTTTCAGTGAAATCAGTAGAAATATTATAATTTGAAGGCACTATGACTTCTGCACTATTCTTAAGATTACTATCTCCTTTCACAACAAGTTCATGGGACTTAAATGCTGTTTGAAATCTCTGTCGTTGGTATTGAGTCCATTCCTTGCTTGGTATTGAGACGTCTGAATGAAATTCATTTTTCTTAAGAAACTCATTCAAGAGCTTTGAATTGTACACAGAATTTTGATCAGAAGACACATTTGTGGCTGGAGTCTCGGATATTTTAACCCAATCACTATGGACACTAAAGAGAATCACTTCCGATAGAATAAACACTTTGGTTAAAACGAAGAACATCGCGACGTTGCTGGTTTCACGAAAGAATTTCTTTGAATGCTTTTGGAAGAGGATTAAATCTTAACAGGTGCGCGTACAGAAAAGGTAACAATATCCAGAGCGTGATAATTTGAAAACTCTTTGCGACAATTATTTTTTATTGCTTGATGACATTTTCACGGTTGGCGCGTGTGAGACTTTAAAATTGATGATGATAATGATGAGCGGAACATTAATCTGGAGGTAAGATAATTCTTGTTTTTTTTTTGTTTTTTTTTTGTTATATTCAGGCAGCATGTTTGTTTAATATTCAGAAAGTATGCCGCCGATTGCGTATTAATTAATTAATTTTTATTCGAATTAAACGAACTGGAGACATGAGATTAGATGAAAATGTTTATTTGTTTTTTGATGGTTGGTATCGATAATGCCGAACTGGAAAAAATCGGTGTGGTTTCAAAATATTTTCATTATAATTCATAAATTAGATTCGGATTGGCAGAAGTTAGTATTAAACTATTATGTGTTATGGCTTGGTGTTGGTGTGCCGAAAAAGCGATCAACCGCGGTAGTTAAGTTTTCTTAGATTTGAAGCTCTTCATTCTCGCTCTCTTGTTATCCTTCCTTTCCTGGCCAATGTTATGTTGTTGCATTCAATGCTACATTCAAAATGATTCTGTTAATACTAATATCGATTGATGGATATATTCAGAATCCCACCATAGTCTGCCGGCCGCCCACTTGTAAAACAAATTTCGTCATTCTGATCTTAGATCTTATAAGTAAAAAATATTACTTATAAGATTTGAATAGATGGTACGTGAAGTCTCACAGCCAACCCGTGTTTTTTTTTTCAAATTTAGGTTGAAACTATTCATATGAGGTATATGCGCATTCTGGAACTAAACTTTCATATATTATGGCTCAGCGCTTGTTTGAGATGGAGTAGTATATGCCGCGATGAAATTTCTCTGGACAAATGAAGGCAGTAAATACTCCTTTTTTGTTTTGTTTTATTATATGAGTGTAATATAAAATAAGGTTTGTGGTCCTGGTCAAAATCATCAGGAACAACTTCAACAGTTCCTCTATACCTTCACTGCTTAACAACGGTGAAGTGGTTGTTGACTACTTGGATAAAGCTAATATTTTGGCTGCTAGATTCACTTCAAGCTCTCGTCTTCCACGCACTTCACAGATACCTGTTTCGCATCTCCTGTTTGAATGTGTACACGAGTCAATACACATCCGTACGGGAGATGTGTTCAAGGTCCTTAAAGAAATCAACGTCTCCAAAGCCGTAGGTAATGGCTTTTCAAAGGTTTTGAATCTATCATTAATTCAAAATTAATGAAGTTTCTAGAAACAATGATCGTCAATACGGCTTCCGGACTGGACGCTCATCTGGAGATTTGCTAACTTTTCTTACGGAACGTTGGAACCGTAGTCTTCACAATTTTGGTGAGTCCAAAATCGTTGCCCTGATAGAATCTGGCATCCTGCCTTTTTAGTCAAACTTAAAGCACTTGGTCTCTCCCCTTATCTTTTATTATGGATTGAAAGTTTTTTATCCGGGCAACAAATACGGGTTTGGCGATTCATCAGAATCTCACCCTATACATTCCCGTGTGTCCCAGGGCTCTGTTATCTCTCTATCTCTCTTCTTAATTTTTATTAATGATCTGTTTTGCCTTACTTTTAATCCCATCCATAGTTTTGCCGATGACAGTACCCTTGATTTCGCTTACTCATTTGAATCCAGAGGGAATGCCACATGTGTCAATCGAGATTGCATGATTAGATCATTGAATACCGACCTTGACAATATCCTCGCTTGGCGTAAAGCGATTCTCGAATTCAATGCGTCTAAGACTCAAAGCTGTCTAATCTCTTTGAAATAATAATATCATAGTTTTTTCACTCCCATTTATTTTGATTGAGCACTAATTTATGATACACCGTCTTTATGCATTCTTGGCATTCCAGTAAGTTAAGCTGGACAGATCATATCTTCTCTGTTGACAAAGAAGCATCGAAATGTCTTGCATTTCTGAAAAGGTGTAGGTACAAATAATGTCAGACCATCTAATCTAGCAGTCCTCTACAAGCTCTACATCAGACCTAGAATGGAATACAATTCCCATAGCTGGGTCAGGGCTGGCCGCACAGCCTTAGCTTCATTGGATATTGTCCAAAAGAGAACCTTCAAACTCATTGGCGATGTGGCAATAACTTGTCATATCGACTCGCTCGAGCACCGCCGCAATGCTGAATGTCTTTCGTTCCTTTATCGCTACATACATGGCTAATGTTCTGAAGAAATATCTAATCTGATTCCTTGTAGAATGATTCCTGCACGCAATACTCGCGCCGCAAATCGCGCACATCCTTTTAACCTTCAAATTACTTTCGGCCGTACACTAAAATTCCGTGATGCCTGTTCATCCGCAACTGTGCGAATGTGGAACAGTCTACCATCTTCTGTCTTTCCTCTGCCATACAATCTGCGACGGTTTCCGTCAGCATCTCCGCTACTCTCCTCATGTTCCCTAATTCCTTTCCAATTTTCCTTCCTGTCATGCTGTGCTTTGCATCATAGGGTATCCTCTCAACTTGGCTTAATAATATATGTATATATATAAAAAAAATCCCTTGACTTTGGGGCGGATTAGATTTTAAAGAGAATTAAGATGATTGAGTCGTTAAGAGCTCCTCTGTTATTACAGATATTGACATATTCTTCAATAATTCGGTGGTAGAATTTTTAGTAAGGTCTCATGACTACAGGAGGACAGAAGCTCAGATCAGTAGTTATTACTAAACAGGAATCTCTCCATTCTATTTTGTTTGAGTGATATTTAGAGTGTTTCTTGTACAGCCTGCGGTAGCTACCGCTGATCTTTGTTGTCTCGCAGAAGGTCCTAGTCCAGGAGCTTCAGTTTTATCACATCAGTTGAAAATTATGTATATATATACGCTGTTAAAGCCATTTTGTATTCTCTGCAGAAATTTGAGAGTTTTGTTTTGCTGACTACTTTCCCAACTTCCGTTTTTTTTCTAGTTGTTTTTTCCAGCATGGTACCTGTCTGTTAGAAGTTTTTTTGTCATACAGAGTAATTCAACGATGTCAATACAGCATAGCTGCTTGCAATTGCTTATTACCCGAGTCTAGTTACTCAGGTGTATTAATGGTCTCGTTAGGGGAATTTACTTGAGCTTCGAGAATTTATCGATTTCTCGGTAGCGTCCTAGTCGTATTGGTTGTAATTGGCCGGAAAGCTCTAATTTTTCTATATTTGATGTGGAATCGGCGATAAAGATGATGATTATTGACTAGGATAAACAGAGAGATATAAGATATTTGGGGCTCCAAAAATTATAAACTACGATAAATGTAGCAGGCTTAGATTTTCGTGACTTAAAAAATAAAAAAACCGTCCAAGTACGAGTTGGACTCGCACACGAATGATTCCGTACCATCGTACAAGATTTAACACTATGTATATAATTTTTAGATCGAGAAAAAAAAAGTTTATTGTATGAGGATCCCTTATATTTTTTAACTTTATTTTATTTTCATTATTTGTTGTTATAGCGGCAATAGAAATACACACTCTGTGAAAATTTCAACGGTCTACCTATTACGGTTCATGAGATACAGCCTGCTGACAGACAGCGGAGGCTTAGTAATAGGATTCCGTTGGCACCTTTTGGGTACGGAACCCTAAAAAACATACATATCTCTTCAGATAGACCGGATTCCGTTAATGAACTTAAAAATAAATGAGGTATACACTAACCTCGAGTTTTGATTAGCAATTAGAGAGTTCGTTGGACACGATCATTCTTTTGGTAGAAATCTTTCGACTTGAGGCGATACTATATGAAAATTTTTGGCTTGTTATCATATATTATAAATAGTGGTCCTTGAGCCAATTCCGAATTGTCCAGGTAACATAGATAGAGCTGTATTAGATGACTCAGAGTGAGGAAGTACACGAAACAGATATTGCTGAAGTGGTGATATAGTGGAACGCAAATTAATTTGTCTTAATTTACCCTTGGAAATATGGCAGGTGGATAAATTTATATTTTATTTGTTGTGAATTTTCGGTTGTCAGCAGAAAGCCTCGATTATTGCTTAGTACCAGATTCATAGAATCATAAGCAAATGTTTTATCCATCACACCAATAACGCCGTAGCTTTTTGCCTTTTAATCTACTAAAATATCTTAAATACCTAGCATAGTAAGGAAACACTTTCTTACTAACTGGCTACTCCTTATCCCTTCAATTACCTATATATATTTTATTAATTCTGCAAAATTAGATTCATAATTAAATGGGACAGCTATGGACTCACCAAATATTGGAGCACATCCTTTTCGAATGCCAGATAATTCGTCAATATAGATTTCAAGTGTTTGACATATGCTTTTGAAAGCTGCTGAATTATAGAAAATATCCTTCGAAAAGGGACCATTGAAAGAACTATTTTAAGAAAAAGTGATGCAATGCAAAGGTCAAAGTCCAGACTTCCTGGTTGAAGATGATTATTTTAGCAATGTTTATCTTGAGGAATAGATGTAGAATAAGGTAAAAAAAAACGGTTGTTGAAATAAAGACAAAAATCATAAAACAAATTCAGATTATTAAAATTTTTTTTTAATGTTCATTACTATGTATGTAATTTGACACATTGATTCCTTCCAATTTACTGATAAATTTTGTGTTCCTAAAATTTTTGAGGCACTTAAATTTTACAACTGCTTCCAATATTTTCAGGGTAGGTATGTTAATTAATTAATTAAATTAAAACTATATATGTACTTGAAAACCAAATGTGAAAAGAAAATCTTAATATTATCTATCAACCTCTATTAGGATTATCTATGATTAATAAAATCTCGAAATACTAAAATTATTGGTGTGTAGTCATTTAGAGATTGCGTAGAATTTCGTAATAGTTTTTTTTTCTTCAAATGTATAAGAGGCGCGACTATACACATATAATTAAGAGAAAACTTTCGGCTTAGAGTTGTACTTATTGTTAAATATTATGAGCATTATAATGTGAGATGTCTTCATTTGAGATTAATTTACATATTACACCGGAATAAATTAATTGTCCGGCTATAAGATTCCCTATCAATTCAAGCTAGGTTCAGCAGCATTGAGACAGTCCGACATTTGTATAGGTATGGCAAATTCTAAAAGAGTATCTATAGTCTCTTAACAAAAATCTTTACAAAATATTTCTTATTTTCAAAGTTGAAAAATCAAAATTATTCAGGAATACACATTTCTTTGATTAAACACTTTTTGGCATATTTTACCCTGCAAGGATTAGTTGTGAAAATATTTAAAGAAAACACAAGGAAAAGTCAAATTCACATGCACTCTCATTTAAGGATAAAAAATTAATGTGTACAGCAATACAGGAAGGTATTTAATTGTTATTTTAAAAGTCTTTGTAAAATTAGATATTTAACAAAATATAAAAGAGTCAAGCAGGGTGGTCGGCTATTAATCTTTAACTGTTGAAGAATTATTAGGGATGGTGACTAATTTGGTGCCTCAACAGTTCTGTATTAAAACCGATACGCATACAGACATTTGTCTTAAAAAAGTATAAAAAATAGGCATTCACAGAAACATATTTGAATTTACCTATACAGTTAAGATTATTTTCTTTTCTTTTTATTTTTGTAGAAAACTTAAAAATTATAAAATTTGTTTGATAATAGCGCGAGCTTAGAGGGATACCGATTATTTAGAAAATGGCATACTTTTAGCAATAAGTATTCTAAGTATAGTAAACTATAATTATAATGTATGTATATAGTACTTTAGTAAAAGTATTTTCTAAAATATAATTAGGCCTTCAGATTTCTGCACAATCGTCCACGAACCCATTTAAAAGCCTTCCCGCTGATTGCTTCATATTTTGGTGTTCCCGGTAAATTGTGACTTTTGTTACTTTCGGAGTCTTCTGTGCTTTCTCTGTTTAGTCAAGGTTCACCATAGGTTGCCCATCTGGCATCATCGGTTTCATGTGTCAAATAGCGTAAACCTACTGACGCTTCTAGAGCTCTTAAATCATGATAAGTTTGTGAATCTTGCAGCCAATAATGCTGTAAGCTTTTGTCAACTGTATAACGTTTTCTTTGTTTTACTTGCAAAAGATTATTTATTAAGTCGATGGCTAGAATATGAAAAATTATACATTATATAAAAAATACATAGAACTTTGCATTGCTATTGATATAGATACCGTTTGATGATATTTCCTTCCAAGGATTCGGTGGATACATGAAACCTGCATTCTGAATTTGATCGTTGATATCCTCTTCTTCGTTGAATGGAAAAGTTCCACTAAGGCTTACATAGATTATAACACCAACGCTCCACATGTCTAGAGATCGATTATATCCCTTGTTTCTTAAAACTTCAGGAGCTGAAAGTATAAATAAAATTTTGTTTAAAGTATAAAACAATTATAAAACTCTCTTTTATCAAATATATATATAAAATTGATCTAAGATGAAGTTTGATAAACTGTAAGTAATTTGATTATATACGGCTTAAGGGTGATACGTGGTGTCTAAATTATTCCGGGTAGGTACTACAGGAATTGTAGAAGTAGTAGAAAAGCTAGATGGCATTCTACGCTTTGGGATTCCGATAAATGAAAATAGAACAACATTTATTAAAAATGTGTGTATAAAAAAGAGTTCCATTCAGATTCAATCCAGATAGGATGGGATTACTTTTACAGGACCCCCCCCCCCAACTTTTCGTCATATATTTCATAATACAATTTCTATTGGGCTTTTTCCAAGCGGAACCTATTTTTAGAGAATATCAAGATGATTGCAATTTATCTGTATTTTATCATAATCGGGGATGCGCTGAATAAATATAGGGAGATCTCTTTTAGAGATTTTTCACCTATAGCTTCGCCGTTATGGCTCAAAAGAAACCCATATATTTGGGTAGGTACTGACTCCTCTCAGTACCAAGATTTGCAAGTTTCATACATTTTTCAATGCGAATTTCTGGCAAACTGTTTATAGCAGAATAATGACTTATATCTTAAATTAAAGGTAACGAAGACGTCTAGTAAATAACGTCGGCAAAAATTAAAAAAGTGTATTGGAATGAAGATATTAGCTCGGAAACTTGTAAAAACTGGTAAAAATTGAAGTTTTTTTTAAATCAAATTCCTGTTAGTAGGTGTTCCCATTTCTTTAGATTGTGACTATTTTGGGAAGATAAAGCCTAGATCTAGCAAATAACGTTGAGTTTTTTCATTTTTAGTGGCGTTTTTTAATTATTTGACTCTAATAGTACTTGTTTTTCTCCCGATATTTCACCGACTAGAAATTTCAATATTTCGTTGAAAATGGTTGAAATACAAGGAAAAGTAGTATATTTAACAATTATGTGCAAAAAAATTTAAGAGAGTTAATTCTCGGTAAAAAGTTTCAATTTCTTTGAACTACAAATTTTCAATTTTCGTCTTAAATTATCGCATGTTGGGTTTCTGTCTTTTACGATAGATGTCTCTAATTTGCTTTTGGTCTATGTCTAGGCTAATTTTATATGAATTTTCTGACTTTCAGGACACAAACCTACGTATAGTAAATTTTTTTGCCTACAGGATCGCTGGTATCTAAATTGAAACTTTTTTACAGTACTGACTCCTCCGAAGTGGAAATAATGAATTTCATTTTGAATCTCGTACTGTCTATAATTTGAAAAAAAAACACTTGAAATTAGGGATACCTTAGGGATTGGATTTCATACATGTATGTACTTTTAGACTTGTAAGATGCTGGAATTCTTTGAAAATTTTAGTTATCAGTTTGGGGCCGCTATATTTTAGGGGCGCCCCGCCTGGCGGGTTTTGCGGGTACTTTATCTACGCTGCTACATCTACACGAGGTAACACATTCTACAAGAAATTACTTACCTAAATAAGCAGGAGTTCCAACCACAGACCGTCTAAATGATTTCTCTCCAATAATTCTTGCATATCCAAAATCACATAACTTTACTTGCGGGAACTCAGAATCGGATGATAAAAGCACATTTTCCGGTTTCAAATCACAGTGCACAATGTTCTTACTATGTAAATGCTTAAGAGCTATGAGAATTTGTGTTATCAGGAATTTCGTTACACGTTCACTTAATCGTCCTCGTTCACTTGATAAAATCATCTCCAACATATCACCTTTAAGTTTTTCCATTACAACAAAAATTCGTTCTGGCGTTTCGAACATCCGCTCCAAATTGACTACACCGCAATGGGAAATATTCTGTAGGAGAAAAAAAAACATCTCAGTTAGTAATGTAAGGATAACAATGTCCTGTTTAATATTTACCTGAAGTATTGCTACCTCATTTTTGAGTTGAGCTTCTTGTTTTGTAGGAAATCTTAATTTATCTATTACTTTTATTGCTACTTCTCGATGGGTTTTTTTATGTACTCCTCCGTATACAACACCGAATTGACCTGATCCTAGGACTTCGTCGGGGAATATTTGGTAAAGTTGACCCATATCTTGTACGTTTTCTTCTGAATCACAGCACGATTCTATACAAAAAAATGTTTTTTTTGTGTTTAATTGAAATTTGTAAGTACATAATTATAAAAAAACATAAAAAATAGGAATATCTATTAGATATGGATTAAACCTGCCCCCATACACGCTTCAATTAGTTGACAAACTTATACGATAAATTGATATGTGTATGTGGCGTGAAGGAAGCTGATAAGTCATTGATTGCACAGAAAAAATTGGGGTTGACATTAAATTATATCAATGCGCGCATGCGTCGGTTGATAAACTGTTGATGTATTTTGATTTTGATTATGCAATTAAAAGGGTTAGGGTAAAGTAACCTGACTTTATTCATGGGTTATTTTTGATACTGAAATATATTGGAAGTTCATCCCAAGAGGAAACGCAGGTACTTATGTATATGTATTGGTCAACTAATTGAAGTCTTTATGTGTAGGTTGCTTGGTCAACCAATTGATGTATGTATGGGTCGCTTACGAAATGACAATAGCTTTAGATTTACTTCAAATATGCATATGTACTATTAAATGTGATAGCGAAAATATTATCATCGTAGGAGAAATTTTAGTCAGTATACATACAGTGAGCAATCCGTTCTCTATCTGAGAAAGTTTCAATCTTCACTCAATCTTAGCACTCAACACATAAGTGAAAATCGATGTTACTGCGATAACGTTAGTTCAAAGATTAAAAACACTTATGCATTTTGCTAAGTAGCACACGTTGTAATTTAGTAAAAACATTAATATTGCCTCATTCATTTCGGAAATTTTGATTTTTACCCGGTGATATGCATGTAGGCTGTAGTTTGCTTTCAATGATTGTATTCGGTTTATTTATGAATTAAGAAGGTTCGGTCAGAGACAAGAAAGGATTTTTATGCTTTGCAACTTTGATTTGTACTGAAAATGGCACTCGTTATATAGCATTCTCAGATTTATTTAAACCATTAACAAATGAGTTTAAACTTTAAGCATATAAATTTAAACCTTCAACAAATGATTTTAAACACTTAACAAATAAGTTTAAACCTTGAACAAATCATTTTAAATCCTTAACAAATATATTTAAACCCTTAACGAATGAGTTTGAACTGTTAACAAAACAAATTAAACCTTTAGCAAATATATTTAAACTCTTAACAAATTTATACTTAAAATATTTTATTTCAACTTAAGTAAGCATTTCATACTTTTCTCAAATTTTGTGTGCATATATAAGCTGTGGTCTTTTGGTTCCGTGCAGTGCACTGCAGAGCACAGGAGATTGCGAATTGAATTGACTTGTAGGATGCATAGAAGTACAAAGGTTTTGAAAGTATAGAGAAAATGATCAAATTGCCATGACTTGGATCCTTGCAAAATGTCAAAATAGAACTTGATAAGCTTCAAGGAAAAATTTGGCAGGTTTAACGTTTTGTAAGAATTAAAGTCATGGCACCTTGATTATTCTCTCTATACTTTCAACAAATTTTCTACTTCTATGCACTCAACAAGTCAATTCTATTCGCAATCTCCTGTGTTCTGCAGTGCACTGCACGGAACCAAAAGAGCACAGCTATAATCTGCAATACCTCTGACTGTTCAGTGCAACGGTAAGCCATCCACTGCCTTAGGAGTAAGTAAACCAAATCCATTATATAGTTGGAACAGTCATTAGGTGTGATTTGTTGCAGGCTATCTTCGATCACTGAAAGAAGATTATGTTCTCTACTCATGTTACCTAAAACTGAATGTCCATGTGCTTTCATTTTAGAAAACGATTTTTCGATAGGGCATAGCATAGGCGAGTAAGAAGGCAAAAATTTTAGTGTCAAATTTGTCTGAGATAACACATCACGAACTTGTTGTGTTTTGTGTATTCTCACATTATCCATAATTAAAAATGGGTCACTAAGCGATGGATTTGCTTGCAATTTTTCAACAAGTTCGGGCAGAAATAGAGAAAGCCTATCGGAATTGCAAGTAGAAATTGCAATTCTTTGGTTACTTATCGCAGCAATATGTCGTCCTTTCTGCCACGTTCTGCTGGAATTATAACTCAAGTACGGGTGCCCCTTTTTGAGCGGACTTTAGATCTAAGATGAAGATTAAAACCATGAATCTAAGACTAAGCTTTTTGCCTCTTTACTCTACTCGCCTGTGTTAAACCCTATCGAAAAATCGTTTAGTTTTAGGTGACATGAGTAGATAACATAATCTTCTTGCAGTGATCGAAGATAGCCTGCAACAAATCACACCTAATGACTGTTCCAACTATACAATGGATTTGGTTTACTTACTCCTAAGGCATATAATGGATTTGGTTTTACTTACTCCTAAGACAGTGGATGGTCAACCGTTGCACTGAAAAGTCAGAAGTATTGCAGATTATATATGCACACAAAATTTGAGAAAAAATTGTACGAAATGCTTACTTAAGTTGAAATAAAATATTTTAAATATAAATTTGTTAGGAGTTTAAATATATTTGCTAAAGGTTTAATTCTTTTCGTTAACAGTTCAAACTCATTCGCTAAGGGGTTAAATATATTTGTTAAGGGTTTAAAATCATTTGTTCAAGGTTTAATTTTATTTGTTAAGGGTTTAAAATCATTTGTTTAAGGTTTAAATTTATTTGTTATGGGTTTAAAATTATTTGTTCAAGGTTTAAATTTATTTGCTTAAAGTTTGAACTCATTTGTTCACGGTTTAAATTAATCTGTGAATGCTATATATTTATATCTACTGCTACTTTAATCAGGTGCTAAACATGTCGAAAGACTTTGTGGATATTCAAAAATAAGATTTAAATTTATTCTCATCTTGAAGATAGCGTGAAATCCCCCTTTAAAAGACAGGCAGCTGGTAAAGGGTGTACCCAAAACCTTTCATGTTTCTTGTGCTTTTTTAAGACTGTACGATGTGCTAAAATAGTTTCTTATAATTCCATTCCACTATCCAAGTACACAAAAACGTTCATGTCTATTACTCTTAACGTAGGTACTTATAATTGAAATATTATATGTAGTCGCGGTCAGGTGAAACCAATATTTTCTGTTGCAAAAAAATCGCGACACTAGTCTCCCGACTAAAAGTCGCTCTTGTGAAACGGCTATAATAGATGCATATCTCCAGAATCTTTTTTCTGCTACATAAAACATGTTTCTACACTTACACCGAATTCAACATCAATTTAATTTGGTTGCTTTGACATAGTGGTAAAATATATTATATCTGAATGTTTAATCAGAAAAAAAAATTATAAAAATAACATTTTTTATAAGCTTAAATAATTATCAGAAAAAGAACCTCGATTAATTTTTCTCATTAGCTTCAAACGTTTGTTTCATGGGTTTGCGATGGGTTCATTGTGAGATATAATTTTTTGAAGTTACACCTACCAAATTTCCACTTTTTTTTTGCAAATTTCAAAATACCATATATTCGTCATAAATGGATCAAAACAAAAAATTTATCAGCAAAGTACTATTAACAATATAGCCAACCTTCCTGTGAAATTTCATCAAAATCGGAGATGGTCCATTCAGAATATTGGTTGAATTTCTGTCGATTTAATGGTATTCACTTAACATGATTTGTCAATCTTTTTGTATATTCTATTGTTATTACTTTTATTGTTATTAATTATTTATATTGTTTTTCATATATATTTTTTACTTTTACTTTCCTCTCTCATTTTTACTAAAATAAACATTAATATTCTTAGTTTGTATTCTTTTTACTCCATTTGCTTTTTTAACTTTATCTAGCGCCACGTTTTAGTTACACCATATTTGTTTGTAAATCTTGTAAATTAGTATTATTATTATTTGCCATTTTAGACGAAACCGGTCACTCCAATCATCTCCGAGTTTTATAAAATTTTCAGACTTTGAATAGAATACGAAAATAGCTCAACAACATTTTTTAATATTCACCCATATCGCCCCACCGTCACTAAGTGAGCTAAAATTTTTCAAAATATCATATCCACTGATTTTTGGAACAAAACAAAATTATAATAATAGACGCCGAACTGACTTAGTAGTACCAACCTATTCCTCTGAGGGCTGAGGTCATAATGTGTGTTACTCACATTGAGTGGTGCGTTTCCCTACTACGCAGCCTTTCCGCAAAATTGGGGAAGGACGGGTACTAAGCGGATAGGTTTCATGTTGATTAGCTTTTCTTAGAGATGACACATAATGGAGTAATGCTTACTATAGAGAATTCAATTCGCTACAAGAACATAATAAATGTTAATCGCATTGTTAGCTGAGGACCTCTACGCATTTCGTACCTAAGCTATCTATGTAAATATAATGATAAGGGTAAGCTATTTATATAAGCCTGGAGAGGCTTGTAGATGAATATATTAAAGGAGTAGCCCTAAAGGCTTCTCGCTTAAACACCTCACAGCACGCTTACCGGAGGGGCAGATCTACGGAAACGGCTCTTCACTCAATGGTTACTATCACTGAGAGGGGACTGGATCGTGGACTGTTTACCTTAGGAGCCTTTCTGGACATCGAGGGGGCTTTTGTCAGGGCCACACCCTAGTCGCTATGTGAGGCAGCTCATCGGCATGGTGTTGACCGCACTGTAGTGCGATGGATCGACCAAATGGTAAGACGACGACACTTAATTGTGGAGTTAGGCGGCCGAACCTCTCTGAGTGTGCTGGTGGAGAGAGGCTGCGCGCAAGGTGGCGTGCTTTCGCCAGTACTCTGGTGCATGTTGGTTGACTCACTCATCACGGTGCTAAAAAACGTGGGATTCTCATGTGGAGCGTATGCGGATGACATCCCTCTGCTCATTTTCAGACATATCATGGCTGCTGCCTGCGCCTTCTTGCAACGAGGCCTCAATATTGTTGAGGACTGGTGCACCCTTCATGATATGACAGTGAACCCAACAAAGACCAGCTTGGTGCTCTTCTCCAGAAGACGTAAGCTTGGTACTTTTTGCTTTTTGGACACACTCTGCAACTCTCTCCTCACGTCAAGCATCTTGGTGTCTTCCTTGACTCGAAGCTGACATGGGGATTGCACGTACAGGAAAAAGTTAATGCGGCTATGAGGTTCTTCGCTCAATGCAGGAGAACCTTTGGCTGCACATGGGGCATGAGACCGAGAGTTGTGCATTGGATGTACACCTCGATTGTCAGACCCATTCTCACATATGCCTCCGATGTATGGTGGCCCAGGACGCTTGTGGGGACTGCGATCCGGAAGCTGGCGGGCCTGCAAAGGCTTGCCAGCTTGGGAATTACGGACTCCATGCGATCTACGGCTACTACGGCTCTTGAAGTCTTACTCAATCTGCCGCCCCTGGTTCTTGTCATTCAGGCAGAGACCATAGGGCTGTGTGCAGATTACGTTCATGGGGATGTTGGGAGGACGGCTGGATTGGTTCTTCTCATTACTCTCTGGCGTATCGGTTGGACTTGGAAAACCTTCCGGTTGGTATGCCACGCAAGCGATGGTATCTGAGCTTCGTTTCGGGCGTCGCTTCTCTGTGAGCTTTCCTGTAAGGGAATCGTGGACTGAGGGAGGTGCCTTATCGAGCCTTCCCCGGTCTGCTCTAAACATTTTCACCGATGGATCTCTCACTAATGAGGGAGCTGAGGCGGGTGTCTACTTCCCTGATCCTGATTTTGGAATGGAGTACGGAGTACTCACTTAGAAGACACACCACAATCTTCCAGGCTGAAGTCTTCGCGTGGCGTAACTAAGGATGCATACAAGTACGAGTACTTTTTGAAGTACTTTTTTAGAATATTTGTACGTTGGCTGTAATATAATGAAGCTTATCGAGTTCAGTTTATATGTATTAATAAATAAATACTTTTTGAAAACTATAATATGTAACGAGGGGCTACCATTTATAGTTTTTTATAGTTTTCGGCGCTGCAGGTATTGTAAAACTTTCACCTCTCATTGCTACACTCATAAAAACTATTAGAGGTCCGCCCAAGTACCTATTATCCTCCAATAATGCATAAAAACTGTAAGGAAAAAATTTCCAGTAAATTTCTAAGAAAAAATTCAGGCCTTGCTTACATCAGGTCGAGGCATCGTAGATTTTATATTGGAGCGAGGCATTGCTTGCTTACCCTTGGTTATGTTCACTGACGTATATAATATGGACTGCTTACTTTTCTATTTCACGTGGGCACAATTGCTTGGGTCAAAAAGAGTTCTTATGTCGGTGCCAACATTGAAAAAATCATTGGTGGGAAGTTGAAAAAGTGAGCACGCAGCTCGAAAAGTGATTTTAATAAAACATTTAGAATTTCTTCTGCGTATCTAATGAATATATTGTCTTTGGTAAAACAGTTTTTACCGCAATAATATCCCTAAATTAATAATTTAAAATCATGTATTTCGACGAATCCACTAACTTATTTGTTGTTTTCAGTTCTCTCTCAGTTGGTACTTGGTGGCTAGACCGAAACTCAGCAATATAAAAGTGAGCCTACTTTCTGCAGTGTATTTCTATGAACGTAGTCAGTCCCTATTATACAGTGGTTAGTCATCAAGTCGAGGCATCGTCGCTTTTATATTCGAGCGAGACGTTACTGGTTTTTGTTCTACTTGTCCAGTTTTATTTGTATGTTATTAGTTTGTCTAAGGTTCTGCCTTGATGCGTGAGTGCGGCACATGCTTTGACAGTTCTTTGTGTGCTTTAAAACTCAACAAAAAAGCAGTTGCGCTAGAGATTGTGTTTTCTTTTCTACGAAGAGTTAGACATTTGTAGGTACTTAATAGACTCAGAAATACTTAAGTAAAAATCTTGGTACTTAAGTACAAAACTAAGTCTTAAGTACAAGTAAATAGAAGCAAGTACTTATGTTCGAGCACTAAGTAGGGGCATTTCAAAATTATTGAGTATAAGTCTTAAGAAACGAAAATGTACTTTAAGTAGTACTTAAGTCTTTTTTTTACTTAAGTATTGCCCAGCTTTGCCCCTTATAACGTTCCTCAATTTCGACCTATTAACCGCGCTACTGAGCTTTGGACAAAAAAAATTGAAAAAATAAGGTAAAAGTCCTTACAACGCAGCAAATTTTTCCTAGTTTATGTAATTTTTTTTTATTTTTCTTTATAAAATATTACTATTAATGAATAAACAAAACAAAAAGGAAAATTCTTTTTTTACCCAGTCGTAGTGATCGTATTTAATTTATTTGGGGTGGGTCCATTTGCGGATCTAGCATTAAAATTAGGCGAAGAGGGGGGGGGGGCGTAGTCATCTTACTGCAAAATAAAAATACAATTGTATGTAAGGCGTTTTAATTTACCAAAAACGATTATGTATTTCACCGTTTATATGTAATTTGTGTAATTTGATAGATCAAAGGGGCAACCAACTAGGAATCGCTTCAATATATTACACCATGGTTCATAAACGTATTTTTTCTTTAATATCCTTTTTTAGTTTACGGGAACTAATACCGGAAAAAAAGCGTTTAATAATTTATAACAAATAATATAATAAAAGTCTTGGACATTATATTCCAAACTTAATATAAACAAGTAAAAAAGCTGGAATTGGTCTAAGAACAATTCTTATGATATCCTAGATGAATGCGCGTACGAAATTTCGTATGATCACCCATCTGTGCAATTTTGATTTTTGAAGTGGTTTTTCGCATATACTTGTATTTCTAGAACGGCTCCTCGGACAGAAAAAATGATTATAACAGTTTTATAGGATTTGATATTCTGAAGAACTTTTCAGTACATTCAAATGATATAGGACTGATCGTTTTCACAGGATATGTAAAAACTTAAATTTTTATATGGCAGCACCAAGAAGGGTTTGCCCGATTTAGTCAATTTTTGAAGATTTTTGTGCTATTACTATAAAAACACCATGTATCAAGTTTCAGCTCTCCATGTTGTCGCGTTCTCAGGCAGTGTCCAAATATATAAGGGAAAACAAAATTTTTTTATGGCAACCCCACGAAGGAGTTGCTCGATTTGTCTTATTTTCGAACTTAATTTTACTTTTTATTTAAAGTCCGTGTATAAAATTTCAGCTTTTTAAGTGAGCGACGCGTTCTAGAGTTATCTTTGCGCACAGACGGACGGACATGCAAAAATCAAAATAACTTTTAATATTGCGTGTGTGTCCAATCCATTTTGCTCTACCATCTTTATTTCGAGGTGTTAGAAACGGAATGACAAACTTAGTATATCCTTTAAATTATATCTAGGGTATAAAAATTCTTCCCAACTTAATAAGCACACTTCCTAACTTAATTTCACAAACGTCTGGGAGCTATTTTTTAAACTTAATTTCACAAAACGTGTTCGTCGCTAAAGACATAAAAACTCAGACTACTTTTTCAAAAATATTTTTATTTTTCTCATACTCATCCTCCACTCAAAATATCTTCGGATATCGGCCTAAGATCAGCAAACAATTTAGAGACAACAAAATTAGTCTGGGGATTAAACTGGAAGTTTTGAAAAAGTCTTCAGGCAGGCGTAAACATTCTCGGTAAACTAACTCTGCCGGAATTATTAAAAATTCCTCCCTGAACATTGTCCTGAGGCCTGTTTCTGTACTTGATAATAGTAACTTTCAGCGCCCTATGCTATCTAAGAACCCGTTTGGCATGGATATTTGGGTGCGATAGATTGTGTGCCATGTTAAAAACTTGTTTCCCAAAAGAATTTGGAATAAAAAGTCGATTACTATTCGCCGAAATTTCACAGTAGATTTGCTTACCAGCACCAAAAAATGGGATACTTTTCAAATCTATATAATGAACTTTGAAGGAGAATTAGTAGCTCAGGATCACTAATTTGTTCGTCGGCATGGGAACCAAAGTCTATCAGACTAGGAATATGAATTTCTTCCGCGGTAAACAGGCCGATGAAATTCAGATGCCTTAGTCGTATGGGTGTCACCTTCTCTGGTTAAAAGCAAAAGTCAGGGGCTTTTGGTCAGTAAACAATGTAAATGGTTGACTTTTTAGCAAAAAATGAAAGTATTTGATACCTTAATAGGCTGCCAACAATTCTCGATCGTATGCGCTGTATTTGCGTTGCATACTATTAAGCTTGACCGTGAAGAAACCCAGAGGCTTCCGAGGGTTGTCCGTCTTTTGATGCACCCCAGCACCTACGGCAGTATCAGAAGCATTAACACATAGGGCTAGCTCCGAAGAAGAACTAGAGAATTCTAAAAGTGCTAGCTCAGCTAATTGCTTTTTTGCCAATTTGAAAGCCTTGACTGCTTCCTCAGACCTGCTTATTTTCTTCTTACCATCTTTTTGGGGCCCCTTAAATATATCGTAAAAAAAGGCTATAGTGGTTAATCGTGCCGAGAAAACGTCGAGAAATCCTTCACTGTAACCGATAGATTACAATTCGCAATGGCTCTCGCTCTTTCGGCTGGTGGCTTAATGCCATCTGTCGAGATTAAGTGGCATTAAAAAATGACCTCGGAAAACGAAAACTTACATTTATCCACGTTGATAATAAGTCCAAAAGCTTCCAGATGGGCGAGAATTTGTTCAAAGGGGCCAAAATGCTAGTAGATTTTGAGACGACAAGAATGTCATCTAAATAGAGAAAACAAAATTTTAACTCCTAAAGTATGGTATATATGACCCTTTGATATGTTTGGGTCGCATTGCATAGCCCAAAGGTCATACGAGTAAGCTCGAATAGCCCGAAGTTAAATGTAAGGTCGAAAATACCTTGCATCCCTATAAATGGTAGCTAAAATCATATCTCAATGGAATCGGTAAACCAATTATCACATTTTTTTTAGCCGGAGTATCACAGCTAACCTGGGGAGGACTCTATTACAGTAGTGACTGCCAACGGATGTCCCCAAGGTGGGGTTCAGTCCCCTCTACTATGGTCGCTGGGTGTAAATGATCTTCTACATAAGCTAACCAACTCCGGCTATGACAATCAGGGATATGCGGATGATCTGGTCATTACAATTAGGAGCAAATATGATCAGATAATCTCTGATCTATTGCAAAATGTCCTAAACATAGTTTGCAACTGGTGCCAAATAATGGTTCTTCGAGCCAATCCTGGTAAGATGATAGTTGTTCCCTTCACGAGAAAAAGGGAGCTTTATTTACAAGCACCATCTCTATAGGGAACAGTAGTGGAATTCTCAAAGGAGGTCAAATATCTAGGTATTACCCTAGACTAACCTGGAACTCTCACTTAAAAATAGTACTGGATAAAGCTACAGTGGCAATATGGACATGCCGCACGCTTTTTGGCAAAACTTGGGATCTTAAACCAAAAATGACTCTGTGGTCGTACACATCTATTATAAGACCCATGGTCATATACGCCTCACTCGTTTGGTGGCCAAAAACAAAACAAAAGACAGCTCAAGCTAGTTTGCAAAAACTACAACGGGTTGCATGTCTAGGAGTAACCGGTGCCATACGTACCTGCCCAACTGCGGCCCTAGAGGCTATGTTGAACCCTTACATTTGCATGTTAGGGAGCAGGCCATACTTAGTGCAATTAGGATACAAAGGGCAAACGTCCAAAGTACAACTAATTTGAAAGTCCTCCAGGATTTCATAGAGGACCCGATGGCTAATCCAATTTCACACGTTATGCCGAAACGCCATAACTTTGAAACACCATTTAAGGTGATCTTGCGGGACCGTCAACAGTGGCACACTGGGAACCTACCCTTTGAAAAAGGATCTCTTAAATGGTATATAGATGGGTCCAAAATGGAAGGTAAAGCAGGCGTGGACATATATGGGCCAAGGTGCCATCTATCAAAGGCACTGGCGGCCCCACTAACCATTTTTCAGGCAGAAATAAACGTCATAGAACTCTGCGCTCGTTAAATAATCAGCAAGAATATGCGTGGAGCAAAAATATACATAATATCAGACAGCCAAGCAGCACTTAAAGCGTTAAACTCGTTTACCTTTGAGTATAAGCTGGTTTGGGACTGTCTTACTGTCTTGAAGCAACTGGCCGAGACAAATAGGGTGACACTGATCTAGGTACCAGGACATGAAGGCATTAAGGGAAACGAGATTGCGGACCGCCTTGCAAAAGAAGCAGCCAAATCTCCGTTCATTGGCCTGAGCCTGTCTTTGGACACCCAAAGAGTCACCTCACAGCTCAGATCAGGCTTTGGGAGGACAGAACTAAGAAGGAATACTGGGAAAATACCCCGGGGCTGAGACCAGCGAAGAAGTTTATAAAGTATTTGCAACAGAGGACAAAAGAATTACTCACACTCAGCAGAAAGGGACTAAGTGTGACCGTGAAGTTCTGTGTCGCATAAGGCTAAGACATCTAGGAAAGGATGTCGAAAAAATGGCTCTCAAGAGTATTATAAGCTTCATCAAAGACCTTAAGTTCGAATGAGCACCCTAGGGCATTTAGGGGTAATGTCACAAAAGATCTTATAGGTCGCGGTGACAAGATGAGATGCAGGAATCCTGTCGGCATCCCCCGTAATTAATAATTATAATAATCACTTCGTTTTTAGTTTACAACACCAAAATCTCGATTTAATCTAAGCATTCATTCTTCAAAAACTTCAAAAACTTAATTTTAGGACACCAAAGTATTTCAAGCACTAAAACAAACAGCAAGTCTTGCCTTTAAGAAACAAAATTAAGGATAATTTTTGGTTCGGTTTGAAATTACCTGTAGTTTAGAAATTTAACACTCTTTAAAACTCAGTCTGTTATTAAACTTCTGGTAAAAACTAAGCATTTTTTTTTTGCTTTTCTTTGAACGAACTCAAAATGTCAGTGACCTAATGGATTGAACCGATTAGCACATCAATCATTACTCATAGATCCGTAAAAACGGACTGCCATTTGCAGCTGACAAGCGATACCTTCTCTGAAACTTCATGCAAGGTATACTTCAATAAAATATACTGCAATAAAAATTTAATTATTCAAGAATTATAAGTAGATATGTTAATTAATTACATATGCATAAGTGTAATTGTATTTGGAAAGTAAAAAGATAGGTGAACTGTATGATACCAAATCTACTACTTTATAAAAGCGTAAACAGAAATCTTTTTGTTTTTATACTTTGGTACTATTTATACATTTTCGTGTCTATTATTGCTATACGGATAAGCTCTAACCATAGCAAATAAAAATAGATAAGTAGGAGTTTTTGGGAGATATATTGTCAGTAGGTACATAAATGTTCATGTGTATATAGTTCCTATTAATAAAATTGAAATCAACTCCATATCTATTTTCGACATAAAGGTTTTAGTTTATCTATCCAAAGTCAATTATCACTATCACATCATAAATTGTATTTAAATATTAATTTTTTTTTCGATTTAAACGTCGGCACTTCTTCACTGCAAATACTAAGTTCATTCTTATTAAAGAACCCATTCAAAATTAGTTCCGTTAATAGTTATTGTCGAAAAACAATCACAACATTATAAATAAATATTACCTAATAAAAATCACTGGAAAAAAATAAAAATTGTAAAATTTGTTAAGCTATAACTTACGTGTATTTGTTACATGCATATATGCCTGCCTGATTGAAGTCTCCCAAGTTTTAGCAATATCCGTTCCGATGCCACTATCCGGTGGAGGAAGTCGAACTGGTTCATCCCGACATCCAATTAATGGATCCTGTCCCACAAAATAATCAACATTTGCAGTTCGTATTTCGAAGCAGTAATTCTTTTCACCCTTAAAATCTTTATTCGTGTCAATCGACAATATCTCACTGAGCGGAATCTCCTTGTGGTATTTGCTTCCTTGCTCCGACATAAATAAAGTAATCGCCTTCGAATCCAGACGCCAAAAGTAGCGCTTTACTGTTTTATCGATATTTGTATAATGAACTAGCCATCCTTCTTTCAGTGCTTGTCCCCCTCTCTTCTTGGTATGTTTCACTGATTGCACTATTCGCATCAATGGTATATTAGCACTAGGGGATGAGGAAGAACTTGACTGTTCCGATTGAATATCAATTGTTCCATTTATTTTCGTTTGTTGTGCGTTTTTTTGATTAAAATTAATTAAAAGATTGTCATCAGCATCGCTGTCATCGAATTCATCTTTGAAGAAGGAATCACGTTCGTTACTAATGGGACCATCATTGAAATCAGTTATTTGACTTTCACCGGTACAGTCTTGTGGAACTTTGTCAATACATTTTTTATGTGCATTATACTGGCAATCGCGACATTGAACTCCTTGCTTAAATAAGCCACGTAGAAGCTTTTTACAATATTGACAAACTGTTGGTAGCCCATAGGTATGTACCATAAATGTATGAGGTATCCTTATACGACCGGGTGCCATTGAAAATCCTGTTGCACTTCTGCCGCCAACCGAAGATGATCGATTGTTTCGATTACTTGTTGGAATTTGCTAGAATTACCAAAACAGAAAATGTATTTACATTCCAAAGGGGAATTGGATGATGGATCTGGTGAAATAAAACAATAAATAATTAAAATCGGAATGTGATTTTTATTTTAAGTCAAAAGAAAATAACAAAAGTTTTGTGAATTATACAAAATATATATATGTATACAAAAAAAAAAAAAAGACTTGAAAAGTCCTTACACACCAGATCTCACCAGAAAAAATATGTTATATGTATGTATGTATGTATATAAGAAAAAACGGAATGTTGTAAATTAGAAAATATATAAAATCTACCATCACCTTGATTGAGTATTCTACTAATTGACAATAAACAAAAATAAACAGATTACTGGTGAATTATTGTAAGGTAGTTATATATATAAAAAAAAAAGAGATAAAATAAAGTCATTTCAAAAATGGACGGAGTCTTAAGAGAACAAAAGATTTTCCTAATTTTTAATATCATTTATCAGCTGTTGCATTTTTCTTACCAGAGAGGATCCTGATCCACTACCTGAACAATCCTCAGATATTAGAGAAGTAGATGACCCTCCAGAAGGACTACGTGGAGGTTGTAGAGTAGACGAGCGTCGAGATTCATTGGGACGACTGCAGTTATTTGGAATTTTTACTACACATCGCTTATGATAGTTCTGTCCACAACCTAAAATAAAAAGCATTTTTTTTTTATTAACTACAAAAATACTCAGTTTCATAATTATATGAAAGAGAATTTAAAATATCCGAAAAAAATAAAATTTAAGAATTCTTCAATTAATCATAATCGGAGTCTATATGGAAGGAGATTTGGCCGGGGATTACAACCCAGGAGTAATGTTGGTTCTTTTTAAACAACTTTTACCAATTCACAAACCCCTGACTAAAAAATCTTGAGCGCCTGAGCACCTAAGAGTGCCGTTCGTGACGAAAGAGTTTTAGGGTAGTAAACGTGGATGGATTTACATGGGGTTTCTTGATTTAGAATGAATGAATGAGTTTTCCGATGGGGTAACATTTTCTTACATTTTGGGGGTTTTGGAGTGGGGGTGGTAACTTCCACCTTTGGGGTTGTCCAATTTTGGTCGTGTGTAATATGAGAGTCGATTTTCGAGTTCCGGGAGTCGGTATTCGAGATTCGAGTGTAGAGTGTCGCGATTCGAGAGTCGAAATTCAAGAGTCCAAATTCGAGAGTTGAGAGTCGCGAGATTCGAGTGTCTAGATTCGGGAGAGGAGGGAGTGTATAGAATTTATGATTAAAAAGCAAAAAAATAATTTACATAAAATAAACTTTTATAAATTTAAATAAATTGGACTAAAAAGTAAAAAATAATTTTTTCTTTCTCAGTGAAATACACAAGAAAAGTTTCGTTGTAAAATAAGAAATCCTACAACTCAGATTAAATCTTAAAATTTTGGGCATGAGTCGCAGTTAGACAATTGTAATTATACTTAGTTACGGATGCACAAACTTTTATGATTTACTCCTCGATTCTACATAAGAGATAAGAGCTCTTATCCTCTTAACTGGTCTGTCAAAGCCCGTTAGCAGACATTGGTATTCTACGTTAAGATGTCAGACGTCAGCTGATCTCTTAAATTTTGTGGAGATTTTTTTTTAAGGGATTTGATATTCTAGCAAACGAAAATATCTGTCAAATATTTCTTAACATAAGAGGTACGCTTAAATCTCTTATCGTGATAGTTGCAGAAATTGTTTTGTTTTAAAATATCGAAATGTTGGCTAAAAATGCTGTAAAATAAGTACAAGTTTGTGAAATATGAAATAATTATACAATTTGAGCCATGCACAGAGGATAGTTCTGAGCAATATGCGAGACGATTTGAATCACTTTGCTATTTCTGAGGTTGTATAGAATTTCAGAATGCTAAAATCTTTTGCCTATAAAGTGATAGAAATGACATAGCCTTACGATAATCTCCATTACTCGACAATATTATCGTCACTTTAGCGATTTGGTAACAATTAATTTTTTTGCTACAGGTTTATACGAAAATCCTGTTGGACGTAACGACGGCTGTGGAACTCTTTATCTGCGATTTAGGTATTAAAATAATAATTCAATTATCATTACGTGCTGTGTATTTATCATACAATTATTATTTATATCGATAAATGTAGCTTGATTATAGCTACGTATGGGTTGGTCATATTGCCATCATCACCTCGTCAAAAACATTACTTTTTCTTCTTCCTTCTTGAAAAGTAAACGTCTTTAATAGCTGGGCTGACTGAAAGATTCTCCAAACCCTCTTAACCTGTTAAAGTTAATATTTCTCCACAAAAATAGAATACTAATTCTGCTAAAATCTCTTACTTGCTAAATTTAAAAGGTTAAGAGATCTCTTAAAAGTCTCTTATGTAGAATCGGTCTGAGTTGTAGCATTTCTTATTCTGCAACGAAACTTTTCTTATGTATTTCACTGAGAAAGAAAAAATTATTTTTTACTCTTTAGTGCAATTTATTTACGAAAATTATTTATTTTAAAAGTTTTTTTAATGTATTTTATTTCTTTTTAGAAAGGGAATGTAGTGAAGCATTTTGTTTTTGCGAACAGGATAATTTTGTCGGAAAATAATGCATTTTCTTTACACGTATGAATAAGAAACATCTTAAATTGACATTTTTTAAACAAAAATAAATAATTAACAAAATTAGGTGAGACTTTAACTTTTATTGTAGATAATATAAAAAACATTCAATAACAACAATTCATCAAGACGTATGATCAATAATCAAAAGAGTGAAAAATCAGCAGCAGTACAATTAAAATTTTTTTGAGAGACAAATTTCTTTTCAGTAACCTGTCAAGAACCATGTCTTCTGGAGTGTGTTTAAACTACCTACTAAACATTAAATACAACCAGATATAATAATAGTAATTTCATTTATTGATAAAAAAATCCAAAACACGCATTTAATGTGAACTATTACCTTGCATGGAAATTTTGATATGTGTAGTTTGTATGTCGTTGTTTTTAATTTCAAGCAGGATTCCAGATTCTCATCAGTAAAACGATTTCGTAATTTACTCTTGATGGAGTTCATGTTTCAAAATGATTATTCATATGAATGTAGCTTTTATAAAAAGTCTTTCGAAAACTTGCTTACGTTTTTTAAAAATTTACCAAACCACTTCTTCCTTGTATAACCACCCTGTGTAAAAACTTTTTAGTTACTCCATACTTCACGTAAGTTCTTTGGTCAGATTTTGTACGTTTAAAAAAATCAAGTACTGAACTAAAGCGTCAGAGGGCGATTGGCGCCGACATTCCAGGGCACATGACCAATATTTCATCACATTGGGTACTCTCTAGGAGTAAGATGAAATTCGATTGAGTTTCAATTGAGAAACGCAGAGAATTATCAGAGATGTACTTTGACAAGAATTCCAGCCTCGCAAATGCAAGTTATTTGGAGAAAGGCTAGTCATCTTTCTGAAGGCACTAAATGCGAGTGATGATAGCTTGCCTGCGGTTCTTTGGGAGCAGTTATGGAAGGTTGTCATTTACAAAATATGACATATAGAAGCTCTTCAGAGTTATTAAATTAACCGCAAACATGGATTCCACAACAATATTCTTGGGTGCTTGAAAATGAAAGTAGGTCTTTTAAAATGATCTGTGTTATACCTGCCATGGGGAAGACCAGAATAGTCTGTTTCTAGTTGGTTTTTGTTGTCGACCAAGAATTTGATTCCATGATTCCATTGTACCCTCATCAGAAACTTCTCGGAGAAGGATAGGAACAGATGGAGAAAGTTTTATGATATTTATTTATAATTTAATATTCATTGCAGAAGCGAGGCGGCAGTCAACCATCAGATTGTCTTTAAAAAAAATACTATTAAGGAATGTTCAACGACATTATTCACTAATAAAGTACTCTTCAACTGTTTTTTTTATTATGGTTCTGGTAGTTCAATAACCTGTGCTATTACACAATGAAAACTTAAACATTGGTTATGAGCACGAATTAATAGTTAGCAACCCGGAGATTTGCAGAAATATAATGGAAATTTTGAATCACTCAATTAAAGATAAGAAATTCAGAGAAATAGAAGAGTCGGTGAATTTATCTTCAGGATTCAACCAGAGCAATCCTTTGAGGACTCGCAGGCCGTATTCTGACAGAAAAACAAAAGTTGAATATGACTGAGAAAGTAATACAATACTCCAATACAAATACGCTATCCGCAAATTTAGACGACAATCGTGTCAACTCTTCTGCGTAATAAAACGTTAAACTTTAAATCAAATTTGTCTTACGTAACCAAAGTGAACTCGGCCTGAATGGAGATATAGAACGGGATATATCTTTTGGAAATTCTGGCGTTAGATGAGCTGAACTGAAGATATTAATTCAGTCTGATTAACCCAAATTTATTATTTTGATATTGTATCTGCGATGAAGAGAAAACCATCACCACACAGATAACGTGAAATGCGCTGCAGGCTCATTCAAATCATTCAAGTCCCCATGAAAGGATGATATTTTTATCGCCCTATTTCAAAACTTCGATAACTTGATAAGCAGCAGACTGTTATGCCTTCTCAACGCATGTAAATAGATGCACCGGTTATAGACTTATAAGTTCGTCTTACTTCCTCTTCAAAACTCTGGATGCTTTGTGAATGGGAACTACTATTCCTAAGAGTAAAAATCTGTAGAGACGCCATAGAAAGTGGATTTGCCTTTATTAAAAAAAACCTACGTTTGATTTGGAAGTTGCCTTCTTCTGGATGAAGTAACTAACACGTTAACCAAACATGGAATATTTGATAGGTTTCATGGTCGGTGCCAGGCGTTATACTCGTATTATTTATGTAAGCCCATACTCGTCTTCTAAACAGCCATTCTATCAGCTTAACCACGGAGATGATTCGATACGTTCCGGATTATTAGGTAAAGATAAAGGATTATCAGCTTGCTGACTTTTTTTGTATCGTTCTAATTACTTTTTTCAAGAGATTATCATTAATTCAGAATGGTATTCAATTACGACCTAAAATGCCCTGTTAAAATGCAAGTAGTTAATAGTTTTCTATTTGCTTATCCTTCCTTCCATAGCATCTTTAATAATTTTACATAAACCTTCCCGATAATGTGGACTTCTGCTGTACTTTTTGACAAACATTTCTGCATAAGTTCAGAAAAAATAAGAGAAAAAGTTACAATTGATCTAAGATCAATAACAATATACCCTAGCTGAAAATAAAAGTTAAAAAACAAATGAAAAGCCAAAGCTCTGTATGGCAGCACCAAGATTGCCGATTGCCCGATTTAGTTTATTTTTGAAATTTTATTATTACTCATTTTATGAAAACGCTGTGTACAAAATTTCAGCTCTCCACGTCGACGCGTTATCAGGCAGTGTCCAAATATATAGTGAAAAATTAAGTTTTTGTATGGCAATACCAAGAAGGGTCGCCCGATTTAGTCCACTTTTGATTTTTTTTTTACTAATGCTATGCAAATACCATGTACCAAATTTCATCTCTCTATATGAACAAGTTCTCGGGTAGCGCCCAAATATATAGTGAAAATGGAAATTTTTGTATGGCAACCCTACGAAGGAGTTACCCAATTTGTCCCATATTCAAACTTAAGTCTACAATTTTTTAAAAAGGCGTTTGCAAAATTTCAGTTCTCTAAGTGATCGCGGTCTCGAGTTATCGTGAGGACAAACAGACGGACAGACGGGCGGATAGACGGGCGGACAGACGGATGGACAGACGGGCGGACAGACGGATGGACAGACGGGCAGACAAACGGATGGATAGACAGGCGGACAGACGGACATGCAAAAATCAAAATAACTTTTAATATTATGCTTGGGTGTCCAATTCATTTTGCTCTACCATCATTTTTTTCTACGTGTTACAAACGGAATGGCAACCCTAGTACTTATTTATACCCTGTGATGTCATCATCTACCTAAGGTATAAAAAAATTCTAAGATGCATTGACGAACAGGGCACATTAAAGGGGTATTTTACACTAATTTTAATTGTATTCAGATGATTTCCTAGAAATGTCGCTGGGGGATTTATTAAAGCACATACACAATTTAATTTCGAACAATTGAACTCTAAATAATAATTTATTTTTTACTTACCATCACATTTAAGCCCTTGCCGGACTAAACCAAACAACATCTCACCACAAAAATCACAGAAAGTTGGCGCTTTATATGAGTGTATACTGAGCGAGTGAGGCCTTACTGTGGGCATCTCTGCACCATGATACATTAGTGCTGTTATAAAGTAAAAAAAATAAAATAAATAACGTAAAATATTTTAGAGAAAAAAACTAATATGTAGAGGTACTTACGACTTGCTGTTAACACTATTTCGATTAAGGTTTCATCAATAACCTCAGATGCTGAATTCACTAGCTGTAAAACGTTTGCACTATTGTAATCATGTCGAAAAAGTAGTAATCGATCAGATAAGTGACTTAAGCCATTTTCAGGAATCTGCAATAAATATATACGGAATTTAGAAAAGATGTAAAATGAGCTAATTTTGAGCGTATACGACATTAACTAAAGTGCAGAATGTATGAATTTTTCGATGAGTTAACTAGGAGCCGTCAAACAGTAATTTGAAAGAGTTCACAATACCTCAGCGAAAATGAAGGAAACCCATCAATTCAGGGGGGTATCTCATAAAACTGCCGAAAGTAAAAATACTTCTGGAGATTACAAACTCTTGAAAAGAGACGAATCTCAAGAGTTTCTAAGGAAAGCCGGTTAAGCCTTTCTATATATGACGGACGAACGAATCATGGGATTATTACAAGTAAGTGCACGACGAGGAAATCTAAGAGAGGAGAGGCACTCTATGGTTGATCTAACCAAATTAAAATACAGAGACTATGGCCGTTAAATTCGCAGGATCATCTGGTTAAAAAGTCCAGAGTAGCATTAATCCGATTCACTAAGGAAAACAAAAGTTAAAAATAACATGTCGATAGCCTGATGATCCCTCGATAGGGTGAAACGCGTCGCACTCATACAAAAAAAAATTTGTTTTTCAATAAAAAGTTAACAAGTGCTTTCAATTAATCATGAATAAATTCAAGCAAGTGCCATCAGGAAATTCTATCAATTAAAAATAACGTCCAAGTCTTCGGTTTTATCGAGTCCAAATTATGAATGTCTATATATATTCTCTTTATATCAGAATTTAAGAAAAACGTAATCGTTTTTATACGAAGATATATAAAATAATGTAACTGCTTTAGGAAACACTAGAGGTCTTCTTAATTTCAGCAGAAAAAGAGGTCTCACTGTACAAAAATTGGAGTCAGACCCAAAATTGGTAAGAATTTCGTGCCTTATTCTATTGATGGTTTACTTAAGTCAGTAAACATAGAGTCGGTGTGCTTATGAGCATCTATAGTGGGTTTAAGAATTCTAGTTACTAGTACGAGATTAATCCTTAATATAGGTAATCATAAGGGTGCAGTGAAAATTCAAAACATTCATACAGTAGAATAGCTTAGAGCAAACAACTGAAAAATGAATTTTAGAATTTTAATTTTAATAAAAAAAAAAAAAAAAAAAAATTTAAATTTTTCCCATAAGATGGAGCTATTAAGTATGATACGGAAGTAAATTGGGAAACAGTAGTTAGTTGCACAATGGTAGGGAGATGTATTACTTTTATACAGGGTGTTTCCCCTTAGGAGATCAATAGAGCAGGAGGTGATAGTACTCACCTAGTTAACAAAAAATTGTATGGGAGCGGGGTAAGGGGGGGGGCAATATCAACCGTTTAGGAGTTATAGGATGATTAAGAAAAAAAGCTAGTTTTTCACAAAACACTCTGTATTTGAAAATGAACTGGGGGCACTGTCACAGTTAAGAGCTCATTGTCTGCCAAACTTCATGGTCTTTCAAACGACAGCACAACCACGCCCATACCCCGCTTCTTAAGAGTTACGTGGGGTCTAAATAAAATATTTCAGATTTTTATACTTTTTGTTTTACTTTGAACTCAATTTTTTGTTCAAAACGGTCGTTAACATAACTTTTTCGTATAAAAACTATAAACTGTAGAGTCTTTTCTTTAATTTGACCTATTATACCTTATGTGCTATTTGTAGCTGTTAAAGAGTTATTAGCTCAAAACCTATTCTGAAAGCTATTCTCAAACCTAAATTTGTTCCCTTAGTGACTGAACACACGTCATTTTAAAAAAAATATCGGCTAATTTCGGTATGACCTGAATAGGTCTTCAGCTAATAACTCTTTAACAGCTACAAATAGCACATAAGGTATAATAGATCAAATTAAAGAGTTTATAGTTTTTATAAAAAAAAAAATTATGTTAAGGACCGTTTTGCAAAAAAAAAAAAAATGCAGGTCAAAATAAATAAAAAGTAAGAAAATCCCAAATTTTTAGTTTAGACAAGTATAACTCTTGAGAGGAGAAAGGTATACGGGGTTGGTTGAGCAGTCGTTGGAAGGCTATGCATTCAATGAGCTCTTAACTGTGACCGTACGCAATGTACTTTTTAAGATACAGATCACCCTGTAATTCCTAAATGGGTGATATTGCCATACAATTTTTTGTTAACCTAGGTGACTACTATCATCTCCTGCTCTATTGACCTCCTAAGGGGAAATACCCTGTATAAGTACACATCCCGGAAAATGTACTGCAAATTTATTGTTCCATTACTAAAGAGCTGTTTCATTGTAAAGCGGCGTTCGTTCATAAAGATGCCATATCCAGTGTAATAGGCAAAATAGCTGTAATAATGTTTGTGATAGTTTGACAGTTCTACCAAACCGAATGACATTAGAAGTGGATCAAAAGTGAATTACTTTTTTTTTCTTGCAGAAATAGTTTTGCTTGTCATTTTGCCCCATTTCCTCTAGTACAAGTTTGTGCATGCTGTAAGCACTCTTTCTTCTCCTTTAGATTTACATAGGAACCTTTGGATTAAAAATTGACAAGTGTGTTAGTTAAAAATGTCACATTATCGAAGAATCCTACTCAACTGACAGTTTTAACAGAGCTTGCAAATACACGATAAATTGATTTTTAGGTTAGAGTATAAAATTAAAGATAGCTTAGATGATTTTGGAAAATCCCATTACGAATAGAATAATAGAGAATGGACAAAAGTGATAGACTAACTTTTTTGAAATACAGAATCAGAAACACTATCACAGGTACACTAGAAAAACTCTCAGATATGGCTGATATGTTAGGAATAGTTACTTCATCAAACACTGTTTTGAGAGACGTAGACGAAAAATCTATGAAGCGATTAAAATTACTAAAAAACTAAGACAAAAGAGAACGGTTGGGGATGAAATCCCGAATGCAATATAACGACTGTGAAAATCCCGAATTGCAAAATCCCGGATGCGACATTCGGCTACCAACAACCAACCATTTAGTCAATTTCTCAGACAGGAAATTTATATTAGAGACAATGGGCCTCATGCTGTTACCTGGTTTATGCGTTTTATCATTGATGGCACAAGAACTAGATGTCGCACGCAGTACCAAAAAAGTATACAAAATTTATATGGCTGGATGGTCCATTCCGGAATGGACCACAACATTTGAAATGATGTATACGTCGAGTGATTCATATTTTTTCGTAACTGAAGTGTTGTGAAAGTGGATCAAAGTTATACAAAACTGCTATTATAAAAACATTTGCTTTCGGCGGGCTATAAACCATGTTATGGTTCATTCCAGAATGCACTATCCATTTCACAATCTGTATACTCTGCTCTAGTATAGCATGCGACATCTAGTTCATGTATAATGTATAATAACAATTTTTTGTTTTTAAGCTCTTAATGATGCTAATAATGTTAATATTAGAAGAATTTCTTCTCCTGCCAATTCTATTAATGATAACAGGAATGACACAATGTGTTAGGATACATTCCTTTTCACTGTGGTGAATATATCTAATGGCTGTTTCTATGCTCACTATGTAATCCTTTTTCGGAGTAGATATTTATATCAGGGGGAGAAAATTTTAGGCCTTTATTTAGTATCATCAATTCAGAGGAAGTAGAAGTAAAAGTTTGATCGGAGAAATTCTGCACAAATAAATAGGTGGGGATCAATAGATTTGGTTCTCCATCAGAACGTCGTTTAAGCTGATAAAATTTATCTTTTAAAGTGCAATGTTCTTTTGGTTACCTTATGTTGGATAAACAACTGGATCTTATCGTCAATGCACTGCGAATTCCCTTAACATGTGAAAGTTATATGCTTTAGGCTCCAAATACTCAAGTTTTCTATAGGAGTTTTTAGTTTCTTCTTTAAGGCAAACACGTTTACCAAAATCCAAAGCCCTATGCGATCTTTAATTAAAGATTGAACATCAGAACAAAATTAGGTATAAGATTCCACTGTCTGCAGTTCTTTCTGAAGGTTAAATCGGCCTTCACGTACTACACTTTTGTTTTCAGTTTTAAAATTCAAGGGTGCTTTGTAATTTAAATGGAACATTTTATTACCAGTTGGCAATAAATTTTTATATAGGCGTTTTTACTGGATTTTCATGGCAAGGGAGGCTTTCTGGCGGGTGGATGGAAGTCTGCGTCTCTTTAAATCTACTTTGCATGGTTTGCAGGCTCAATTTTGATGAACTCATATCCTCGAATATCCTACAGACCTGTGTATTTGTTTTGAATGAAACAGAAGTAAATGGGGAAAAATCATAATACTATGTAGGTACTGAACAAAGGGTAAAGTATTTATCAGAAGCCATTTGCGCTGGTTAATGGATGATACAATGTTGGGCCGAATGAGATAGTTTTTTACAATTAAACTAACATGGCCAATTAGAAGCTCAAGCAGTCATCTTTTGTCTTACGATAAAAAGGAAAACAAAAGAATTTTATTCACAATTTTTTTTGCGAACTCTGTAAATTTGCTTGTGAGCATTAAATAAATTTATGTCTTAAATGGATAATAATCGATTTTGATTTCGTATTATCTATACACATTTA